>LS990920.1:29577962-29877962 GCA_900464855.2 Musa schizocarpa | reverse complement strand
TCCACATACATCACTATATATGAGTTCCAACAGCTTAGTGGTTCTCTTTCCAATTCTACTAAATGGAGAGTTGATCATTTTTCCACGAAGGCAAAGCTCGTAAGTTGCATATGACTCATAATCAAATGGATCTAGATATCCATCCTTTTGCAATTTTTGAATCATTCTCTCATGGATATGACCTAATCTACAATGTCACAAGTATATACTATTCACATCATCTCGTTTCCTCTTAGACACACTTACATTCATGATATATGGAGTAGTGTCTAGTATAAACAAACCATTATGTAATGTTCCTTTCATGATAATCCCATTATCTAATAATATTGAATAATCATTGTTCTCAAAAACTAATTTATATCTACTAATTGTCAAACATGAAATAGATATAATATTTTTGATAATAGAAGGAATAAAATAACATACATCTAATGCAATAATAGCTCCACCAGGTAGATGTAAGGTGACCTCATCAATAGCTACTACAGTAACTTTTGCTCCATTGCCCATCTTGAGGTCCATCTCACCTCTCGCCAATCTCCTAGGCTTTGCCAGAACCTGCAATGAATTGTATATATAATAAGCACTACCGGTATCCAATACCCATGTATTATCATAAGAGTCTGACAAATAGAGATTGATCATAAATGTATCCGAAGCTTCTCCAAGCTTCTGTTTTGCCCTCTTTGCAAGATACTCTTTGTAGTTCTTCTTCCAGTGCCCATCTTTGCCACAATGGAAGCACTGGCCTTTGTCCTTTGTCGGGTCTTTCTTAGCAACATTTACTTTACCTGGTCTGCCCTTGCCCTTGCCCTTCTTAAGGGACTTTTCTGCTTTCATTTTCTTTCTGGTCTCACCAGTATAGAGAATTGGCTTCTCCTTTTTTATTGTGCTCTTTGCCTCCCTCAACATATTGAGGAGCTCCGAGAGAGTCACCTTAAGCTTGTTCGTATTAAAATTCATTATGAACTGTGAAATGGAATCTGGTAGGAACTAAAACACAATATCCACGCACAAGTTATCCTCTAAGATCATTCCTAGACCTGTGAGTTTCTCTATCTACTCAATCATTTTTAGGACATGATTCTGAAATGGTGTCCCCTTAGTCATCCTAGCTTAGAAGAGGCTCCTAGATATCTCATATCACTAAGTCCTTCCCTTTTCCTCAAACAATTTGCAGACATGTAGTAGTATGGATCTGGCATCCATATTTTTATGTTGTCTTTGTAACTCAGGAGTCATAGAGCCTAACATGTAACATTGAGCAAGAGTGGAGTAATCAATATACTTCACATAGCGAGCAATCTCATCCTCGCTTGCCCCTTCCTCGGGCGTAGGCATCACTGTATCAAGGACATATGTGATTTTCTCCGTCATGAGAACAATTCTCAAGTTGCGGAGCCAATCTGTATAATTTGGACCAGTAAGGCGATTAACATCAAGTATGCCATGTAAGGGATTTGAAAGCGATATTTTCTAAAAATAAAGATGCAGTAGAAATAAATAATCAAGATATAGACTTCTCTCTTAATATGCTCCCACTATTTTATTGGCAAGTCACGCAACACCCTCAGCATGTGAAACGAAAGTCTCCGGCAAACTTCTAATGGGGATCAGGATCCAATCAGTGTCTTAGTGTAACCTCGAGGGACTCGACCAATCACACTAAGCCTAAAAGGTAGGCAACTCTTGCCGATCACATCTCCTTGTGATTCCCATCCTGTTCGACCTCCGAATCACCATAGTCTCAAGGGACTTGACCAACCATGATGTTCGGTTAAGTCAACACCATCGTTACAAGATGAATCTGATTCGATGATATACTCTCAAGGGACTCGACCAAGCATACCATGTCCTCAAGTCACTGGTGACATCTCTATGTCATAGGCAAGATAACGAATCACGATGTAGGTGAGCCTCGAGGGACTCGACCAACTTAACTTACATTAGAAATCGGTCCCTACCTATAACAATAGAAGGCCACGTGAGTCAATCTAATTGCCTCACATTTACCGACTTAATATTATCGAGAGAGAGGTTTCTATAATTTGTTCTTCTAATTGACATGTCATATATATACATATTTAATATATATCTACATCGCATATAAATATATATATATACATATCTAGTAGGTGTATAAACAATCACACCAGATGATCATGGACCACAGCCTAATGTGATCAGGCCCAAGCCAGTGGGCTTAATCACTTACATTAAGATCAATGTGTGTAGCGGTGCATCTCCATGCCCTGTGATCATCCATCTCATCCTCGTCAGTTCCATCGACATCTTGACGCATCTCCATGCATCGCGATCATCCATCTCGTGGGTCTCGCTATCGCTTCTACGCTCCCGCTGTGCCTTCTCGTGTGATTACAGCTTAATCATAGGCACGCAAGCCCAACAATAAACAAGAAATATAATGAAGGCTCATAGGCCCTAATAATAATAGTCACAAGTACACACATCATACGGTCCATGATCATCCGTCCACACATCATACATCACATATATAAATCATCATCATGTAGGACTACTAGATAATAATAAAAATAATAATCAATTAAACTTTTTAATTAATTAATATTTTCTGAAATCAAGGATATATAGGTAATTTTATGAATTCTGAGGGGTATTTTCATAATATAGTAAAAAGGACAGCATCTAGAATTTTTAAAATTCCGAGAGGCAAAATTCTCTTTTGTCCTAAAACCCTAATACCCTTCTCCCTCGCCCATGCTGTTGCCGCCGCTACCACCCTGTTGACGGTGGCCTATGTGGCGGAGGGGTGCGGGGCGCCACCCTTGCCCGCAGGTGGCACTGCCCCTGCAGGTGAGTGACCCCGTGGGCGGCCGCCCCTACGGGTGGCACTACTCCTGCGGGTGGTGCCCTTGCGAGTGGTGCTACCCCACGCAGCACCCGCAGGCGGCTGTGCTCGTAGGCGCCACTACTGCGTGATGCCTTTGCCCGCGGGTCTTGCACCCGTAGGGGCCGCCCTTGCGCGCGGGGCAATGGTCACCGTGCATGCGGCCCTGCCTGTGAGCGCCACTATAGGAGGCCTGCCTGCACTCGACTGGTCTTGCAATTGCCGCTACAAGCGGCCTGCTTGCACGTAGATGGTAGCGATGCCATCTGCGTGGCAGTAAGGGCAGCAACAGTTTCTGCCCTTTCTCGCTTTTGCGTTAATGATTTTAACACCAAAAGCTTCTTCAAAACATAACACACGTAGTTCAAAACCAATCTATCGCACGAACAACCTGGCTCTGATACCATTGTTGGAAAATCTTGGGGGCGACATCACATACGCAGAGGAAGAATAGAAACAAAATCCCCTATTCCCAAAGAGACGTTCGTCGTCATGTGAAGATTGGTGCACAAAATTCACGAAATAAAAAACTATGTATAGTAAAGATTGTGTTACCTAGGGAGATCGTATATCTCTAAATCTTTGCAGATCTCTAGAAGAGGGTGAAGAAGCTCAAGTGCTCTCCTCTCTAGTGGTGATCCACACAGTAGGGTTGCAACGACGCTCCTCAAAACTCCAGGCCTGCTTTGAGGTGGAGAGGGGGAGGAGAATACGAGAGGCAAGCAAAAGCTCTAGCCTATGAACCATTGAATCCCTCATATTTATAGAGGTCCCTTGTCAACTTAACCCTAATGGATCCTCCTCTATTGGGTATTGGATCTTCAACCAACTACCCAAGCCTCTTAAATTAATGGATCTCTATCCAATAATCTCTGATGGGCTTTTATTGGATCGTGTCCATGAGATCCAATAATTCAAGGGCTTATTGGATATCCAATAAGATAGAGGGTCCAACAGATATCTCATATCCGAACCTCTACTCATCGCAATGCCTACCATATGTGTGTGACCCTCTAGGCCCAATATCAAGTTGGCCGTGAGTCATACCTGTCAGAACTCCTTTTGGCTTAGTGAATTATTATCTCTATAATAATTCACTCGACTCATCGATTATGGACGTACTAGGTGTTGGGAAATCACTGGGAGCGAAATCATATGCGTAGTGGAAGAACAAAAAAAAATAAAATCCCCGATTCCCAAAGAGATGTTCGTCGTCGTGCGAAGATTGGTACGCAAAAATCCGTGAAACATGAAACTGCGTATAAAGTAGATTGTGTTACCTAGGGAGATCGTATATCTCTGTTTCCTTGCAGATCCTTAGGAGAGGGTGAAGGAGGTCAAGCGTCCTCCTCTCTAGCGGTGATCCACACAGCAGGGTTGCGACCACGCTCCTCAAAACTCCAGACCTACTCTGAGTTGGAGATGGAGAGGAGAATAGGAAAAGGCAAACAAATGCTCTCTAGCCCATGGGGCTCTGAATCCCTCCTATTTATAGAGGTCCCCTGTCAAACCCTAATGGGTCCTCCCCTAGTGGGTATTGGATCTGCATCCAATAAGACAAGGGCTCCGTCGGATATCTCATATCCAAACCTCTATTAATCGCAATGCCTACCATATGCGTGTGACCCTTTAGGCCCAATATCGAGCTGGCCGTGAGTCATAACTGTCAGAACTCCTTCTAACTCAGTGAATTATTATCTCTGTAATAATTCACTCGACTCATCGACTACGGACATACTATGCCACTACGCCGTAGTCCCCAGACGATACAGGGGAATCCAATCCATTGGATCTATCTGTCCTCAGTTACCGTGTACCTATAGTCCCTTATCCATCTAATATACCAGAGACCGTATATCGAGCATGGTGTTGTCAGACCCACACGGTTTCATCTCGAGTCTCACTCTAATCGGATTCTCCCGGAGAACTCTTTCTCTCTCAACCCGAATGACCCTGGCCAGGGATTTGTCTGAGCAAGAACACATGAGATATTCCTCTCATGACGCCGAGAGTGGATAATCCTCTATCGACACTCAATAGCCCTCGTAAGGTTGACTACCACTCCCAATGACCAGCTGTACTAGATCTGGGACAACCAAACCTATAAGTCTGGTATCAATGAGTGGAGCACTCATACAGGACATCCTTGGTGTCTCAAGTCTAAGGACCAGATACACCACTAGGACTACAGAATCGCTGTCTGATAATAAGGCATCATCAACCATCCAGCATTCCGTAAGCGGATCAATCAGTGAACTCATTCTCCAATGAGCACCTGTACTGTATCCCTAGTGTCCCCACACAAGCAGCTATGAGACCAGCTGCATCCATCATATGGACGGGTATACAGCACACCAGTCTATCCGGTTTTCACGATATCCCTCTCGAGTAACCTATGATCGGGATTATTTAGGATATGTGTTTAAAGGTGAATAGATCTCACTATCGTGATCTCATCACGATCCGATTCCCATTGCACAAATCCAAGGACATCACAATATATGTATGCATTTATGCAATAGTTATAAAGTGATATATGCCAAAATATAATAAGCGAAAAGATTCTATATTAAGTCACACGTGCCATCACTCACGTGATTGGCTTGCTAGGCACCTATGACTAGCAATCTCCCACTTGACCTAAAGCCAATCACCTATGTGTCTGATCCCCATCAGACCCCTGTGACGCTCAAAACAAATATGAGACAACGACTTTTTTAGTGGATCTGCAATGTTATCTTCGGATGGAACTTTTCCACTACTACATCTCCTCGGGTCACGATCTTTCTGATAAGGTGGAACCTCCTCAGAACATGCTTAGATTTTTGATGAGACCTAGGTTCCTTTGCTTGAGTAATCGCCCCATTATTGTCGCAATATAGGGAGATCGACTCTTCGCTACCCGGCACGACTCCCAAATCTGTGATGAACTTCTTCACCCAAACTCCCTCCTTTGTTGCATCTGATGCAGCAATGTACTCCGCCTCTGTGGTCGAGTCAGTAGTGGTATCTTGCTTGGAACTCTTCCAGCACACTGCTCCTCCATTCAAGGTGTACAGATACCCTGAATTCGACTTGCTATCATCGACATCAGACTGAAAACTTGAGTCAATGTAGCCTTCAACCTTAAGGCTATTACCTCCATATACTAGTAAAAGATCCTTAGTCCTTCTCATGTACTTAAGGATACACTTTACTGCTTTCTAGTGCTCCAAGCCTGGATCCGCCTGATACTTGCTCGTGACACTCAGAGCATGCGCTATATCAGGCCTAGTACATAGCATGACATACATGATAGACCCTATTGCTGAGGCATAAGGTATCATATCCATGTTCGCCCTTTCTTCTGGAGTCTTTGGAGTCATACTCGTAGAAAGCGATATCCCATGTCTCATTGGTATGAGACCACTCTTGGAATTTTTCATGCCAAACCTTTTGACAATGGTTTCTATGTACTTGGACCGGGACAAGCCAAGCATCCTCTTGGATCTATCTCTATAGATTCTGATCCCCAAAATATAGGATGCTTCCCATAAGTCGTTCATGGAGAAGTGTCTAGATAACCAAGCATTTACTGTGGATAGCATTCCTACGTCATTCCCAATGATCAGGATGTCATCCACATATAACACCAAAGAGGTGATGACGCTCCCACTTACCTTTCTATATACACAAGGCTCATCTTCGCTCTTAACGAAGTCATAAGATCTGATTGCCTCATTAAATCTTATGTTCCAACTTCGGGAAGCTTGCTTTAATCCATAAATGGATCTAAGCAACCTACAAACCTTATCTGGATAGTTCTTGGACACGTATCCCTCAGGTTGTATCATATACACCTCCTCCTCGAGGTTCCCATTGAGGAATGCGGTTTTCACATCCATCTACCAGATCTCATAATCATAGTGTGCTGCAATAGCCAATAGAATTCTGATGGATTTTAGCATTGCTACGGGTGAGAAGGTTTCGTCATAGTTAACACCTTGCCTTTGACGATACCCCTTAGCCACTAGCCTTGCTTTATAGGTCTCTACCTTTCCATCTACTCCGACCTTTTTTTAAAGATCCACTTGCAACCGATGGGTACAATACCTACGGGCGCATCAACTAGGTTCCAAACCTTATTGGAGTACATAGAATCCATCTCAGAATTCATGGCTTCTTGCCACTTCCCGGAGTCTATACTCATAATAGCCTCCTCGTAGGTCTGAGGATTAATATCCTCTGCATCCTCTCCTCTAATATGTCCCACATATCTCTCAGGAGGATGGGATACTCTATCAGACCTGCGTAAAGTTGAAACTTGTGTATTAGGTACCTGAACAGACTCAGGCTGTAGAGTGGTGCTTGAGCTTGGTTCTCCAACCTCGCTCAATTCTATCATTCTCCCACTATCTCTGCCAAGAATGTGTTCCTTCTCAAGGAACACTGCTCTCTTAGCTACAAAGACCTTTTGGTCCTTGAGATGATAAAAATAATACCCACAAGTTTCCTTGGGGTATCCCACAAATTTGCATCGGTCTGTCCTTGATTCTAACTTATCGGGGTTGTGTCTTTTAACATGTGCAGGGCAGCCCCAAATCTTAACAACCTTAAGATCAGGCTTCTTCCCTTTCCATATCTCATATGGTGTAGACACTACCGACTTAGTTGGAACTCTGTTCAGAAGGTAAGCTGCGGTTTCTAGGGCATATCCCCAGAATTAGATGGGTAGGTCAGCGAAACTCATCATGGATCGTTACATATTTAATAATGTATGATTTCTTCTTTCAAAGACACCATTGAGCCGAGGTGTATAAGGAGGTGTCCATTGGGATAATATCCCATGGTCCTTGAGGAACTGAGTGAACTCTGTACTTAAGTACTCACCTCCTCGATCTGATCGAAGAGTTTTGATACTCTTTCCAATCTGGTTTTCCACCTCATTCTTATATTCTCTGAATTTCTCAAAGGCCTCAGACTTGTACTTCATTAAGTACACATATCCATACCTTGAGAAATCATCAGTAAATGTAATGAAGTAGGAGTAACCTCCAATGGCATGAGTTGACATGGGTCCACATACATCACTATGTATGAGTTCCAACAACTCAGTGGCTCTCTCTCCAGTTCTACTAAATGGAGAGTTGGTCTGTTTCCACGAATGCAAGGCTCACAAGTTGCATATGACACATAATCGAATGGATCTAGATATCCATCATTTAGCAACTTTTGAATCCTTCTTTCATGGATGTGACCTAGCCTACAATGCCATAAGTATGCACTGTTCAACTCATCTCGTTTCCTTTTGGATACATTTACATTCATGATATGTGGAGTGGTGTCTAATATAAATAAACCATTATACAATGTTCCTTTCATGATGATCTTATCATCTAATAATATCGAACAACCATTGTTCTCAAAAATAAATTTATATCCACTAACTGTTTTTTGATAATAGAAGGAACAAAATAACATGCATCTAATGCAATAAAAGCACCACTAGGCAGATGTAGGGCGACCTCGCCAACAGCTACTACAGTAACTTTTGCTCCATTACCCATCTTGAAGTCCATCTCGCCTCTCTCTAGTCTCCTAGGCTTTGCCAAAACCTGCAACGAATTGCATATATGATAAGCACTACCGGTATCCAATACCCATATGTTATCATAAGAGTCTGAGAAATGGAGACTGATCATGAATGTACCTGAAGCTTCATCAAGCTTTTGTTTCGCCCTTTCTGTAAGGTACTCTTTGCAGTTTCTCTTCCAGTGCTCATCTTTACCACAGTGGAAGCACTGGCCTTTGTCCTTTGTTGGCTCTTTCTTAGCAACCTTTGCTTTACCTGGTTTGACCTTGCCCTTTCCCTTCTTAAGGGACCTTTCTGCTTTCCTTTTCCTTTTAGTCTCACCAGTGTAGAGAATTGGCTTCTTTTTCTTGATAGTACTCTCTGCCTCCCTTAACATATTGAGAAGCTCTGGGAGAGTCACTTCAAGCTTGTTCATATTAAAATTCATTATGAACTATGAAAAGGAATCTGGTAGGGACTGAAGCACAATGTCCACACACAAGTTATCCTCTAGGACCATTCCTAGACATGGTTCTGAACCAGTGTCCCCTCAGTCATCCTAGCGCGGAAGAGGCTCTTAGATATCTCATATCGTTGAGTCCTTCCCTATTCCTCAAACAATTTGCGGACATGTAGGAGAATGGATCTGGCATCCATCTTTTCATGTTGTCTCTATAACTCAGGAGTCATAGAGCCCAACATATAGCACTGAGCAAAAGTGGAGTCATCAATGTACTTCACGTAGCGAGCGATCTCATCCTCGTTTGCCCCTTCTTCGGGCACAGGCATCACTGTATCAAGAACGTACACAATTTTCTCCTCTATGAGAACAATTCTCAAGTTACAGAGCCAATCCGTATAATTTGGACCAGTGAGGCGGTTGACATCAAGTATGCCACGTAAGGGATTTGAAAGCGACATTTTCTGAAAATAAAGATGCAGCAGAAATGAATAACATGCAGATTTTGCAAGAAATAAACTATCAAGATATGGACTTCTATCTTAATATGCTCCCACTATTTTACTAACGAGTCACGCGACACCCTCAGCATGTGAAACGGAAGTCTCCGGCAGACTTTTAGTGGGGATCAGGATTCAATCAGCGTCTTAGTGTAACCTCGAGGGACTCAACCAATCACACTAAGCCTAAAAGGTAGGCAACTCTTGTCGATCACAACTCCTTGTGATTCCCGTCCTGTTCGGCCTCCGAATCACCATGGCCTCGAGGGACTCGACCAACCATGATGCTCGGTTAAGTCAACACCTTCGTTACAAGATGAGTATGATTTGATGATATACCCTCGAGGGACTCGACCAAGTATACCATGCCCTCAGGTCACCGGTGACATCTCTATGTCGTAAGCAAGATAGCGAATCGCGATATAGGTGAGTCTCGAGGGACTCGACCAACTCAACCTACACCGGGAATCGGTTCCTACTTATAACGATGGAAGGCCACGTGGGTCAATCTAATTGCCTCAAGTTTACCGACTTAATATTATCGAGAGATGTTTCTATGATTTGGTCTCCTAATATGACATGTCACACATATACATATTTATTATATATCTATATCGCATGTAAATATATATATATATATCTAGTAAGTGTAGAAGCAATTACACAAGATGATCATGGACCACAACCTAATATGATTAGGCCCCAGCCAGTAGGCCTAATCACTCACATCAAGATCTATGTGTGCAACGGTGCATCTCCATGCCCTGTGATCGTCCATTTCGTCCTTGTCTGTTCCGTCGACATCTTGATGCATCTTCATGCATCACGATCGTCCGTCTCGTGGGTCCCGCTATCGCTTCCACGCTCCCGCTATGCCTCCTCATGTGATTACAACTTAATCATAGGCACGCAGGCTCGACAATAAACGAGAAATATAATGGAGGTTCGCAGACCTCAATAATAATAATCACAGGTACTCAAATCACACGGTCCATGATCATCCGTCCACACATCATACATCACATTTATAAATAATCATCATAATGTAGGACTACTAGATAATAATAATAAAAAATAATAATCAACTAAACCTTTTAATTAATTACTATTTTCTGAAATAAGGGACATTATAGGGAATTTATGAATTCATAGGGGTATTTTCATAATTTAGACAAAAGACAGAAACTGGAATTTCTCAAATTCCAAGGGGCAAAACTATCTTTTGCCCAGAAAACCCTAATGCCCTTTCCCCTTTTCGCTGTTGCCGCCGCAGCCACCCTGCCGACGGCAGCCTATGCGATGGGGCGAGGGCATTGCCCTCGCCTGCAGGCGGCACGCCCGCTGGCAGCGCTGTCGCTGCGGGTGGGCGCCCCGCCGGGTGACCGCCCCTGTGGGGGGTTTCGCCCGCGGGAGCAGCAGCGACGGGCGCCGCTGCCCTGCGGCGCCTCTGCCCGTGGGCTGCCAGCCCCGCCGGCAGCAAGGCTGCTGCAAGCAGGCCCCCGGCCGGCTACAGCAGACGCAGCCCCTGTGCTGCCCGCCTTCGGCTGCGCTACATGCACGTAGATCGAGGGTAGCAACTGTTGCTACCCTTCCTTGTTTTTGCGTCAACAATTTTGACGTCAAAATTCTTCCTAAACACAACACACGTAGTTCAAAACCAATCATTCGCACGAACAACCTAGCTCTGATACCACTGTTGGGAAATCCCTGGGGGCGACATCATATGCGCAGCAGAAGAATAAAAAAAAACAAAATCCCCGATTCCCAAAAAGATGTTCGTCGTCGTGCGAAGATTGGTACGCAAAAATCCGCGAAACATGAAACTGCGTATAGAGTAGATTGTGTTACCTAGGGAGATCGTATATCCTTGTTTCCTTGCAGATCCTTGGAGAGGGTGAAGGAGGTCAAGCGTCCTCCTCTCTAGCGGTGATCCACATAGCAGGGTTGCGACCACGCTCCTCAAAACTCCAGACCTACTCTGAGGTGGAGATGGAGAGGAGAATAGGAAAAGGTAAACAAAAGCTCTCTAGCCCATGGGGCTCTGAATCCCTCCTATTTATAGAGGTCCCCTGTCAAACCCTAATGGGTCCTCCCCTAGTGGGTATTGGATCTGCATCCAATAAGACAAGGGCTCCATCAGATATCTAATATCTGAACCTTTAGTAATCGCAATGCCTACCATATGTGTGTGACCCTCTTGGCCCAATATCGAGCTGGCCGTGAGTCATACCTGTTAGAACTCCTTCTAACTCAGTGAATTATTATCTCTGTAATAATTCACTCGACTCATTGACTACGGACATACTAGGCCACTACGCTGTAGTCCCCAGGCGTCTGGGGAATCCAATCCATTGGACCTGTCTGCGTCCTCGCCATCGTGTACCCTAGAGTCCCTCATCCATCTAATATACCGAGACCGTAGTATATCGAGCATGGTGTTGTCGGACCCATATGGTTTCTCCTCGAAGTCTCGCTCTAATCGGATTCTCCCGGAGAACTCTTTCTCTCTCAACCCGAATGACCCTGGCCAGGATTTGTCTGAGCAAGAACATATGGGATATTCCTCTCATGACGCCGAGTGGATGATCCTCTATCGACACTCAATAGCCCTCGTAAGGTCCACTACCACTCCCAATGACCAGTTGTACTAGATCCGGGATAGCCAAACCTATAAGTCGGGTATCAAAGAGTGGATCACTCATACAGGGACATCCTTAGTGTCTCAAGTCTAAGGACCGGATACACCACTAGGACTACGGAATCGCCGTGTCGACAATAAGGCATCATCAACCATCCTGCATTCCGTAGGTGATCAATCAATGAACTCATTCTCCAATGAGCACCAGCATTGTATCCCTAGTGTCCCCACACAAGCAGCTATGAGACCAGCTGCATCCATCATATGGACGGGTATACAAAGACACCACCGATCTAAGTTATCACGATATCCCTCTCGAGTAACCTATGATCGGGATTATTTAGGATATGTGTTTAAAGGTGAATCGATCTCACTATCGTGATCTCATTATGATCCGATTCCCATTGCACAAATCCAAGGACATCACAATATATGTATACATTTATGCAATAGTTATAAAGTGATATATGCCAAAATATAATAAGCAAAAAGATTCTATATTAAGTCACATGTGCCATCACTCACGTGATTGGCTTGTTGGGCACCTATGACTAGCACTAGGGCACTACGCCACAGTCTCTAAATGATATAGGGGAATCCAATTCATTGGACATATCTATCATCAATTACCATGTACCTATAGTCCTTCATCCATCTAATATCTCAGAGACCGTATACTGGGCTTGGTGCTATCATACCCATACGATTTTTACTCGAGTCTTGCTCTAATCGGATTCTCCTGGAGAACTTTTTCTCTCTCAATCCGAATGACCCTGGCCAGGGATTTGTCTGAGTAAGGACACATGGGATATTCCTCTCATAACACCGAGAGTGGATGATCCTCTATTGACACTCAATAGCCCTCATAAGGTTGACTACCACTCCCGATGACCGGCTGTACTAGATCTAGGACATCCAAACCTATAAGTTCGGTATCAAAGAATGGAGCACTCATACAGGACATCCTTGGTGTCTCAAGTCTAAGAACTAGATACACAATTGGGACTACAGAATCACTCTCTGCAATAAGGTATCATCAACCATCTAATATTTCATAAGCGGATCAATCAGTGAACTCATTCTCTAATGAGCACCTGTACTTATCCCTAGTGTCCCCACAGGAGCAACTATGAGACCAGCTACATCCATCATATGGATGGGTGTATAGCACACCAGTTTGTCCGGTTATCTCGATGTCCCTCTCGAGTAACCTATGACTGGGATTATTTAGGATTTATGTATAAAGACGAATCAGTCTCATTATCATAATCTCATCATAATCCGATTTCC
Organism: Musa schizocarpa; assembly: GCA_900464855.2. Lineage (NCBI taxonomy): Eukaryota > Viridiplantae > Streptophyta > Magnoliopsida > Zingiberales > Musaceae > Musa > Musa schizocarpa. Next base: position 29,864,651 of record LS990920.1, on the reverse strand, counting down.
ATTACATAGATCCAATGACATCACAATATATACATGCATATATGCAATAGTCAATATAAAGTGATAAATGGTAAAATATAATAAACAAAACAGCTGTATGTCAAGTCACACATGCCATCACTCACGAGATTGGCTTGTTGGGCACCTATGATTAGCAACATTTGCTTGAAGTCATGGTGAAACTCACTTCTAGAGTGATAGCACTCATAAAGTCACTAAATGCAGGAGAGAGTAATACCCACGTTGCACTACCACAAAACTTGAGTGCACCCGAGCCGTATTATTATTGAGGTGCCAGAGATGCTAAAGAGCTCGAGAATTTTCTGTTCGACATGGAACAATACTTTCGAGCTACAAGGCCCGATTCTAAAAAAATCAAAGTTTCGATAGCTACCATGTATTTGAATGGGTATGCAAAACTTTGGTGGTGAACCCATTGGGAGGAGATCCAATAAGGTTAGTGTCGAGTAGACACATTGGAGAACTTAAAGCGGGAGTTGAGTACTCATTTTCTACCTAAGAACACAGAGTTCGTCATAAGGAGGAAACTAAGACAACTCCGTCAAAGTACTTCCATTCAAGACTATATGAAGTAATTTTCTACACTAATGTTGGATATATAGGACATGCCTATGAAGGATATGCTGTTCAGTTTCCTCGATGGTTTAAAGCCTTAGGCTCAACAAGAACTGCATCAAAGGAATGTCACCGATATGATCGGGGCAATTACTGTTGTAAAAAGGCTTACCGACTTTGTTACCTCTAAGGTGTAATATCCAATTAGTCCCACATCGGAAGTGGGCAATGTGTATGATTAGCTTATAAGGGTCTGATGAGTATACTACGTAACCTCTTGCTTAAGCATTTTGGTTCGTGGTTGCAAGAACTAAATTGAAGTTATTGGCCAGTTAGCTCATCAGTCTCGGGTTGTGACATTTGGTATCAGAGCCGACCTAGCATTTGGGTAGGGTGAGAGGGCTCGAGTAGGAAAGGGCTACCCGTGGATGGAGTCAGAACACTCATCACGACGTGGAGCCACCACTGAGTTAATCCTCATATGCACTATTCTAGGGTTCGATCTGGGTTATGTCTGGCCTTAACGAGGACGTCAAGCTAATTGAGTTGGGGATAATGTAACATCCCATTAGATGAGTGTACTACGTAACCTCCCGCTTAAGCATTTTGATCCGTGGTTGCAAGGACCAAAATGGAGTTATTGGCTAGTTAACTCATCAGACTCAGGTCGTGACATTTGGTATTAGAGCATAGTTTGAGGATTACTGAAATATATATTGAGGTCTAATGAACTATAGTGATTGGTGGAAATTAATTAAGGGGGATGAAAGGAATCTAGGATGATGAGGACATATGGTCCTCCTATTTCATTTGTTTCTGATTAATTAAGAGGGATGAAAGGGTTGATCGAGGATACTAAATCAGAGTAGTGGAATGAAAGCATGGTGAACCAAATTTCATTGGTGGTAGAAAAACGGATGATGCAAACAGAGAAGATATTTGATGTACAAAATTATTCCGATGATCAAAAGATTTCTTTTACCACCTTATATTGGAAGTAGAGACTGATCATTAATAGGAACAATGAAGATAATTTTGGAGATCAATGGCAAAAATGATAAGGACAAGTTTACCAATAAAAATATGATTGGAAATGAATCAAAAAGTAATAACAAGAGGGTCAAGACATTTGAATTTGAAAAGGAAAGTCATCATAAATGACTCAATCATGTGTGAATTGCAAGTTAAGTTATGAAACATGTTTATGTTTTCGGGTGACTGGAGTCTATTTTGCTTGTGAAAAGTTGGATCATAAAATAAAAGACTGCCCCATGAACAAGAAGAAAGAGTCACTGCCTCTTAAATCATTAGCCCATGTCAGAGTATATGCTATCACTGAATATGATTCTAAAACTTTTGAATTAGTGATCGAAGGTATTATGCATGTTTATGAAAGAATACAAATATTTATTTGACCATGGGTCCCATCTATGATTTGATTTGTAATATTTTGCTTATCACTTGGGTATTCAACCTAGTCTACTGCATTATGTGCTATATGTAAATACGATCATTGGAGATTCTTTGATAACGAACTTGAATCTGGTCCTTTTGTATGATTTTTATTGGAGAACTTGAACTTTTTGCTGATTTAGTTCTCTTAGAGATTTGGAGTTTTGATATTATACTTGGTATGGATTTACTATCTTCCTATCATACCAGTATGGATTGGTATATAATAAATGATCACTTTTTGCATATTTGATCAGCCGATCTTTTATTTTGAAAGTATTGGACATGATTTATCTCCTTGCCTAATGTATCCCAAGCTGATTTGCCCGAACTACCTTCAAAACGTGACTTTGCTTTTGATTTGGTCCCTAGGACAATCCCAATATCTAAGCCTCTCTATAGAATAATATCATTTGAGTAAGTGGAATTGCAAAAGCAACTACAAGGACTATTAAATAAGAATTTTATTTGGCTAAATATTTCATCATGGGGTGTTCTGGTGTTATTTAAAAAGATGGATGGAACATTGAGGTTTTATATTGATTATAGACAGTTGAATCAGGTGACTATAAAAAACGAGTATTCTCTAACGTGTCGACTTGTTTGATTAACTGAAGGGTGCACATTTCAAAGATTGATTGAAGGTCGGGTTACCATCTATTAAAGATCAAGGAGGAGAATATTTTGGTCACTCTAGGAAAATTATGTAATTGTATTGTATTGATGAAACTATTTGAGAGCAGGAGGAGAAAATAAAGAAATCATAATCCTCATCTTTTCATCGATTGAACTATAACCAATTTAGAGGACTAAATTTTCTTTTAAGGGGGGGGGAGAGTATAATATCCCTCACTTTTGAAAATTTATTAATAAGGATTTATATGTAAATTGGAGGACCTATATGTAAATATAGAAAATTTCAAGGACTAAACTGTTAAGTTACAAAAAAAAAAGAAAATAAAAAATTTCGATTTTATCCCACCGCCTCCCACGCTCTTTACTTCTGGAGAAAGAGAGCGAAGAGCAGTGGGGGCATGGGGAGAAGAAGAGAGGAAGAAGAGGGAGAAGAGAAGAAAAGAAGAAGAAAAAGAGAGGGAAGAGGGAGAGGAAAGAGAGATAGCTGCAGCAGCACCTCTGTTTCGTGTAGGAGGAAACATAGGAGTTCTTGTGTGGGGCGTCAAGGAGGAGAAGGGAAGAGGAAAAGAAGAAGAAGCAGAAGAAGAAGAAGAAGAAGAAGAAGAAGAAGAAGAAGAAGAAGAAGAAGAAGAAAAGAGGAGGTGGCTGCGGCAAGGGCTGCAGCGAGGAGCTATGGGACGTTTGGAAGGAGAAGGAAGAGAAGAAGGGAAAGAAGTAGTAGCGGCTGTGGCTGTGGCAGCTGCAGCTGTGGCAGGGAAAGAGGGAGAGGAAGGAAGAAGAGAAGGAGAGGAAGAAGAGAAGGGGAAGAAGGGATTGCGGCTGCGACGATGGCAGTTGCAGTTGGAAGAGGAGAAGGAGAGGAAACAAAGTAGGGGAGGAAGAAGAGGCAGCGGCCGTGGCTAAGGCTACGACTGCAGCAGTGCAGCTGGGAAAGAAGAGAAGGAAAGTAAGAAGAAGAGAAAGGAAAAGGGAAGAAGAGAGGAAGAGGATAAGGGGAGGCAGCTGCAGCAGTGGCAGCTGCAGCTGGAAGTTAAGGAGAGGAAACAGAGCAGTGAAAGAAGAAGAGGTTGCGGCTGCGGTGCGGCAGCAGTGTTTGGGAAAGAAAAAAATAGGAACGAGAGAAGGGAGGAAGGAAGCAGTGCAGTGGAAGGGGCTGTGACTGTGGCAGCGGCAGCGGCGGTGGCTGTGGCAGCTGCGTTTGGGAAAGAAAAATAAGGAATGAGAGTAAGAGAGAGCAGGTGACTGTGCCTCGATATTCGATACGTGGTGTAGTTACGAAGAAAGAAAGAAAATGAGTGCACAAAACGAAACAAAGAGGGGACGGAGGAAAAGTAGAAAAAGGATTCGAACGTACACCTTCTTCGAATCTTTGGATCAAAACCTTCAAAAGGCAAGTTTCTCGATCATTTCTCCTATAATTGTTCTAATTTTTCTTATTGCAAGTATTATGATCTTCCTCGTGCAAGTGTTCTAATCTTTCCTATTGCAAGTGTCCTGATCTTTCCTTACTGCAATTTTATCTCTACATTTGCTTTGAATATGAGGAACTTTGAATTGTTCTAGCCTTAAATTTGATATATCTCCTGTTTAGACGTAATGATTTGAATCTGTGCAACTTCTGAAATTCTGGCCTTCTGATACCTAGCTGCATATAAGTCTTTGTTGGAAATTCCGATTTATTCAAAACTAATTTCATTGGAAACTAGACTCGTAGATCTTTCTTTTGATATATGGATTGAAAGTTTTGGAGTCCAAACACCTGCCCAGTTATCTGTTGAATCTGACCTTATGAATTCTACCAAACAGAGATTTTGTTCTGCGACCCTTGTTTACCAAATTATTTGTAACTCTCTCTATTGGACAGTTCAATTCATATGAAGCTTATTATATCTGAAAGTAGATTGAAATATCTTTCCAATGATATATTTCTGAGTAAATTGGAGCACGATTGATATATTGAATCATTTGTTCAATGTGCCTCTTGAATTCTGCCAGAAATCGAGCTTTGGTCGATTTCGCATATCCTGGTTTCATTCCTTTAGAAATTGATATCCTTTGGCTTTCTTAATTCAATTGAGCTTTATATTACTGCTTTGAATTCTTGTATGCTCTTGTCCTTAAAATTATTTGCATTCTTGAAAACTATTGTGTAACGTTTATACTATATCGTATTGACTCATATAGGCACATGTATATCCCATTGTTCCGCATTTGCTTTCAATATGTGCCTAATCCAATTTTATTCCTTTGGACATTGAATTCATCTAACCTTCTTATTTGAATTGAGTTATACATGATTGCTTGGAATCCTTGAATGCTCTTGCTTTCATTTCCTTTCAAATCTGAATAAAATTGTGAAAGATTATTGCTTACTTCTTATTGACTCGTAAAGGCACATGTACGTTTTGTTGTTCCATGTGTGCTTCTGATATGTGCTATTTATTGTTCATACTATCCTTTTGTACTCTGGTGTTTATGGGATATTGTGAACCTTTGCCAGAAATGGTGAAGGGAGTTATGCATAGAGCCTGTGATGCTCTGTCGTCCCTTATGACTTTACTCAAACGTGGGTGGATGGAGCTCCCAGACGTGGGAGACTTATGTTTGGTGGTCATTCAGAAATAGATGTACCATATTATGTTATGGTCCCACTTCATTTTCTATATGTTTGATATGATATCCAGAGCTTTGGTTATGTGTTTCTATGCATGCTTTGGATAAGAATGATATGAATGTAACGTCAAATTCGACGTTTGAGCTTCTATTTCGTATTCATTCTTTGATATGCTATGAAATGATCCATATGCCATTGATATGTTTTGAAATGTCCCATTTGTCATTGATATGCTCCGAAACATTTCATACGCCGTTGATAAGCTCCGAAATATTTCATTCGTTATTGATATGCTCCAAAATATTTCCTATGCCATTGATATACTTCAAAATGCTTCACATATCATTGATATGTTCCGAAATGTTTCATTTGTTATTGATATGCTCCGAAACATTTCATACGCCTTTGTTATACTCCGAAATGTTTCATTTGCTATTGTTACGCTTCGAAATGTTCCAAATGTCATTGATATGCTCCAGAACATTTCATACGCTATTGATATGCTCCAATTACTCTATGCTCCATTTGTTATGAACCAAATAGGTTTTGAATGACATGACACATATGATTTTGTATCTAATGATATGGTATCTTGAAAATTCTTGTATTCTGCCTTGCATTATGATACCTTGTTTGAAATCATTCCTTTTGTTCTAAATATGCTTTGTCACTTGCTGAGTTGTTTTTAGCTCACTCCGTTGTTATATAAAATCTTTCAGGTCAGCTTGTCACTCTTTGAGATGTTTGAATTGGGCTAAGGCAGTGGATAGCTATTCAGAATTATGGGCAAGTCTTGTTGGTTATTATGTTATTGTTGTATAAGTATATTTTGTATGTAACGAAATGTTGTCGATGAACCGAAATGGATATACCTTGTAAAAGTGTTATAAGATCTCTTTTATTTGGAATTTCAGAATGTTAAGTCTAGTTTACGATGATAAGAACTTGTGGGAAATGGTTGGAGTTCTGATTGTATAAATTACTTAGCTTGTGGATTTATAAATGTTGTTCATGTTTGTTAAGTTGGCTTGGGTTGCCATAAATATGAATTATCGAGTGATGCGATATATGATTATAAGCTGCATAGGTTTTATAAATGTGAATTTGATAAAATATTTTTCAGTGTCCTCAAATGTTAGTTTGGATCCTGGATTAGTTTGTGATGAAATTTTTAATATCATGAAATTTATTTGAGGGGGCGTGTCAGAGGTGCCATTGATATATTTCGAAAAATGTAATATCCCATTAGTCCCACATCGGAAGTGGGGAATATGCATGATTAGCTTATAAGGGCATGATGAGTGTACTACATAACCTCCCGCTTAAGCATTTTGGTCCGTGGTTGCAAGGACCAAAATAGAGTTATTAACCAGTTAACTCATTAGACTCAGGTCGTGACATTTGGTATCATGTGTATGATTAGCTTATAAGGGCCTGATGAGTGTACTACGTTAGCCTCCCGCTTAAGCATTTTGGTCCGTGGTTGCAAGGACCAAAATGGAGTTATTGGCCAGCTCATCAGATTCGGGTCGTGACATTTGGTATCAGAGCCGACCTAGCATTTGGGCGGGGTGAGGGGGGCTTGTAGGAAAGGGCTACCCGTCAAGCTAATTGTGTTGGGGATAATATAACATCCCATTAGTCCCACATCGGAAGTGGGGAATGTGTATGATTAGCTTATAAGGGCCTGATGAGTGTACTACGTAACCTCCCGCTTAAGCATTTTGGTCCGTGGTTGCAAGGACCAAAATGGAGTTATTAACCAGTTAACTCATTAGACTCAGGTCGTGACATTTGGTATCATGTGTATGATTAGCTTATAAGGGCCTGATGAGTGTACTACGTTAGCCTCCCGCTTAAGCATTTTGGTCCGTGGTTGCAAGGACCAAAATGGAGTTATTGGCCAGCTCATCAGATTCGGGTCGTGACATTTGGTATCAGAGCCGACCTAGCATTTGGGCAGGGTGAGAGGGCTTGAGTAGGAAAGGGCTACCCGTCAAGCTAATTATGTTGGGGATAATATAACATCCCATTAGTCCCACATCGGAAGTGGGCAATGTGTATGATTAGCTTATAAGGGCCTGATGAGTGTACTACGTAACCTCCCGCTTAAGCATTTTGGTCCGTGGTTGCAAGGACCAAAATGGAGTTATTGGCCAGTTAGCTCATTAGACTCAGGTCGTGACATTTGGTATCATGTGTATGATTAGCTTATAAGGGCCTGATGAGTGTACTACGTTAACCGCTTAAGCATTTTGGTCCGTGGTTGCAAGGACCAAAATGGAGTTATTGGCCAGCTCATTAGACTCGGGTCGTGACATTTGGTATCAGAGCCGACCTAGCATTTGGGCAGGGTGAGAGGGCTTGAGTAGGAAAGGGCTACCGTCAAGCTAATCGAGTTGGGGATAATATAACATCCCATTAGTCCCACATCGGAAGTGGGCAATGTGTATGATTAGCTTATAAGGGCCTGATGAGTGTACTACGTAACTTCCCGCTTAAGTATTTTGGTCCGTGGTTGCAAGGACCAAAATGAAGTTATTGGCCAGTTAGCTCATTAAAACGACCCATGCGATGGCCAAACGACCCATGCGATGGTGGACACGGGTGCTACCCACAACTTAAGCATTTTGGTCCGTGGTTGCAAGGACCAAAATGGAGTTATTGGCCAGTTAGCTCATTAGACTCAGGTCGTGACATTTGGTATCATGTGTATGATTAGCTTATAAGGGCCTGATGAGTGTACTACGTTAATCGCTTAAGCATTTTGGTCCGTAGTTGCAAGGACCAAAATGGAGTTATTGGCCAGCTCATCAGACTCGGGTCGTGACATTTGGTATCAGAGCCGACCTAGCATTTAGGCAGGGTGAGAGGGCTTGAGTAGGAAAGGGCTACCGTCAAGCTAATCGAGTTGGGGATAATATAACATCCCATTAGTCCCACATCGGAAGTGGGCAATGTGTATGATTAGCTTATAAGGGCCTGATGAGTGTACTACGTAACTTCCCGCTTAAGTATTTTGGTCCATGGTTGCAAGGACCAAAATGAAGTTATTGGCCAGTTAGCTCATTAAAACGACCCATGCGATGGCCAAACGACCGACACGGGTGCTACCCACAACTTTATTATCGATCGAGAATCAAACCTCCCGCTTAAGCAGTTTGGTCCGTGGTTGCAAGGACCAAAATAGAGTTATTGGCCAGTTAGCTATAGCTCATCAGTCTCGGGTCATGACATAAGGACCTAGGAAAAAGGAAACAATCTTCAGGAAATCACCCCCCAAAATATTCTCGAGGCAAGGAGCCTGCGGGCGAATAAAAGAAGAAGAGTTTCTATAAAGGACTAAGCTTAAAAGGCAAGGACCCAAAACCTAGTGGATGCTTCTTATGTAGAGGGTCACAAATGGTGAGAGAGTGCCCAGCACTCAATGCCTTAACAGTTTCTATCTATCCCCCCCAAATCAGATAAGGGCAAGGCTATCGCTAGTTCGAGTAGTTCAGAATCTAGTAACAACGATAAGGAGTCTCAAGGACCTCGGATGGGAGCAATGCGTTTGTTGAATGCTATACGGGGTCAAGTGGGGGAGAACATGAAGACAAGGCCATAAAAAGCAGGAAGTAACGAGCTAATGTACGTAGACATTAAGCTCAATGGCCAAACGACCCATGCGATGGTGGACACGGGTGCTACCCACAACTTTATTACCGATCGAGAATCAAACCTCCCGCTTAAGCATTTTGGTCCGTGGTTGCAAGGACCAAAATGGAGTTATTGGCCAGTTAGCTCATCAGTCTCGCGTCGTGACATAAGGACCTAGGAAAAAGGAAACAATCTTCAGGAAATCACCCCCCAAAATATTCTCGAGGGAAGGAGCCTGCGGGCGAATAAAAGAAGAAGAGTTCCTATAAAGGGCTAAGCTTAAAAGGTAAGGACCCAAAACCTAGCGGATGCTTCTTGTGTAGAGGGTCACAAATGGTGAGAGAGTGCCCACAGAAGTAAGCACTCAATGCCTTAACAGTTTCTATCTATCTCCCCCAAATCAGATAAGGGCAAGGCTATCGCTCTTAGTTCGAGTAGTTCAGAATCTAGTAACAACGATAAGGAGTCTCAAGGACCTCGGATGGGAGCAATGCATTTGTTGAATGCTATACGGGGTCAAGTGGGGGAGAACATGAAGACAAGGCCATAAAAAGTAGGAAGCAACGAGCTAATATACGTAGACATTAAGCTCAATGGCCAAACGACCCATGCGATAGTGGACACGGGTGCTACCCACAACTTTATTGCCGACCGAGAATCAAAGAGACTTGGGCTGATCTTTAAGAAGAACCCAAGTCGAATGAAGGTGATGAACTCGGAGGCCAAGCGAATCTCTGTGTTAGCAAAGAGAGTTTCCATCAAGATTGGAGCATAGAGCGGGAGAACAAACATGATGGCAGTGCCACTGGATAATTTCCAAGTAATTCTTAGAATGGAGTTCATGCACGCGACAAAGTTAGTGCCAATGCCATTCCTAAACTCCCTATGATGATGGGAGGTGATGACCCCTGTGTGGTTCCCATCTCTTAGAGAAGAACTAGGAAATCCTAACAGATATCAGCATTACAACTAAAGAAAGGGATACAAAAAGAAGAATTAACATTTATGGCTGCTATGAAACTAGAGCCACTCGACGAGGAGGCCATTCAGAAATTTATTGTGGTGGCTAACATTTTGAAGAAATTTATAAATGTTATGCCACCCGAGTTGCCGAAGACTCTGTCGCCACGCAGAGGCATTGATCATCATATCGAGCTGGTAGTTAGGTGAACTGCTAAGTGGTGGTCTCATCCGTAGTTCTAAAGCACCTTTCGGAGCTCTAGTTCTCTTCCAAAAGAAACAATATGGGAGCCTCTGACTATACATCGATTTTTGAGCCCTCAACAAAGTGGCGGTGAAAAACAAATATCCCATCCTGCTCATCATGGACTTATTCGACCAATTGGGCAAAGCAAAGTATTTATCTAAACTTGACCTCCGGTCTGGGTACTGGCAGGTGCAAATTCCTAAAAGCGACGAAGCGAAGACTACTTGCGTGACCAGGTATAGAGCATTTGAGTTCTTGGTGATGCCTTTTAGCTTAACCAATGCTCTGGCCACATTTTACACTCTTATGAACTAACTATTCAAAGAGTATTTGGATAAGTTTGTAGTTGTCTACTTGGACGATATCGTTGTCTACAGTCAAATGCTTGAGGAGCATGTCGAGTACCTTCAAACAATTTCCAAGGTTTTTAGGGAGAACATTTTGCTCGTGAAAAGGGAGAAGTGCTACTTTACTTAAACGAAAATCTTATTCTTGGGGCATCGAATTAGTAATGGTTCCATTCGGATGGACAAATCAAAGGTGCAAGCTGTTGCGGAATGACGAACTCCAAAGAAGGTGCTAGAACTAAGATCCTTCCTTGGTTTCGTCAACTACTATCGATGCTTCATAGCGGGATATTCGAAGCATGCAAATCTACTAACGGAGTTTCTGAAGAAGTAGCAGCCTTGGAGGTGGTCTAATAAATGTGAAGCTACATTCCAAGATCTAAAGGCTACTGTGTTGGAAGAATCGGTGCTCAAATTGCTGGACTATGGGGAGCCCTTCGAAGTCTATACAGATGCTTCGGACTTTACTATTGGGGGAGTACTCATATAGGAGGGTCATCTGGTGGCCTACAAGAGTTGCAAGCTCAATGAGATCGAGCGGCGGTATCTGGTGCACGAGAAGGAGATGATAGCGGTAGTCCATTGTCTACGAGTTTGGCAACACTACCTTCTTGGATCATAATTTGTGTTGAGGACAGACAAGCATGATGGCAGGACTTCCTAGCTAAGTTTGATATGGTAATGGAGTACAAGTCTGAAAAAGTAAATGTCGTGGCCGATGCATTAAGCTAGAAATTGGAGCGAGTGAATGCCAAACAATTGGAGGGCAGAGGCCAAGCAAGTCAGTTGCACTCTAATTTCCTTTATAGGATCAGGAATGAACTATATAGTGATCCCCAAGCAGTAACCCTGATGCAGCTCATTAAAGAAGGTAAGACATGATGATTTTGGGTCTAGGAGGGACTCGTTTACACAAAAGAGAATATGGTTTATGTTCCTCGAGTGGACAATTTGAGGTGTGAACTATTAAGAGAGTGTCATGATTCCCTTTGGGCTGGACATCCAGGTATTCACAGAACCTTGGCTCTCATGGATAGGGCCTTCTACTAGCCGAAGATGAGGACTGATGTGGAGGAATATGTTCGAACGTACCTCACTTGCCAACAAGACAAGGTGGAGTAGCGGAAGCCGGTAGGACTTTTGGAACTGTTGCTCGTACCAGAAGGTCGTGGGAGAGCATTTCCTTGGACTTCATATCAAGCTTGCTGGCAGTAGGGGGACTCAGATCGATAATCATGGTGGTCGATCAATTTTCAAGGTATGCAACTTTTATTACTGCACCCCTACACTATTCAGTAGAGGAGGCAGCCAAGCTTGTAACATCCCTCATTTTTGAAAATTTTGTAAGGGCCTATTTGTAATATAGGGACCTAAATATAAATACTAGAAATTTAATATGATTTATAAAAGATTCCCATTTAAAGTAAAGAAAAAAAAATAATAGACATGTGTTATTAATTAGCCTAATAGTGCTATCTAAGTTTGCTCTAAGGATGACACATAGCCCTTTTCATGCATGCTTGCCACCTTGAAACATTATAACCCTTGTGTTAGCCAAAAGTAATTAAAGGAGAGATTAAAGGAGAAACTAAATGTAAACTTAAGATGCTGCAGCCAACGTGAGTGTAAGAAGAAGAAGAAGAAGAAGAAGAAGAAGAAGAAGAAGAAGAAGAAGAAGAAGAAGAAGAAGCTTTGCTTAAGGTTTTGCATCAATACCCCCCACCCATTTGGGAATCAAATTTATTTAAGGTAAGTGTTCTAACCCCGTCCCATAGAATTTCTAATCTCTGTTTTGCTTTTAATTCTTCATAATTTGAAAGATTTCAACTTAGCACCAAAGCTTTCTTTCGTTTTGATACAAAGCCATGAATTTATAATTTTTGGATAATCTGACCTCTATGCATTATTTTGGACCTAACTTTTAGCACTAAACTCTGATATAGGCAAAGCCTAATTCATTTAAAAGTAGACTCAAATATCTTTATTTTAATATGGAGAATCAATGATTTGGAGTTTAAATGCCTACTAAGACTTTTATTTCCATTAACCCTACAGATTTTATAAACTAGGGACTGTAATTTCTGACCTCTTGTTACTTAACTGCTTATAACTTTCTGCTGAGAACTCAGATTCATACAAAGTATAATTTATTAGAAAATAGACTCATAAATATTTCTATACATATCTTATTCTAATGATTTGGAGCAAAATTACCTATTAAATCATCTGTTCTAATCAACTCTGTGAATTCTGTAAAACAGAGATAATGTTCTCTAACCTTTGGTTACTAAATTGTTTATAACTCCTTGCTAGAAACTCCGATAGAAACAAAACTTAGTTATCAAAAATTAGATTGATACAACTTTCTAATGATCCTAATTTTGTGCAAATTGTAGTATAAACGATCATCCAAATAATTCATGCAATGTGTCTCTCAAATTCTACCAGAATTGAGCTTTGGTCGATTTCGCCTCTTATTGTTTCTTCTATTTGGAAATTGATTTCGATAAAAACCCTTACTTTAGTTGAGCTTTACATCATTGCCTTGAATTTCTATATACTTTTATCCTTCAATTATTTGTACACCTGCAGCTATCATGTAAAGTTCATGTTTGCATCGCAATGATTTATATAGGCACATGCATTCCGTAGTTCTGCATATGTTTTCGATATGTACCAACCTTATTGTTCACAATGCACTTTTGTACTCCAGTGTTTGTGGGATTGTCTGGACCTTGGCCAGAAATGGCAAAGGGATTATTTGGACCTTTGTTAGAAATAGTAAAGGGATTGTTTGGACCTTTGTCGAAAATGGTAAAGGGTATGTGCTTAGAGCCCGCGATGCTCTTGATTATGTTTGAGATACCACTTCACCTTCTATCTATTTGATATGAAATTCAGAGTCGACCTAGGACTTGGGCAGTGTGAAAGGGCTCGAGTAGGAAAGGGCTACCCGTGGATAGATTCGAAAACTCATCATGGCATAGAGCCACCACTGAGTTAAACCTCACATGCACTATGCTAGGGTACAAAGTCTGAGCTTCTGTTTTGTAATTTGTATTGATATGCTACAAAATGCTTCCTATGCCATTAATATACATCAAAATGCTTTTTACGTCTTTGCTATTCTTTGAAATATTTCATATGTCATAGATATGCTTCTTATACCAATGATATACTCCAATTAGCCCTTAATCCATTGTTATGAATAAAACATGCTTCGAATGAAATGATATTGTAACTCTGCATTCGTCTAGTGGCTCTCTTTGAACTCTTGTATCTCTGCCTTGTATTTTGAAACCTTATTTGTTTGAATCTGTCCTCTTTACCACGGATATGTTAGTCACTTGCTGAGCCCTATGTGCTCACCCCGTTGCTATATAAATTTTTCAGGATAGCTTGTTACTCACTAAAATGTTTAAAACGGGCTGACGCAGTGGAAAGCCAGATGATTTCGGGGCAAATCTTTCATACTTGATAAGTTGATGTTGTATAAGTTCCTTTTGTGTGTAATGAAATATCAATGATAACTCTACGTTGATGTGTCTTGTAAATATTTTGGAACGTACCTCTCATGATGGGATTTTGGGAATGTTAAGTTTAAACTCTGTAATGATATAAACATGTGGTTCATGTTGGTTTTGTGATTATATATATTGTCACGCTTATGGATTTATGATGTGGTTATGGTTTAGTTGAGTTGGCTTTAGATTTTGTGAATCATTAAGTGATATGATGGTATGATTATAAACTTCACATGTTTTGTGAATCGAGGAATTATAGATATGAATGACTTGAATGTTTTCTCAGTGTCCTCAAATGTGTGATTATATCTTGGATTATTTGTTGAATTCTAATATTATAAATTTTCAGTTAGGTTCATACCTCCTGAATGAGAATTAAATTCAGGGGGCATGACAGATATGGTATAAGAGCATGGTTCGAGGATCACTGAGATATTTGATATGTTTGATGTGCAAAAGATATTGATGTCTAGTGAACTATAGTGATCGATTAAAATTTTCTTTGATTCTTTTAGGAAACTAATATTATGAGCACATTTGGTCATCCTGTTTCATCTACTTTTGATTAATTAAGTAAGATGAAAGTGGTGATCGGGGATATCAAAATCAGAGTAGTGCAGTGAAAGCGTAGTGAGCTTGATCCAATGGTAGCAGAACAATAGAAGTTATTAGAAGAAAATTTTATTTTGAATGATATGAAGAAAGGGCAAGACTCAATGACATTGATAGCCTCTATTCATGTGCAATCTTATCTTAATTTTTTGTCGAATGAGGTATCACAAAATTTTGATGACTAAATTTTTCTTTCAAGGATGGGAGAGTGTAACATCTCTCATTTTTGAAAATTTTGTAAGGGCCTATTTACAATATAGGGACCTAAATCTAAATATTAGAAATGTAATATGATTTAAGAAAGATTCCCATTTAAAGTAAAGAAAAAAAAATAATGGACATGTGTTATTAGCTAACCTAATGGTGCCACCTAAATTTGCTCTAAGGATGACACATAGCCCTTTTCATGCATGCTTGCCACCTTGTAACATTATAACCTTTGTGTTAGCCAAAAGTAATTAAATGAGAGATAAAAGGAGAAACTAAATGTAAACTTAAGATGCTGCAGCCAACGTGAGTGTAAGAAGGGAAGAAGAAGAAGAAGAAGAAGAAGAAGCTTTGCTTGAGGTTTTGCATCAACACGCCCCACCCATTTGGGAATCAAATTTATTTAGGGCAAGTGTTCTAATCTCATCTCATAGAATTTCTAATCTCTATTTTCCTTTTAATTCTTCATAATTCGAAAGATTTCAGGTTAGCACCAAACCTTTCATTTGTTTTGATACAATGCCATGATTATGTAATTTTTCAGTAATATAACCTCCATGCATTGTTTTAGACATAACTTTTACCACTAAACTCTGATTTAGGCAAAGCCTAATTTATTTGAAAGTAGACTCAAAGATATTTATTTTGATACTGAGAATGAATGATTTGGAATTTAAATATCTCTTAAGACTTTTGTTTCAATTAACCTTACAGATTCTGCGAATTAGGGACTGTAATTTCTTACCTCTTGTTGCTTAACAGCTTATAACTTTTTGTTGGGAATTCAGATTTATGCAAAGTATAATTTATTGGAAACTAGACTCGTAAAGATTTCTATACATATCTAATTCTAATGATTTGGAGCAAAATTACCTATTAATTCATCTATTTAAATCAACTCTGTGAATTCTACAAAACATAGATAATGTTCTTTGACCTTTGGTTACTTAATTGTTTATAACTCCTTACTTGAAACTCCTATTCAAACAAAATTAGTTATCAAAAACTAGATTTATACAACTTTCTAATGACCCTAATTTTGAGCAAATTGGAGTATAACTGACCATCCAAACAATTCATGCAATGTATCTCTCAATTTCTGCCAGAATTGAGCTTTGGTCGATTTCGCCTCTTATTGTTTCTTCTCTTAGGAAATTGATTTTGGTAAAAACCCTTGCTTCAGTTGAGTTTTACAATAATGCCTTGAATTTCTATATACTTTTGTCCTTCAATTATTTGTACACCTACAGCTATCATGTAAAGTTCATGTTTGCATCGCAATGATTTTTATAGGCATATACATTCCGTTGTTCCGCATGTGTTTCCGATATTTACCAACCTTATTATTCACAATGCCCTTTTGTACTCCAGTATTTATAGGATTTCGTGGACCTTTGCCAGAATTGGTAAATGAATTATTTGGACCTTTGCTAGAAATAGTAAAGGGATTGTATAGACCTTTCCCAAAAATGGTAAAGGGTATGTGCTTAGAGCCCACGATGCTCTAGATTATGTTTGAGATCCCACTTCACCATCTATCTGTTTGATATGAAATTCAGAGCTGACCTAGGACTTGGGCAGGGTGATAGGGCTCGAGTAAGAAAGGGCTACCCATGGATGGAGTCGAGAACTCATCACGGCATGGAGCCACCACTAAGTTAAACCTCACATGCATTGTGCTAGGGGTTGACGTCTGAGCTTCTGTTTCGTATTTTGTATTGATATGCTCCAAAATACTTCATATGCCATTGATATACATAAAAATTCTTCTTACATCTTTGATATGCTTTGAAATATCTCATTTGTCAAGGATATGCTTCTTATGCTAATGATATGCTCCAATTAGCTCTTAATCCATTATTATGAATAAAAAATACTTCAAATAAAATGACATTGTAACTCTACATTCGTCGAGTGGCACTCTATGAACACATGTATCTCTGCCTTGTATTTTTAAACCTTATTTATTCGAAACTGTTCTCTTTGCCACGGATATGTGAGTCACTTGCTTAGCACTATGTGCTCACCCAATTGCTATATAATTTTTTTTGGATAGCTTATCGCTCGCTAAAATGTTTAAAACAGGTTGAGGTAGTGGAAAGCCAGAAGATTTTGGGGCAAATCTTTCATACATGATAAGTTGATGTTGTATAAGTTTCTTTTGTGTAATGAAATATCAATGATAACTCTATATTGATGTGTCTGGTAAATATTTTGGAACGTACCTCTCATGACGGGATTTTTGGAATATTAAGTTTAAACTCTCTAATGATATAAACATGTGGTTCATACTGGTTTTATGATTGTATAGATTGTCACGCTTATGGATTTATGATATGGTTATAGTTTAGTTGAGTTGGCTTTAGATTTTGTAAAACATTAAGTGATATGATAGTATGATAATAAACTGCACATGTTTTGTGAATTGAGGAATTATAGATATGAATGACTTGAATGTTTTCTCAGTGTCCTCAAATGTGTGATTGGATCCTGGATTATTTGTTGAATTCTAATATTATAAATTTTGAGTTAGGTTCATACCTCCTGAATGAGAATTAAATTCAGGGAGCATGACAGATATGGTATCAGAGCATGGTTCGAGGATCACTGAGATATTTGATATGTTTGATGTGCGAAAGATATTGAGGTCTAGTAAACTATAGTGATCAATGAAAATTTTTTTTGATGCATTTTAGGAAACTAAGATTATGAGCACATTTGGTCATCCTATTTCATCTACTTTTGATTAATTAAGTAAGATGAAAGTGGTGATCGCGGATATCAAAATCAGAGTAGTGCAGTGAAAGTGTAGTGAGCTTGATCCAATGGTAGCAGAACAATAGAAGTTATTAGAAGAAAATTTTAATTTGAATGATATGAAGAAAGGGCAAGACTCAATGACATTGATATCCTCTATTCATGTGCAATCTTATCTTAAATTTTTGTCGAAGGAGGTATCACAAAATTTCGATGACTAAATTTTTCTTTCAAGGATGGGAGAGTGTAACATCCCTCATTTTTAAAAATTTTGTAAGGACCTATTTGTAATATAGGGACATAAATATAAATATTAGAAATGTAATATGATTTAAGAAATATTTCCATTTAAAGTAAAGAAAAAAAATAGTGGACATGTGTTACTAGCTAAACTAATGGTGCCACCTAAGTTTGCTCTAAGGATGACACATAGCCCTTTTCATGCATGCTTGCCACCTTATAATATTATAACCTTTGTGTTAGCCAAAAGTAATTAAATGAGAGATAAAAGGAGAAACTAAATGTAAACTTAAGATGCTGCAGCCAACGTGAGTGTAAGAAGGGAAGAAGAAGAAGAAGAAGAAGAAGAAGAAAAGAAGCTTTGCTTGAGGTTTCGCATCAACACCCCCCAACCATTTGGGAATCAAATTTATTTAAGGCAAGTGTTCTAATCTCATCTCATAAAATTTCTAATCTCTATTTTCCTTTTAATTCTTCATAATTCGAAAGATTTCAGCTTAGTACCAAACCTTTCATTTGTTTTGATACAATGCCATGATTCAGTAATTTTTCAGTAATCTAACCTCTATGCATTGTTTTAGACCTAACTTTTACCACTAAACTCTGATTTCGGCAAAGCCTAATTTATTTGAAAGTAGACTCAAAGATATTTATTTTGATACTGGGAATGAATGATTTGGAGTTTAAATGTCTCCTAAGACTTTTGTTTCAATTAACCTTATAGATTCTGCGAATTAGGGACTGTAATTTCTTACCTCTTGTTGCTTAACTGCTTATAACTTTTTACTGGGGACTCAGATTTATGCAAAGTATAATTTATTAGAAACTAGACTTGTAAAGATTTCTATACATATCTAATTCTAATGATTTGGAGCAAAATTACCTATTAATTCATCTATTTAAATCAACTCTGTGAATTCTACAAAACATAGATAATGTTCTTTGACCTTTGGTTACTTAATTGTTTATAACTCCTTACTTGAAACTCCTATTCAAACAAAATTAGTTATCAAAAACTAGATTTATACAGCTTTCTAATGACCCTAATTTTGAGCAAATTGGAGTATAATTGACCATCCAAACAATTCATGCAATGTATCTCTCAATTTCTGCCAGAATTGAGCTTTGGTCGATTTCGCCTCTTATTGTTTCTTCTCATTGGAAATTGATTTTGGTAAAAACCATTGCTTCAGTTGAGTTTTACATTAATGCCTTGAATTTCTATATACTTTTGTCCTTCAATTATTTGTACACCTGCAGCTATCATGTAAAGTTCATATTTGCATCGCAATGATTTTTATAGGCACATTCCGTTGTTCCGCATGTGTTTCCGATATTTACCAACCTTATTATTCACATTGCCATTTTGTACTCCAGTATTTATAGGATTGCTTGGACCTTTGTCAGAAATGGTAAATGAATTATTTGGACCTTTGCTAGAAATAGTAAAGGGATTGTCTAGACCTTTGCCAGAAATGGTAAAGGGTAAGTTCTTAGAGCCCACGATGCTCTAGATTATGTTTGAGATCCCACTTCACCATCTATCTATTTGATATGAAATTCATAGCTGACCTAGGACTTGGGCAGGGTGAGAGGGCTCGAGTAGGAAAAGGCTACCCATGGATGGAGTCGAGAACTCATCACGGCGTGGAGCCACCACTAAGTTAAACCTCACATGCATTGTGCTAGGGGACGACGTCTGAGCTTCTGTTTCGTATTTTGTATTGATATGCTCCAAAATACTTCATATGCCATTGATATACATCAAAATTCTTCTTACGTCTTTGATATGCTTTGAAATATCTCATATGTCATGGATATGCTTCTTATGCTAATGATATGCTCCAATTAGCCCTTAATCCATTATTATGAATAAAATATACTTCGAATAAAATGACATTGTAACTCTACATTCGTCGAGTAGCACTCTTTGAACTCATGTATCTCTGCCTTGTATTTTTAAACCTTATTTATTCGAAACTGTTCTCTTTGCCACGGATATGTGAGTCACTTGCTTAGCACTATGTGCTCACCCCATTGCTATATAAATTTTTTTGGATAGCTTATCGCTCGCTAAAATGTTTAAAATAGGCTGAGGCAGTGGAAAGCTAGAAGATTTTGGGGCAAATCTTTCATACGTGATAAGTTGATGTTTTATAAGTTTCTTTTGTGTAATGAAATATCAATGATAACTCGATATTGATGTGTCTTGTAAATATTTTGGAACGTACCTCTCATGATGGGATTTTTGGAATATTAAGTTTAAACTCTGTAATGATATAAACATGTGGTTCATGCTAGTTTTTGTTAGGATCGAGAGCACTAAGAGGGGGGGAATTAGTGCAGCGGAAATCTTTCAGCGATTTAAAAACGAAAGCTGCGTTCGTCCGATAAAAACGATTTCGATGTAAAAGCCGATTCTAAGATTACTTAAGATTAAGCGCAGTTTACGTCTAAGCACAGTTTATGTATAAACTGAGTTTGCGTCTAAATACAGTTTGCGTCTAAACGTAGTTTTGCGTCTAAACACAGTTTTACGTCTAAACGCAGTTTTGCGTCTAGACTCAGTTTACGTCTAAACGCAGTTTTACGTCAAAACACAGTTTGCGTCTAAAAGTAGTTTACGTCTAAAGACAGTTTTATGTCTAAACACAGTTTGCGCGTTTTCGTCCTAAACACAGTTTTATGTCTAAACTCAGTTTACGTCTAAACGCCAGTTTTACGCGGTTTCGCGTCTAAATGCAGTTTTACGTCTAAACCTTTAAAAGAAGTTTACGTCTAAAACACAGTTTTATGTTTAAACACAGTTTGCGCGGTTTACCTTTAAAACGCGGTTTTTTAAGTCTAAACGCGGTTTCGTCTAAAACAGTTTCAAAGGGATCTAAACTTAGAAACTAGTTCATAAAAGCGCAGAAGACAGTTTTGCAGAATCAAAACACAAACGTAAAGCTGATCGTCTGCGAAAAAACACAGATTTACGTCTGAATGCAAATTCAAAAGGTCAGCACTTAGAACTTATAATGTAAAGGCTTAGAGAGCAGTAGTTAGTTATAGGAGGTTTGCAGTAATGATAAGGTACTCGAAATAAAAGCAAACCAGAGATTTAGAGTGGTTCGGTCAGTCTTGACCTACTCCACTTTTGGCTTCCTCCTCCGACGAGGTCACCGATGTCAACTAGCTGCCTTCCTTCAATGGGCGAAGGCCAACTGCCCTTTTACAGTTTCACTCCTTTTGATGGGCTTACGAGACAACCCTTACAGAACCTTTCTCTCCTCACTTTTACAATTCAGAAACTTAAAGAACAGAAGGAGGAGACTTAAAGGCTTTACAACAATTTTGAGCTCAAGAATCACAGAGAAGATCAAGATTTCGGTGTAGGTCTCTTTGCTCTTTCTGTGGTGAATGGGTGGGGTATTTATAGGCCCCAACCCAGTTCAAATTTGGAGCTCAAAATGATCAAATCTCGGAATTCCGGGATCAGGCGGTTACACCTCCTGATTGGAGAGGTTGCACCGCTTTGGCGAGCTTCAAGATCGAGCCTGCTGGCGGTGCCACTGCTGTCGAGGCGGTTGCACCTCTCTGCCGCCAGAGCTTCGAAGACCAAGCTCAGCGGTTGCACCGCCGATGGAGAGGTTGCACCGCCGGCGAGCTTCGAAACTTGAGCTCTGGCGGTGCTACCTCCTCTGATAGAGGAGGTTGCACCGCCCGCCTCGCTTCGGAGATGAGCCTGGCGGTTGCACCTCTTGGCTAGGGCGGTTGCACCGCCGGTCTCGGCTGGGAGACATAGCCCAGGCGGTGCCACCTCCCGGCCTAGGCGGTTGCACCTCCTGGTGCAAATCGTGGTCCGAATGGTTAGCTCCATTCGCCCAATTTCAATCTTTTTTTCGGGGGCCCAATTGCCTCAAGATTAAGCTAATGGGATCACCTCCCATTTTCCAACTTAATCAACATGCTAACTACGATTAAATCTAAGACAATTTCTGCAGCTTTGCTCCGATGCGTCAATCGCTTCTTCCGATGAGTTTCCGGCGAACTTCCGTCGATCATCCGATGAACCCTCGGTGATTCTTCTGCGGACTTCCGGCAAACTCCTGAACTTTGCGATGATCCACTTGGCAAGTTCCGACGAGCTTCGCTTGGTAAGCTTCTGGACTTCTCGGATCTGTTCTCGCGGAACCTCCGACGACCGTCCGAACTTCCGTTGAACTCTCGAACTCCCAACGTGATCATGATCTTGACTCCGGCGCAACTCCTGCTGCTTGTCTAACTTTCATCGTAGTTAATCCTGCACACTTATCTCAACACATAGATTAGACAACAAATGACAATTGACTTCATCATCAAAATCTGAGATTCAACAATCTCCCCCTTTTTTATGATGACAATCAATTGATAATGGAGTTATCCTTAACTCCCCCTATCTATATGCCATAGTTGAGATAAGTCAACCTTGAATTCAAGACCTAAGAATTCAAGTAACGTATTGATAAGTTAGATCATTTAAACTTATCAATACTCCCATCATGATACCCATCATGATGTATCTCTTCAAGAATGATGTCAAGGCTTGACATACATCATCAAGTTTGTATGATTGTGTTTGTAACTATTCACCATGTAATTGAATATTATCATTTAAAGCTGCGAAGGACTATTACATGATGCACACATTTGAGATTTTCTAGCAAGTTTGCATTTACTTCACAAGATAGGATATCAACTCAAGACATAATGCAAACTATAGCACATGTTCATATATCTCTTGGTGATGCAAGGATGGCATAACCATAACATTGTTTATAGCATCACTCAAGTATTTACAACTATGACATAGACATGATCATGGTAGTGTTTATCAATTCATATGTTTCTCCCCCTTTGTCATCAACAAAAAAACATGGTAATTGTGATACCAGGAAAACAATATTAGCAAGCTTTATAGAGGAATTTTACATAGATTGCTTTGAAAACTTCTTCCCCTTTTTGTTATAATCCATTTTACCCGCAAAGATATTACAGGATGAAATACATACACAGGAATCACTTTATCAGATTTATTTCAGAAACTTATGAAAGTGTACGAATAAATCTGTTTTATAGCATTCGAACAAATAAGATGCATTTGGACAAGATTTTGTTACAGATTTTCACATTTAAACATGGCAATCAAGTGATCTGATCATTCAATATAGTCCGAAAAATAAGTTTATTTATTCGGACACATCAACATTTCTAATTCTCTTTTAATGAAATCAAATTGTTCTTCACATAGAGGTTTTGTAAAAATGTCAGCCAGTTGATGTTTGGTATCAATGAACTCTATGGTTACGTCATGATTAGTGATATGATCTCGTATAAAGTGATGTCTAATATCAATATGTTTTGTTCTTGAGTGTTGTATAGGATTTTTAGTTAAACATATTGCACTCGTGTTATCACATTTAATGGGAATATCTTTAAGATTAACTTTGTAATCTTCTAAAGTGTTTTTCATCCATACAACTTGTGCACAGCATGCACTTGCTGCAATATATTCAGCTTCGGTTGTTGATAGAGCAACCGAGCTTTGTTTCTTAGATGACCAGGATACAAGGGCATGTCCTAAAAATTGACATGATCCTGATGTGCTTTTTCTATCTAGTCTACAGCCAGCGAAGTCCGCATCAGCATAAGCTGTTAACTCAAAATTTTCTGATTTTGGGTACCATAATCCTAAATTTGTGGTTCCATTAAGATATCTAAGTATTCTTTTGACTGCTTTGAGATGAGATATCTTAGGGTTTGATTGGAATCTAGCACAAAGTCCAACACTGAACATGATGTCTGGTCTGGTGGCAGTGAGGTAAAGTAAACTTCCTATCATACCCCTATAAGTCTTTTGATTAAAGCTTTCTCTACTTTCATCAATTTCTAACTTAGTGGAGATGCTCATAGGGGTGTTACTAGCCTTTGAGTTGTTCATATTAAACTTTTTTAATAAATTCATAGCATATTTTGTTTGACTAATAAAGATGCTGTTGCTTAATTGTTTGATTTGTAAACCTAAGAAGAATGTTAATTCTCCCATTAAGCTCATTTCGAATTCAAGACTCATGGTTCTAGCAAAAGATTCACAGAGAGATTCATTTGTAGAGCCAAAGATAATATCATCAACATAAATCTGAACAATGAGAAAATTATTTTCAAAATTCTTGATAAATAATGTAGTATCAACCTTGCCTTTTGTGAAGTTATTTTCGATAAGAAAAGAACTAAGTCTCTCATACCAAGCCCTTGGGGCTTGTTTTAAACCATAGAGAGCTTTAGTTAATCTAAACACATGATTAGGGAGGCTATCATTTTCAAAACCAGGAGGTTGTTCAACATAAACTTCTTCGGAGATAAAGCCATTTAGAAAAGCGCTTTTAACATCCATTTGAAACAACTTAAAATTATTACTGCTAGCGTAGGCAAGGAGCATCCTTATGGCTTCCAATCGAGCCACAGGAGCGAAGGTTTCTTCGTAATCGATACCTTCTTCTTGGTTGAAACCTTTGGCCACTAATCTAGCCTTGTTTCTAACCACGATACCATTTTCATTTTGCTTGTTTCTGAAGACCCATTTAGTACCAATAACTAAATGGTCATTTGGCCTAGGAACAAGCTTCCACACTTCATTTCTCTCAAATTGATTTAATTCATCTTGCATTGCGATAATCCATGAATCATCTTTCATGGCTTCATCAATGCATTTGGGTTCAATTTGGGAGAGAAAGGCGGCATTCGCACAAAAGGTTTTAAGAGAAGATCGTGTTTGAACCCCCTTTGACGTGTCTCCTAGGATTAGCTCCTTAGGGTGAGCATCTACATACTTCCAATCCTTGGGTAAGGATATTTCGGAAGTGGATGCATCCAGGTTGTTAGTTGGAGAAGGGGTTTCCTTTAAATTCAAGGAATCAAAATTAACATCTTCATCAAGATCATTTTTTAAGTGATTTCGAAATCTCATTGAAAACAACATGAATGGATTCTTCAATAATTAGAGTTCTTTTATTGAAGATAATGAAAAGGCTTTAGAAACTGTAGAATAACCAAGAAAGATTCCTTCATCGGATTTAGCATCAAATTTTCCTAAGTTGTCTTTTTTTTTCATTCAAGATAAAACACTTACACCCAAAGACTTTAAAATATGAAACGTTGGGTTTTTTATTGTTCCATAACTCATAGGGAGTTTTGGTTAGTAGAGGTCTCACTAGAACTCTATTTAAAATGTAGCATGCAATATTTATTTATTTGCAAAAAAAAATATTTGGTAGGTTGTGTTCATTCAACATGGTTCTTGCCATTTCTTGTAAATTTCGATTTTTTCTTTCTACAACTCCATTTTGTTGAGGGTTTCTAGGAGTAGAGAAATTATGGTTGTATCCATTGAGTTCACAAAATTCTTGGAAATCATGGTTTTGAAATTCACCACCATGATCACTTCTAATTGACGAAATCACAGAACCTTTCTCATTCTGAACGAGTTTGCAAAACTTGGTAAAAGATCTAAGGCATTCACTCTTCTGTTTTAAGAAGTAAGTCCATGTGTATCTGCTATAGTCATCCACGATGACGAAAGCGTATTTGCTACCTCCTAGGCTTGATGTGGAGATGGGTCCGAACAAGTCCATATGGATCAATTGTAAGGGCCTAGAGGTGCTTATTTGATTTTTAGATTTGAAGCTACTCTTAATTTGTTTACCTAATTGGCAGGCATCACATACATTATCTTTGATGAACTTGATATGAGGAATTCCTCTTATAAGTTCTTTGGATGATATTTGAGTGATTAGCTTCATGCTAGCATGACCTAATCTTCTGTGCCATATCCAAGCATTCTCATTTAAAGCAGAAAAATATATTTCATTACATAAATCATTGATGTCAATAGTGTATACGTTATTTTGTTTTAATGCAATCATAGATATGTTTTTTTGTGTGGTTTTCAATGATGCAAGCATTAGATTCAAATCGATAATATATCCTTTATCACACAATTGACTAATGCTCAAGAGGTTATGTTTTAGACCATCAACTAGCAAAACATCTTCAATAGAGAAGTTGGATTTGTTACCTATGGTTCCTTTGCCAATGATTTTACCCTTGTTGTTGTCTCCGAAGGTGACATATCCTTCTGCCTATGCTAGTGAGCTTAGAGAATTGTGATGGATCTCCCACATATGCCTTGAGCATCCACTATCAAGGTACCATCTCTTTGCTCCTAGCTTGCGATGGTTTAGTTTTCTACAAGAAAGGATGATGTTTAGGTACCCATTTGCTTTTGGGTTCCTCACAAATAGATCTACATTTTCTATCATGTTGCATAGAATTTGTCATGGTTCCTTTAGGAACCCAAATCAATTTGTTTGGACTAAATTTCCTGAATGGACAATAATGCGCCCCAGTGTCCAACTTGCAACAAAAAGTTGCATTTGCTTTGATGTCTAACATGTAAGATGGGGCCTTTTACGAAGGTAGTTGGATTTTGGTGAGGACTCCTCACAAATCCAATCCCACTTCTTTTGGGAACATGACTCTTGTTTGTAAGGATCATGTTTAATGACTTGCTACCAACCTCAATTTCTTCAAGGTGTCCTTAAGTAGCAAGTTTTTTTTTTTTTTTTTCAGTTTCTAGATCATGACATTTGATACATGAATTTAAACTATCATGATATTCAATTTTTAACTTATTAAAATCACAAGTAAGACTATCATGCTCCTTTTTTTAGCAATTTGTATTTTCTATTGATAATCTTGCATTCATCAAATAATTCATGGAAAGCATTTAATAATTCATCGAAAAGATAAATCAGCATCTAATAAATTCGTTACCTCCTCCTCTCCATGGCCATTAAATGAATGAGCAACTTGCTTTCGGTGTTGGACTCCTCTTCTTCAGATGCTTTCGAGTCATCCCATGTTGCTTGAAGAGCCATCTTCTTTGATGTTCTCCTTTTGACTTGGGGACAATCACTCTTGTAGTGTCCCGACTTTTTGCATTCATAGTAGATCACTTGGTCCTTCTTGGGTTCAAGTTTAATTTTTGCATCATTCTTAAACTTGTTTCTTTTAAAGAACTTTTTAAACTTTCTTGTTAGAAGTACCAAGTCATCATCACAGTCCTCATCACTTGAGTTTTCTCTCAAGTGGCATTCAGAAGTTTTGAGTGCCATATCCTTCCTGTTCTTTGGAAGGATGTCTTCTCGCTCTTCATGAGCTTTACAAGTCATTTCGTAGGTCATTAATGACCCGATTAGTTCTTCAAGAGGAAAGTTGCGCAGATCTTTTGCCTCTTGAATAGCAGTGACTTTAGGATCCCAACTTTTAGGAAGGGATCTTAGTATCTTATTTACGAGTTCAAAATCCGAAAAACTTTTTCCGAGTCCTTTTAGACCGTTGACGACATCCGTGAAACGGGTAAACATGTCGCCAATGGTTTCACTCGGTTTCATTCGGAAAAGTTCAAAAGAATGCAACAACATATTGATTTTTGACTCTTT
This sequence comes from Musa schizocarpa, assembly GCA_900464855.2. Classification (NCBI taxonomy): domain Eukaryota; kingdom Viridiplantae; phylum Streptophyta; class Magnoliopsida; order Zingiberales; family Musaceae; genus Musa; species Musa schizocarpa. The sequence continues at coordinate 29,837,319 of LS990920.1, read as the reverse complement.
CACTCTACTTGTGCCCTCGTGGGTCACTTCAAGTGTGTGCCAAATATCAAATGCAGTTTCAAGTTTGAAACACGATTAAACTCGTTTTTTATCAAGTGCGCAAAATAAGGCATTCATAGCCTTTGCATTAAGAGCGAAAGCCTTCTTTTCCAATTCATTCCAATCGATCATTGGAAGAGAAGACTTTGAAAATCCATTTTCAACAAGGTTCCACAGTTCAAAATCCATAGAAATAAGAAAGATCCTCATTCGGGTCTTCCAGTAGGTGTAGTCCGCCCACTGAACATGGGTGGACGTGTAATAGAATGCCCCTCTTGGTTTCCGGCGTATGCCATCTCTCTTGGGTTTTAATCCGTTCGAGAGTTAACCTTGCTCTGATACCAATTGTTAGGATCGAGAGCACTAAGAGGGGGGGTGAATTAGTGCAGCGGAAATCTTTCAGCGATTTAAAAACGAAAGCTGCGTTCGTCCGATAAAAACAATTTTGATGTAAAAGCCGATTCTAAGATTACTTAAGATTAAGCGCAGTTTACGTCTAAGCACAGTTTATGTATAAACTGAGTTTGCGTCTAAATACAGTTTGCGTCTAAACGCAGTTTTACGTCTAAACGCAGTTTTGCGTCTAAACTCAGTTTACGTCTAAACGCAGTTTTACGTCAAAACGCAGTTTGCGTCTAAAAGTAGTTTACGTCTAAAAGACAGTTTTATGTCTAAACACAGTTTGCGTAGTTTACGTCTAAACACAGTTTTGCGTCTAAACTCAATTTACGTATAAACGCAGTTTTACGCAGTTTGCGTCTAAACGCAGTTTTACGTCTAAACGTTTAAAAGAAGTTTACGTCTAAAACACAGTTTTATGTTTAAACACAGTTTGCGCAGTTTACGTTTAAATGCAATTTTACGTCTAAACACAGTTTGCGTCTAAAACAGTTTTAAAGGGATCTAAACTTAGAAACTAGTTCATAAAAGAGCAGAAGACAGTTTTGCAGAATCAAAACACAAATGTAAGCTGATCGTACGAAAAACACAGATTTACGTCTGAATGCAGATTCGAAAAGGTCAGCACTTAGAACTTATTCGTAAAGGCACAGAGAGCAGTAGTTATGTAGGAGGTTTGCAGTAATGATAAGGTACTCGAAATAAAAGCAAACCAGAGATTTAGAGTGGTTCGGTCGGTCTTGACCTACTCCACTTTTTGGCTTCCTCCTCCGACGAGGTCACCGGCGTCCAACTAGCTGCCTTCCTTCAATGGGCGAAGGCCAACTGCCCTTTACAGTTTCACTCCTTTTGATGGGCTTAGGAGACAACCCTTACAGAACCTTTCTCTCCTCACTTTTACAATTCAGAAACTTAAAGAACGTAAGGAGGAGACTTAAAGGCTTTACAACAATTTTGAGCTCAAGAATCACAGAGAAGATCAAGATTTCGTGTAGGTCTCTTTGCTCTTTCTGTGCTGAATGGGTGGGGTATTTATAGGCCCCAACCCAGTTCAAATTTGGAGCTCAAAACGATCAAATCCCAGAATTCGGGATCGGCGGTTTTGCACCTCCCTGATGGAGAGGTTGCACCGCCCGGGCGAGCTCAAGATCGAGCCTCAGGGCGGTGCCACCTCTATCGAGGCGGTTGCACCTCTCTGCCAGAGCTCGAAGATCGAGCTCAGGCGATTGCACCGCCTGACCGGAGAGGTTGCACCGCCTGGTAGAGCTCGAAACTTGAGCTCTGGCGGTGCTACCTCCCCGACAGAGGAGGTTGCACCACCCGCCTCGCTTCGGAGACCGAGCCCTGGGTGGTTGCACCTCTTGGTCAAGCGGTTGCACCGCCCGGTCTCGCTGGGAGACATAGCCCAGGCGGTGCCACCTCACGGCCTTAGGCGATTGCACCTCCTGGTGCAATCGGGGTCCCAATGGTTAGCTCCATTCGCCCAATTTCAATCTTTTCAGGGCCCAATTGCCCCAAGATTAAGCTAATGGGATCACCTTCCATTTTCCAACTTAATCAACGTACTAACTACGATTAAATCTAAGACAATTTCTGCAGCTTTGCTCCGATCGTCAATCGCTTCTTCCGGGCGAAGTTTCCGCTAACTTCCGTCGATCATCCGATGAACCCTCGGTGATTCTTCTGCGACTTCCGGCAAACTCCTGAACTTTCTATGACGATCCACTTGGCGAAGTTCCGACGAGCTTAAACAACAAGCTTCGGACTTCTCGGATCTGTTCTCGCAGAACCTCCAACGACCGTCCGAACTTCCGTCGAACTCTCGAACTCCCAACGTGATCATGATCTTGACTCCGGCGCAACTCCTGCTGCTTGTCTAACTTTCATCGTAGTTAATCCTGCACACTTATCTCAACACATAGATTAGACAACAAATGACAATTGACTTCATCATCAAAATCTAAGATTCAATAGTTTTATGATTGTATAGATTGTCACGCTTATGGATTTATGATATGGCTATGGTTTAGTTGAGATGGCTTTAGATTTTGTAAAACATTAAGTGATATGATAGTATGATAATAAACTGCACATGTTTTGTGAATTGAGGAATTATAGATATGAATGACTTGAATGTTTTCTTAGTGTCCTCAAATGTGTGATTGGATCCTGGATTATTTGTTGAATTCTAATATTATAAATTTTGAGTTAGGTTCATACCTCTTGAATGAGAATTAAATTCAGGGGGCATGACAGATATGGTATCAGAGCATGGTTCAAGGATCCCTGAGATATTTGATATGTTTGATTTGCAAAAGATATTGAGGTCTAGTGAACTATAGTGATCGATGAAAATTTTCTTTGATGCATTTTAGGAAACTAAGATTATGAGCACATTTGGTCATCCTATTTCATCTACTTTTGATTAATTATGTAAGATGAAAGTGGTGATCGGGGATATCAATATCAGAGTAGTGTAGTGAAAGCGTAGTGAGCTTGATCCAATGGTAGCAGAACAACAAAAGTTATTAGAAGAAAATTTTAATTTGAATGATATGAAGAAAGGGCAAGACTCAATGACATTGATAGCCTTTGTTAATGTGCAATCTTATCTTAATTTTTTGTCGAAGGAGGTATCACAAAATTTCGATGACTAAATTTTTCTTTCAAGGATGGGAGAGTGTAAAATCTCTCATTTTTAAAAATTTTGTAAGGGCCTATTTGTAATATAGGGACCTAAATGTAAATATTAGAAATATAATATGATTTAAGAAAGATTCCCATTTAAATTAAAGAAAAAAAAATAGTGGACATGTGTTACTAGCTAACCTAATGGTGCCACTTAAGTTTGCTCTAAGGATGACACATAGCCCTTTTCATGCATGCTTGCCACCTTGTAACATTATAACCTTTGTATTGATATGCTCCAAAATACTTCATATGCCATTGATATACATCAAAATTCTTCTTATGACTTTGATATGCTTTGAAATATCTCATATGTCATGGATATGCTTCTTATGCTAATGATATGCTCCAATTAGCCCTTAATCCATTATTATGAATAAAATATACTTTGAATAAAATGACATTGTAACTCTACATTCGTCGAGTTGTCACGGACAAACTTCTAAACAGGATGTTTGATGTAATGCTTATGTATGTCTGTGTCTTTTGGGTGTGTTCATGTTTTGTACAGCATGTAGAGGGACGGCCGAAGGTTTAATAGTCCCATTTTAGTTGGGTTGGTGGCCGCTTTAGGCTTGTAAATAAAAGTTGTGTCATGTGGACATGTGTGAGTGATTCTCAGTCTGTAATTGACCATTTTACCCTTTGTTGTGCAACTGTTCAGAGCTTGTAAAGTCTGTTTGTAATTTGTATTGTCTATAAAGTGTTTTTCGAAGATGTTTGCTTGTGGATCCCGAGTGAGGCCTTTTCTCTATCCTATTCTCTCTTTTGTGGGACTAAGGGACCATGGGAGGCTTCGGGGAGGCTGACCTTTGCGGATGGACACGCAAGGGTGCCGCACGACTTAGGCAAAACCAGCTAAGTCCGTGACAGATGGTATCAGAGCGTGACAAGCACTCATAGAAACACTTAGAATGCAAACTTGGGGGACCTAGCGGGGCTGCGTTGAGGGCAGTCAACACACGCGCGATCGTTTGGGGGAAAACGGGCATGGAGATGTAGGGAAAAGGAGTCGCTTGGAGGAGCGGGCATCTGAGATTGGCATTCAGAGGAATGGCCAACCCTTCGCGCAAGAGGCACCATGAGAACAAACAAGCTTGGAAGAATGTGCAACGCACAAAGATTGGGATGGCTGAGTTTGAGCTACGGCTCAACGTTGACAACTATACTTGATGGTGCTCAAGGCAAGCGAGGCGCTTGGTAAAGGATGAGACCATGCAAGATGGAATGAGTTGCTCAACGACCAAAAGAGTTATGCAAAGCTCACAGAGGTGAGGGGAATTGCTAGCTCGAAGAATTTGGGACTCATACATGGGCTTGTGTGCGGACGATGGAATGTTCGTGGCCATCCCAAGGCGATCGAAACTCGGCGCCATGGAGCATTGAAACTTTCTCTTCGGCATGTGAAGGATACGTCCGTAGGAGGCTGAATGGTACAACTAGTTCAGCATGTTACTAGGCCTTGAGGGGTGCAGCGGGGGCTGTATTGACGTGGAGTCGCAATCTAGCAAGTATGTTTGTAGGTGGCAGAACAATGTACAGTTTGTTCAGCAGATAGGAGTAGTCCAAGGGGATGGTGGTCTCCGAAACGAAGAGAGATATTGCTCCAATAGGACAGTTATCCAAGAGGGATAAGTCCCGGCTCTCCAGAGGGAGAATCATGTGGGACGGACCTCACAAGTTGAGGAGGAGTACCTCAACAAACAACAACTCCACGAAGCTTAATGGACTGAGCAAGCGGCGAGGAGTCGTCGCATGATCTCGCTTGAGAGAATGCATTGGTGGATGCATTGCGAGATCAAGTGGGGGAGCGACCCAAAGCAACACAAATGAAGGCACACTTGGAGTCGATATGGAGATCAGACTCGAGGGAGGGCTGACCCATGGAATGGTGGGCGCGAGGGCCACCATCAACTCAATGCAAAAACGAGGAGCGGAGCAACTTGGGTGTAACTTGGCGAAGTACCCAAGCCGCACGAAGGGAGCCAGCATAGAAGATGGAACATGGAGCAGAGGCATAGTGCTTTCCTTGGACAGAGGTCAAGGACATGAACTCTTGCAGAGGTAAGAGCAAGATCATGTTGTTCCATGGGTCATTCATTCTGACGGAGCGGACTCATCTTGCATGGTGCCAAAGACGAAGGGAGCTTCTGGGCACATGCAATTTATCTCGGAGGAGCATTTGATGGAGGAACTAAGGCGACTCAATTTGCGGAGACGAAGTTGGGTTCAGAAGGCCTTAGCATGAGGCAAGAGGATGTAGAGGCGGGTACTCTTGAAGAATATGCCACAGTGTTGTCATTCAAGTTACTATAAAGGAGGTGGTGCGCAGCGAAGATTGTGCTGGTATGGGTAGAGGCCCAGGATCCAGACAATGGTGCATAAATTGCAGCGAAGTCGGGGGAATTTGGGAGCTACTAGGCAACGGACTGTCATAGAGCGGTGCTTCATCATGGTGTGAACCAAGAGTGGGTGGATGAAGGTCGATTGCCAAAGGAGCGAACAAAATCGAAGGTGGAAGAGACCCTGCGATGTATTGGTAGAGGCTACACATGAACGGTTCACAATTCGTGTTCATCCCACAAGGATCAGAATGCAATAGAGATGTCACCAATGTTGGGAAATCATGGGAGCGACATCATATGCGCAGCGGAAGAACAAGAAAACAAAAATCCCCGATTCCCAAAAAGATGTTCGTCATCGTGCGAAGATTGGTGCGCAAAAATCCGCAAAACACAAAACTGCGTATAGAGATTGTGTTACCTAGGGAGATCGTATATCCTTGTTTCCTTGCAGATCCTTAGGAGAGGGTGAAGGAGGTCAAGCGTTCTCCTCTCTAGCGGTGATCCACACAGCAGGGTTGCGACGACCCTCCTCAAAACTCCAGGCCTCTGAGGTGGAGAGGGAGAGGAGAATAGGAAGGGCAAGCAAAGACTCTAGCCTATGAGGCTGTGAATCCCTCCTATTTATAGAGATCCCGTGTCAAACCCTAATGGGTCCTTCCCTAGTGGGTACTGGATCTGCATCCAATAAGACAAGGGGCTCAAATGGGATATCTCATATCTCTAAACCTCTACTCATCGCAATGCCTACCATATGTGTGTGACCCTCTAGGCCCAATATCGAAATGGGTGAGTCAAACCTGTTAGAACTCCTTCTAACTTTCGGTGAATTATTATCTCTGTAATAATTCACTCGACTCATCGACTACTGACGCGTACTAGGCCACTACGCCAGTAGTCCCCAGGGCGATAAAGGGGAATCCAATCCATTGGACATGTCGTCCCTCGCCACCATGTACCTATAGTCCCTCATCCATCTAATATCCCGGAGACCATATATCGAGCATGGTGTTGTCGGACCCATACGGTTTCTACTCGAAGTCTCGCTCTAATCGGATTCTCCTGAGAACTCTTTCTCTCTCAACCCGAATGACCCTGGCCGGGGATTTGTCTAAGCAAGAACACATGGGATATTCCTCTCATGACCTTGAGAGTGGATGATCCTCTATCGACACTCAATAGCCCTCGTAAGGTCGACTACCACTCCCAATGACCAACATTAGATCTGGGATAGCCAAACCTATAAGTTCGGTATCAAAGAGTGGAGCACTCATACAGACATCCTTGGTGTCTCAAGTCTAAGGACCGAGATACACCACTTAGGACTCTACGGAATCGCTGTCGACAATAAGGCATCATCAACCATCCAAAGATTCCGTAAGCGGATCAATCAGTGAACTCATTCTCCAATGAGCACCTGTACTGTATCCCTAGTGTCCCTACACGAGCAGCTATGAGACCAACTGCATCAATCATATGGATGGGTATACAGCACTCTAGTCTATCCGGTTATCACGATGTCCCTCTCGAGTAACCTATGACCGGGATTATTTAGGATATGTGTTTAAAGGTGAATCGATCTCATTATCGTGATCTCATCACGATCTGATTCCCATTGCACAAATCCAAGGACATCACAATATATATATGCATTTATGCAATAGTTATAAAGTGATATAGGCCAAAATATAATAAGCAAAAAGATTCTCATCAAGTCACACACGTGCCATCACTCACGCGATTGGCTTGTTTTGGCACCTATGACTAGCAATCTCCCACTTGACCTAAAGCCAATCACCTATGTGTCCGATCCCCATCGACCCCCGTGACGCTTCAAAGACAAAATGAGACAACGGGCTTTGTTAGTGGATCTGCAATGTTATCTTGGATGGAACTCTTTCCACTTTGCTACATCTCCTCGGTTATGATCTCTTATATAGCCGGAACCTCCTCGAACACTTCGATGAGACCCGGTTCCCTTTATTTGAGTAATCACCCCATTGTTGTCGCAATATAAGGAAGTCGACTTGTCGCTATCTCAGATCGACTCCCAAATCTGTGATGAACTTCTTCACCTAGACTCCCTCTTTTGCTGCATCGATGCAGCAATTTACTCCGCCTCGTGGTCGAAATCGTGATGGTATCTTGCTTGGAACTCTTCCAAAGACACCGCTCCTCCATTCAAGGTGTACACATACCCTGAATTCGACTTGCTATCATCGACATCGGACTAAAAACTTGAGTCGGGTGTAGCCTTCAACCTTAAGGCTATTACCTCCATATACTAGTAAAAGATCCTTAGTCCTTCTCAAGTACTTAAGGATACACTTTTACTTCTTTCCAAAGCTCCAAGCCCGGATCCGCCTAATACCTGCTTTTGTGACACTTTTCGAGCATGCGCTATATCAGGCCTAGTACATAGCATGGCATACATGATAGACCCTATTCTTTGAGGCATAAGGTATCATATCCATGTTCGCCCTTTCTTCTGGAGTCTTTGGGGACATATTCGTAGAAAGCGATATCCCATGTCTCATCAGTATGAGACCTCTGTTGGAATTTTCCATGCCAAACCTTTTGACAATAGTTTCTATGTACCTGGACTGGGACAAGCCAAGCATCCTCATGGATCTATCTCTATAGATTCTAATCCCCAAGATATAAGATGCTTCCCCTAAGTCCTTCATGGAGAAGTGTCTAGATAACCAAGCCTTTACTGTGGATAGCATTCCTATGTCATTCCCAATGATGAGGATGTCATCCACATATAACACCAAAAAGGTGATAGCGCTCCCACTTACCTTTCTGTATACATAAGGCTCATCTTCGTTCTTAACAAAGTCATAAGATCTGATTGCCTCATCAAATCTTATGTTCCAACTTCGGGAAGCTTGCTTTAGTCCATAAATGGATCTAAGCAATCTACACACCTTATCTGGACAGTTCTTGGACACGAATCCCTCAGGTTGCAGCATATACACCTCCTCCTCGAGGTTCCCATTGAGGAATGCGGTTTTCACATCCATCTGCCAGATCTCATAATCATAGTGTGCTGCAATAGCCAATAGAATTCTGATGGATTTTAGCATTGCTACGGGTGAGAAAGTTTCGTCGTAGTCAACACCTTGCCTTTGACGATACCCCTTAGCCACTAGCCTTGCTTTATAGGTCTCTACCTTTCCATCTACTCTGATCTTTTTCTTAAAGATCCACTTGCAACCGATGGGTACAATACCTTCGGGCGCATCAACTAGGTTCCAAACCTTATTGGAGTACATAGAATCCATCTCAGAATTCATGGCTTCTTTCTACTTCCCGGAGTCTATACTCATAATAGCCTCCTCGTAGGTCAAAGGATCAATATCCTCTACATCCTCTGCTCTAATATGTCCCATATATCTCTCAGGAGGATGGGATACTCTATCAAACCTGCGTAAAGTTGATACTTGTGTATTAGGTACCTGAACAGACTCGGACTGTAGAGTGGTGCTTGAGCTTGGTTCTCCAACCTCGCTCAATTCTATCATTCTCCCACTGTCTCCGTCAAGAATGTGTTCCTTCTCAAGGAACACTGCTCTCTTAGCTACAAAGATCTTTTGGTCCTCGAGATGATAGAAATAATACCCACAAGTTTCCTTGGGGTATCCCACAAATTTGCATCGCTCTGTCCTTGATTCTAACTTATCGGGGTTGTGTCTTCTAACATGGGCAGGGCAGCCCCAAATCTTAACAACCTTAAGATCAGGCTTCTTCCCTTTCCATATCTCATATGGTGTAGACACTACCGACTTAGTTGGAACTCTGTTCAGAATGTAAGCTGCGGTTTCTAGGGCATATCCCCAAAATGAGATGGGTAGGTCAGCGAAACTCATCATGGACCGTACCATATCTAATAATGTATGATTTCTCCTTTCAGAGACACCATTGAGCTGAGGTGTATAAGGAGGTGTCCATTGGGATAATATCCCATGGTCCTTGAGGAACCGAGTAAACTCTGTGCCAAAGTATTCACCTCCTCGATCGATCGAAGAGTTTTTTGATACTCTTTTCCAGTCTGGTTCTCCACCTCATTCTTATACTCTCTGAACTTCTCAAGGCCTCTGGACTTGTACTTCATTAAGTACACATATCCATACCTTGAGAAATCATCAGTAAATGTAATGAAGTAGGAGTAACCTCCAATGGCATGAGTTGACATGGGTCCACATACATCACTATGTATGAGTTCCAACAACTCATTGGTTCTCTCTCCAGTTCTACTAAATGGAGATTTGGTCAGTTTTCCACGAATGCAAGGCTCACAAGTCGCATATGACACATAGTCGAATGGATCTAGATATCCATCATTTAGCAACTTTTGAATCCTTCTTTCATGGATGTGACGTAGCATACAATGCCACAGGTATGCACTGTTCAACTCATCTAGTTTCCTTTTGGACATATTTTAATTCATGATATGTGGAGTGGTGTCTAACATAAATAAACCATTATGCAATGTTCCTTTCGTGATGATCTTATCATCTAATAATATCGAACAACCATTGTTCTCAAAAACAAATTTATATCCACTAACTGTTAAACATGAAATGGAGATAATGTTTTTGATAATAGATGGAACAAAATAACATGCATCTAATGCAATAAAAGCTCCACTAGGCAGATGTAGGGTGACCTCGCCAACAGCTAATACAGCAACTTTTGCTCCATTACCCATCTTGAGGTCCATCTCGCCTCTCTGTAGTCTCCTAGGCCTTGCCAGAACCTGCAACGAATTGCATATATGATAAGCACTACCGGTATCCAATACCCATGTGTTATCATAAGAGTCTGACAAATGGAGACTGATCATGAATGTACCTGAAGCTTTATCAAGCTTTTATTTCGCCCTTTCTGCAAGGTACTCTTTGCAGTTTCTCTTCCAATGCCCATCTTTACCATAGTGGAAGCACTGGCCTTTGTCCTTTGCTGGGTCTTTCTTAGCAACCTTTGCTTTACCTTGTTTGCCCTTGCCCTTTCCCTTCTTAAGGGACCTTTCTCCCTTTTCTTTTCTGGTCTCACCAGGTGTAGAGAACTGGCTTCTCTTTCTTAATAGTACTCTCTGCCTCCCTCAACATATTGAGGAGCTCTCGAGAGAATCACCTCAAAGCTTGTTCATATTAAAATTCATTATGAACTGTGAAAAGGAATCTGTAGGGACTGAAGCACAATGTCCACACACAAGTTATCCTCTAGGACTATTCCTAGACCTTGTGAGTTTCTCTATCCACTCAATCATCTTTAGGACATGGTTCTGAACCGGTGTCCCCTCACCATCCTAGCGAAAAAAAGGCTCTTGGATATCTCATATCGTTGAGTCCTTCCCTGTTCCTCAAACAACTTTCGGACATGTAGGAGAATGGATCTGACATCCATCTTTTCATGTTGTCTCTGTAACTCGAGTCATAGAGCCCAACATATAGTCTTGAGCAAGAGTGGAGTCATCAATGTACTTCACGTGAGCGAAATGGTCTCATCCTCGCTTGCCCCTTCTTCGGTAGGCATCACTTGTATCAATGACGTACACGATTTTCTCCACGTGAGAACAATTCTCAAGTTCTGAGCCAATCCATTATAATTTAGACCAATAAGGCGGTTGACATCAAGTATGCCACGTAAAAGGGATTTGAAAGCGACATTTTAAAAATATAGATGTAGCGAAATGAATAACATGCAGATTTTGCAAGAAATAAACTATCAAGATATGGACTTCTATCTTAATATGCTCCCACTATTTTACTAACGAGTCACGCGACACCCTCAAAGACATGAAACGGAAGTCTCCGGCAGACTTCTAGTGGGGATCGAGGATCAATCAACGCCTTAGTGTAACCTCGAGGACTCGACCAATCACACTAAGCCTAAAAAGGTAGGCAACTCTTGCGGTCACAACTCCCAGTGATTCCCGTCTTGTTCGACCTCTGAATCACCATGGCCTCGAGGGACTCGACCAACCATGATGCTCGGTTAAGTCAACACCTTCGTTACAAGATGAGTCCGATTTGATGATATACCCTCGAGGGACTCGACCAAGCATACCATGTCCTCAGGTCACCGGGTGACATCTCTATGTCGTAAGCAAGATAGCGAATCGCGATATAGGTGAGTCTCGAGGGACTCGACCAACTCAACCTACACCGAATCGGTTCCTACTCATAACGATGGAAGGCCACGTGGGTCAATCTAATTGCCTCAATTTTACCGACTTAATATTATCGAGAGACGTTTCTATAATTTGGTCTCCTAATATGACATGTCACACATATACATATTTAATATATATCTACATCGTATGCAAATATATATACATATCTAGTATGTGTATAAGCAATCACATCGATGATCATGGACCACAACCTAATATGATTAGGCCCGAGCGATGAGGCCTAATCACTCACATCAAGATCTATGTGTGCAACGGTGCATCTCCATGCCCCAGTGATCATCCATCTCGTCCTTGTTTGGTTCCGTCGACATCTTGATGCATCTCCATGCATCACGATCGTCCGTCTCTCGTGGGTCCCTTCTCGCATCCACGCTCCCGCTGTGCCTCCTCATGTGATTACAACTTAATCATAGGCACGCAGGCCCGATAATAAACGAAAATATAATGGAGGTTCGCAGACCTCAATAATAATAATCACAAGTACACACATCACACACGGTCCATGATCATCCGAGTCCACACATCATACATCACATGTATAAATAATCATCATCATGTAGGACTACTAGATAATAATAAAAAATAATAATCAACTAAACCTTTTTACTTAATTAATATTTTTTTCTGAAATCAGGGGACATGTAGGGAATTTCTCAATTCTTAAGGGTATTTTCATAATTTGGACAAAAGACGAAACTAGAATTTCTCAAATTCACGGGGGCAAAATTGTCCTTTTGCCCAAAACCCTAATTCCCTCTCTTCTTTTTGCCCCGCCGGGCCACCTGCAGGCGCCTACCTGCGGCTTGGGCAGACAAATCACCCTCGCATCATCGCACGCCCATTGGCGGCGACGCCATCGCGGTGGGCGCTCCATCGGGCGCCCGCTGCCTCAGCGGGCGGTCTTTCCCGTCAGCGACCCCTGGTGGGGGGGTTTTCTCCAGCGGAGAAGCGGGCGGTAGGCGTCGCTGCCTCATAGCGGCGGCGCCACGCTGCCCTACGGCGCCGCCTCGTGGTCGCCGCCCCACCCGACCGACAAAGAAGCCTCATCGCAGCGGACCGCCCGGCCGGGGGCGGCGAACACGGCGCTATAGTACCGCTGACGCAGATTGAGGGCAACAACTGTTGCTGCCCTTTCTTTCGCTTTTTATCAACGATTTTGACGTCAAAATTCTTCCTAAACACAACACACGCAGTTCAAAACCAATCATTCGCATCGAACAACCCGGCTCGATACCACCCTTTGTTGGGAAATCATGGGGCAACATCATATGCGCAATGGAAGAACAAGAAAACAAAAATCCCCGATTCCCAAAAGATGTTGTTCGTCATGCGAAGATTGGTGCGCAAAAAATCCAAGAAAATACAAAAACTGGCATTATAGAGATTGTGTTATCTAGGGAGATCGATATCCCCTGTTTCCTTGCAGATCCTTAGGAGAGGGTGAAGGAGGTCAAGCGTTCTCCTCTCTAGCGGTGATCCACACAGCAGGGTTGCGGCGACCCTCCTCAAAACTCCAGGCCTCGAGGTGGAGAGGAGAGGAGAATAGGAAGGGCAAGCAAAGACTCTAGCCTATAAGGCCGTGAATCCCTCCTATTTATAGAGATCCCGTGTCAAACCCTAATGGGTCCTTCCCTAGTGGGTATTGGATCTGCATCCAATAAGACAAGGGCTCCGTCCGGATATCTCATATCCCAACCTCTACTCATCGCAATGCCTATCATATGTGTGTGACCCTCTAGGCCCAATATCGAGCTGGCCGTGAGTCATACCGTTAGAACTCCTTCTAACTTTCGAATTATTATCTCTGTAATAATTCACTTCGACTCATCGACCACGGACGCACTAGGCCACTACTGTAGTCCCCCGCATTTGATCTGGGGGAATCCAATCCATTGGACCTATCTGTCCTCAATTACCATGTACCTATAGTCCCTCATCCATCTAATATCCCGTAGACCGTGATATCGATCATCATGGTGTTGTCGGGACCCATACGGTTTCTACTTCGAGTCTCGCTCTAATCGGATTCTCCCGGAGAACTCTTTCTCTCAACCCCAATGACCCTCGCCGGGATTTGTCCGAGCAAGAACACATAGGATATTCCTCTCATGACCAAAAGTGGATGATCCTCTATCGACACTCAATAGCCCTCGTGAAGGTCGACTACCACTCCCAATGACCACCATTACTAGATCCGGATAGCCAAACCTATAAGTCCGTATCAAAGAGTGGAGCACTCATACAATACATCCTTGGTGTCTCAAGTCTAAGGACCAGATACACCACTAGGACTCTGGAATCGCTGTCTAACAATAAGGCATCATCAACCATCCAAAGATTCCGTAAGCGGATCAATCGAACTCATTCTCCAATGAGCACACATCTCGTATCCCTAGTGTCCCTACACGAGCGACTATGAGACCAGCTGCATCCATCATATAGACGGGTATACAAACACCGGTCTATCCGGTTATCATGATGTCCCTCTCGAGTAACCTATGACCGGATTATTTAGGATATGTGTTTAAAGGTGAATCGATCTCATTATCGTGATCTCATCACGATCCGATTCCCATTGCACAAATCCAAGGACATCACAATATATATATGCATTTATGCAATAGTTATAAAGTGATATACGCCAAAATATAATAAGTAAAAAGATTCTGTATCAAGTCACACGTGCCATCACTCATGTGATTGGCTTGCTGGGCACCTATGACTAGCAACCAGGAGGCGACATGGTGCAGCGGATCGTGGTGGAACAGTTCGTGGCAATGCGATTCACACAACCTAGCCCCATGAGGGACTAGATCATACGGATGTATGATCGGGAGCTACTGGAAGCTCCACTTCGGTGAACAACACGATGGCAAGAAGGGCTATGGATTCAAAGAGTGAATGCCATGGTATCGCAGAGGCGGGTCTTCTGTACGTGCATCGAATTTTACATCGGATGAAAGCCTTGGTCATCAGCCTTGGTCATGGCAAGGGCTGTGTTCCACCAAGGGAAAAGTTCGAATGCAAGTACTAGTGAGTCCCATGGGAGGGACTTGATCATACAACAGTATGATCGAAGCAGCTAGAGAGTTGGACTGCTCCAGAGCTCATATTCGCTTAAGGGAGCCCGACAAGTCAGAGGACGAAGTTGAGTAAGCGAACGTTGCTACCAAGGAAGCTAAGGAGAACAAAATCGGTGCAAACCCTACAACGTGATGGCAGAGGCCGTGCATGGGAGTTGCAGTCTGTCTTTCCATCGACCAAAGGGAGCTGCTTGGAGAACATAGAGGTGTTGAAGCAGGGGGTCGAAAGGGGCGAGGAAGCGACGCCGAGTCCAGAGGGATTTAGCTACCCAAAATCAAGCATCAGATAGAATAGAGGTGGACTCGGAGGAGTACCACAGAGGCATATCTACTGATTGTGAAGAAAAGGGATGCAGATGCGAGGCGACGAATAGTAGTGTCATGGGCATGGCAGCGCCATGGTACCGTAGAGGCGGGACTTCCGTGAAAGTCATTGATCCCTTGCTCTCATAGAGGGAGAGCGCTTGGTCATGAAAGGGGCCGAGGAGGTGGAGCATGCAGAGACAAACTCTAAGTACTGAGACAAGGCTGAAGGGTAGAGGCCAAGGAACTTCGTAAAACCGGTGTCAATGAGTTTCTCAACAAGATAGCCGAAAGTGAAGGACTTTGGGTCATGCAAGAGTGCACGACCAAGGAACGAAGTAGTCAGTACACGGTGCTGTACCTTCGCTACTCAGGGGAGTAGGCGGCAGGGTTGATGGAGAAGACAGTACAATCCCAGAGGCAACCAAATCTATTAGAGAATTACTCTAAGTTAGGGTGAAAACTTCCCGCATTCCAGAAGTTCGATGGTATTGAGAAGGTGAATCACAGTAGCTAACTCAACGCGAGGAGTGCAAACACTTCAAGTGCTTCAGAAGTGTGAGCAAAGAGCAGGCGAAGGCTAGTAACCAGCTCGATGCATGGAGTACAACCTCGAGGAGGCAGGCAAAGTCAAGTAACCTTTGCCTTCTCAACCCTTAAGAGAATGGGCGAAACCGAGTACCCCAATTCTCTTATCGATCCAGCAGAGGAGCTCTACATAAGTTCAAAGACCCTTCGAAGATAATTGAAGACAATAGTTGTCAAATCCTTACCAATGGTGATCAGTATTACTGAGAGTAGATTGTCCGCTTCATTTCCCAACGAAATGCCAATCGAAAGTGGAAGTGATGCGATCCTACTTGGATGTGACAATTAAGTGAAAGAAGAATCAATGAGCAAATTTTGTGGAGGAAGGACCCAAATCTTCAGAAGTTTGCGAGACGATGCTCGTTAAAAGCTCCAACAAGCATCCACCCAGTTCAAACAGCAGGAGGCATTTGAGAGACTGGCGCAGTAAGGATGGTCTTTTCCTTCATCTTGAGAATCAGCAGGAACCAATAGGGATCAACACAACTCAGCCAACCCCACACTAGAGTCAAAGTTATTGGTGAGTTGAAGCAGCAAGGCAGATCAAATGTTTGACTACTCAAAAACAGCAACGGAGAGCAGTTGGGAGCCAAGAGATGCATTACAGCTGGAGCAGAAGATTGAAGACTCAGTAGAGGCGAGGAATTGCAGTGTCGACAAAGGCTTCGAAGAGGACGTCGAAGGAATAAGTGGGGGAGAATGTCACAGACAAACATCTAAACATGATGTTTGATTTAATGCTTATGTATGTCCATGTCTTTTGGGTGTGTTCATGCTTTGTACAGCATGTAGAGGGACGACAGAAGGCTTAATAGTTCCATTTTAGTTGGGTTGGTGGCCGCTTTAGGCTTGTAAATAAAGGTTGTGTCATGTGGACACGTGTAAGTGATTCTCGGTCTGTAATGGATCATTTTACCCTTTGTTGTGCAACTGTTCAGAGCTTGTAAAGTCTGTTTGTAATTTGCATTATCTATAAAGTGTTTTTCGGAGATGTTTGCTTGTGGATCCCGAGTGAGGCTTTTTCTCTGTCCTGTTCTCTCTTTTGTGGGACCTAAGGGACCATGGGAGGCTTCGGGGAGGCCGACCTTTGCGGACGGACACGCAAGGGTGCCGCACGACTTAGGCAAAACCAGCTAAGTCCGTGACAGAGTGGCACTCTTTGAACTCATATATCTCTGCCTTGTACTTTTAAACCTTATTTATTCGAAATTGTTCTCTTTGCCACGGATAAGTGAGTCACTTGCTGAGCTCTATGTGCTCACCCAATTGCTATATAAATTTTTTTGGATAGCTTATTGCTCGCTAAAATGTTTAAAACAGGCTGAGGCAGTGGAAAGCCAGAAGATTTTGGGGCAAATCTTTCATACGTGATAAGTTGATGTTGTATAAGTTTCGTTTGTGTAATGAAATATCAATGATAAATCTATATTGATGTGTCTTGTAAATATTTTGGAACGTACCTCTCATGACGAGATTTTTGGAATATTAAGTTTAAACTCTGTAATGATATAAACATGTGGTTCATGCTGGTTTTATGATTGTATAGATTGTCACGCTTATGGATTTATGATATGGTTATGGTTTAGTTGAATTGGCTTTAGATTTTGTAAAACATTAAATGATATGATAGTATGATAATAAACTGCACATGTTTTGTGAATTGAGGAATTATAGATATGAATGACTTGAATGTTTTCTCAGTGTCCTCAAATGTGTGATTGGATCGTGGATTATTTGTTGAATTCTAATATTATAAATTTTGAGTTAGGTTCATACCTCCTGAATGAGAATTAAATTCAGTGGGCATGACAGATATGGTATCAGAGCATGGTTCGAGGATCACTAAGATATTTGATATGTTTGATGTGCAAAAGATATTGAGGTCTAGTGAACTATAGTGATCGATGAAAATTTTCTTTGATGCATTTTAGGAAACTAAGATTATGAGCACATTTGGTCATCCTATTTTATCTACTTTTGATTAATTAAGTAAGATGAAAGTGGTGATCGGGGATATCAAAATCAGAGTAGTGCAGTGAAAGCGTAGTGAGCTTGATCCAATGGTAGTAGAACAATAGATGTTATTAGAAGAAAATTTTAATTTGAATGATATGAAGAAAGGGCAAGACTCAATGACATTGATAGCCTCTATTCATGTGCAATCTTATCTTAAATTTTTGTCGAAGGAGGTATCACAAAATTTCGATGACTAAATTTTTCTTTCAAGGATGGGAGAGTGTAACATCCCTCATTTTTTTAAATTTTATAAGGGCCTATTTGTAATATAGGGACCTAAATGTAAATATTAGAAATGTAATATGATTTAAGAAAGATTCCCATTTAAAGTAAAGAAAAAAAAATAGTGGACATGTGTTACTAGCTAACCTAATGATGCCACCTAAGTTTGCTCTAAGGATGACACATAGCCCTTTTCATGCATGCTTGCCACCTTGTAACATTATAACCTTTGTGTTAGCCAAAAGTAGTTAAATGAGAGATAAAAGGAGAAACTAAATGTAAACTTAAGATGCTGCAGCCAACGTGAGTGTAAGAAGGGAAGAAGAAGAAGAAGAAGAAGAAGAAGCTTTGCTTGAGGTTTCTCATCAACACCCCCCACCCATTTGGGAATCAAATTTATTTAAGGCAAGTGTTCTAATCTCATCTCAAAGAATTTCTAATCTCTATTTTCCTTTCAATTCTTCATAATTCGAAAGATTTCAGCTTAGCACCAAACCTTTCATTTGTTTTGATACAATGACATGATTCTGTAATTTTTCAGTAATCTAACCTCCATGCATTGTTTTAGACCTAACTTTTACCACTAAACTCTGATTTAGGCAAAGCCTAATTTATTTGAAAGTAGACTCCAAGATATTTATTTTGATACTGAGAATGAATGATTTGGAGTTTAAAAGTCTCCTAAGACTTTTGTTTCAATTAACCTTACAGATTTCGCGAATTAGGGACTGTAATTTCTTACCTCTTGTTGCTTAACTGCTTATAACTTTCTGCTGGGAACTCAGATTTATGCAAAGTATAATTTATTAGAAACTAGACTCATAAAGATTTCTATAGATAGCTAATTCTAATGATTTGGAGCAAAATTACCTATTAATTCATCTATTTAAATCAACTCTATGAATTCTAAAAAAACATAGATAATGTTCTTTGACCTTTGGTTACTTAATTGTTTATAACTCCTTACTTGAAAGTCCTATTCAAACAAAATTAGTTATCAAAAACTAGATTTATACAGCTTTCTAATGACCCTAATTTTGAGCAAATTGGAGTATAACTGACCATCCAAACAATTCATGCAATGTATCTCTCAATTTCTGCCAGAATTGAGCTTTGGTCGATTTTGTCTCTTATTGTTTCTTCTCTTTGGAAATTGATTTTGGTAAAACCCTGGCTTCAGTTGAGTTTTACATTAATACCTTGAATTTCTATATACTTTTGTCCTTCAATTATTTGTACACCTGCAACTATCATGTAATGTTCATGTTTGCATCGCAATGATTTTTATAGGCACATACATTCCGTTGTTCCGCATGTGTTTTCGATATTTACCAACCTTATTATTCACAATGCCCTTTTGTACTCCAGTATTTATAGGATCGCTTGGACCTTTGCCAGAAATGGTAAATGGATTATTTGGACCTTTGCTAGAGATAGTAAAGGGATTATCTAGACCTTTGTCAGAAATGGTAAAGGGTATGTGCTTAGAGCCCACGATGCTCTAGATTATGTTTGAGATCCCACTTAACCATCTATCTGTTTGATATGAAATTCAGAGCCGACCTAGGACTTGGGCAGGGTGAGAGGGCTCGAGTAGGAAAGGGCTACCCATAGATGGAGTCGAGAACTCATCACGGCGTGGAGCCACCACTAAGTTAAACCTCACATGCATTGTGCTAGGGACGACATCTGAGCTTTTGTTTCATATTTTGTATTGATATGCTCCAAAATACTTCATATGCCATTGATATACATCAAAATTCTTCTTACATCTTTGATATGCTTTGAAATATCTCATATGTCATGGATATGCTTCTTATGCTAATGATATGCTCCAATTAGCCCTTAATCCATTATTATAAATAAAATATACTTCGAATAAAATGACATTGTAACTCTACATTCGTCGAGTGGCACTCTTTAAACTCATGTATCTCTGCCTTGTATTTTTAAACCTTATTTATTTGAAACTGTTCTCTTTGCCACGGATATGTGAGTCACTTGCTGAGCTCTATTTGCTCACCCCATTGTTATATAATTTTTTTTGGATAGCTTATCGCTCGCTAAAATGTTTAAAACAGGTTGAGGCAGTGGAAAGCCAGAAGATTTTGGGGCAAATCTTTCATACGTGATAAGTTGATGTTGTATAAGTTTCGTTTGTGTAATGAAATATCAATGATAAATCTATATTGATGTGTCTTGTAAATATTTTGGAACGTACCTCTCATGACGGGATTTTTGGAATATTAAGTTTAAACTCTGTAATGATATAAACATGTGGTTCATGCTGGTTTTATGATTGTATAGATTGTCACGCTTATGGATTTATGATATGGTTATGGTTTAGTTGAATTGGCTTTAGATTTTGTAAAACATTAAATGATATGATAGTATGATAATAAACTGCACATGTTTTGTGAATTGAGGAATTATAGATATGAATGACTTGAATGTTTTCTCAGTGTCCTCAAATGTGTGATTGGATCGTGGATTATTTGTTGAATTCTAATATTATAAATTTTGAGTTAGGTTCATACCTCCTGAATGAGAATTAAATTCAGTGGGCATGACAGATATGGTATCAGAGCATGGTTCGAGGATCACTAAGATATTTGATATGTTTGATGTGCAAAAGATATTGAGGTCTAGTGAACTATAGTGATCGATGAAAATTTTCTTTGATGCATTTTAGGAAACTAAGATTATGAGGACATTTGGTTATCCTACTTCATCTACTTTTGATTAATTAAGTGAGATTAAAGTGGTGATCGGGGATAACAAAATCAGAGTAGCGCAGCGGAAGCATAGTGAGCTTGATCCATTGGTAGCAGAACAATGAAAGTTATTAGAAGAAAATTTTAGTTTGAATGATATGAAGAAAGGGCAAGACTCAATGACATTGATAGCCTCTATTCATGTGCAATCTTATCTTAAATTTTTGTCGAAGGAGGTATCACAAAATTTCGATGACTAAATTTTTCTTTCAAGGATGGGAGAGTGTAA
Organism: Musa schizocarpa; assembly: GCA_900464855.2. NCBI lineage: Eukaryota > Viridiplantae > Streptophyta > Magnoliopsida > Zingiberales > Musaceae > Musa > Musa schizocarpa. The sequence goes on along the minus strand of LS990920.1, from coordinate 29,816,434 downwards.
CATCCCTCATTTTTTTAAATTTTATAAGGGCCTATTTGTAATATAGGGACCTAAATGTAAATATTAGAAATGTAATATGATTTAAGAAAGATTCCCATTTAAAGTAAAGAAAAAAAAATAGTGGACATGTGTTACTAGCTAACCTAATGATGCCACCTAAGTTTGCTCTAAGGATGACACATAGCCCTTTTCATGCATGCTTGCCACCTTGTAACATTATAACCTTTGTGTTAGCCAAAAGTAGTTAAATGAGAGATAAAAGGAGAAACTAAATGTAAACTTAAGATGCTGCAGCCAACGTGAGTGTAAGAAGGGAAGAAGAAGAAGAAGAAGAAGAAGAAGCTTTGCTTGAGGTTTCTCATCAACACCCCCCACCCATTTGGGAATCAAATTTATTTAAGGCAAGTGTTCTAATCTCATCTCAAAGAATTTCTAATCTCTATTTTCCTTTCAATTCTTCATAATTCGAAAGATTTCAGCTTAGCACCAAACCTTTCATTTGTTTTGATACAATGACATGATTCTGTAATTTTTCAGTAATCTAACCTCCATGCATTGTTTTAGACCTAACTTTTACCACTAAACTCTGATTTAGGCAAAGCCTAATTTATTTGAAAGTAGACTCCAAGATATTTATTTTGATACTGAGAATGAATGATTTGGAGTTTAAAAGTCTCCTAAGACTTTTGTTTCAATTAACCTTACAGATTTCGCGAATTAGGGACTGTAATTTCTTACCTCTTGTTGCTTAACTGCTTATAACTTTCTGCTGGGAACTCAGATTTATGCAAAGTATAATTTATTAGAAACTAGACTCATAAAGATTTCTATAGATAGCTAATTCTAATGATTTGGAGCAAAATTACCTATTAATTCATCTATTTAAATCAACTCTATGAATTCTAAAAAACATAGATAATGTTCTTTGACCTTTGGTTACTTAATTGTTTATAACTCCTTACTTGAAAGTCCTATTCAAACAAAATTAGTTATCAAAAACTAGATTTATACAGCTTTCTAATGACCCTAATTTTGAGCAAATTGGAGTATAACTGACCATCCAAACAATTCATGCAATGTATCTCTCAATTTCTGCCAGAATTGAGCTTTGGTCGATTTTGTCTCTTATTGTTTCTTCTCTTTGGAAATTGATTTTGGTAAAACCCTGGCTTCAGTTGAGTTTTACATTAATACCTTGAATTTCTATATACTTTTGTCCTTCAATTATTTGTACACCTGCAACTATCATGTAATGTTCATGTTTGCATCGCAATGATTTTTATAGGCACATACATTCCGTTGTTCCGCATGTGTTTTCGATATTTACCAACCTTATTATTCACAATGCCCTTTTGTACTCCAGTATTTATAGGATCGCTTGGACCTTTGCCAGAAATGGTAAATGGATTATTTGGACCTTTGCTAGAGATAGTAAAGGGATTATCTAGACCTTTGTCAGAAATGGTAAAGGGTATGTGCTTAGAGCCCACGATGCTCTAGATTATGTTTGAGATCCCACTTAACCATCTATCTGTTTGATATGAAATTCAGAGCCGACCTAGGACTTGGGCAGGGTGAGAGGGCTCGAGTAGGAAAGGGCTACCCATAGATGGAGTCGAGAACTCATCACGGCGTGGAGCCACCACTAAGTTAAACCTCACATGCATTGTGCTAGGGACGACATCTGAGCTTTTGTTTCATATTTTGTATTGATATGCTCCAAAATACTTCATATGCCATTGATATACATCAAAATTCTTCTTACATCTTTGATATGCTTTGAAATATCTCATATGTCATGGATATGCTTCTTATGCTAATGATATGCTCCAATTAGCCCTTAATCCATTATTATAAATAAAATATACTTCGAATAAAATGACATTGTAACTCTACATTCGTCGAGTGGCACTCTTTAAACTCATGTATCTCTGCCTTGTATTTTTAAACCTTATTTATTTGAAACTGTTCTCTTTGCCACGGATATGTGAGTCACTTGCTGAGCTCTATTTGCTCACCCCATTGTTATATAATTTTTTTTGGATAGCTTATCGCTCGCTAAAATGTTTAAAACAGGTTGAGGCAGTGGAAAGCCAGAAGATTTTGGGGCAAATCTTTCATACGTGATAAGTTGATGTTGTATAAGTTTCTTTTGTGTAATGAAATATCAATGATAACTCTATATTGATGTGTCTTGTAAATATTTTGGAACGTACCTCTCATGACGGGATTTTTGGAATATTAAGTTTAAACTCTGTAATGATATAAACATGTGGTCCATGCTGGTTTTATGATTGTATAGATTATCACGCTTATGGATTTCTGATATGGTTATGGTTTAGTTGAGTTGGCTTTAGATTTTGTAAAACATTAAGTGATATGAAAGTATGATATTAAACTGCACATGTTTTGTGAATTGAGGAATTATAGATATGAATGACTAGAATGTTTTCTCAGTGTCCTCAAATATGTGATTGGATCGTGGATTATTTGTTGAATTCTAATATTATAAATTTTGAGTTAGGTTCATACCTCCTGAATGAGAATTGAATTCAGGGGGAATGACAAATATGGTATGAGAGCATGGTTTGAGGATCATTGATATATTTGATATGTTTGATGTGCAAAAGATATTGAGGTCTAGTGAACTATAGTGATCGATGAAAATTTTCTTTGATGCATTTTAGGAAACTAAGATTATGAGGACATTTGGTTATCCTACTTCATCTACTTTTGATTAATTAAGTGAGATTAAAGTGGTGATCGGGGATAACAAAATCAGAGTAGCGCAGCGGAAGCATAGTGAGCTTGATCCATTGGTAGCAGAACAATGAAAGTTATTAGAAGAAAATTTTAGTTTGAATGATATGAAGAAAGGGCAAGACTCAATGACATTGATAGCCTCTATTCATGTGTAATCTTATCTTAACTTTTTGTCGAAGGTGGTAGAACAAAATTTAGAGGACTAAATTTTTCTTTTAAGGAGGGGAGTGTGTAATATCCCTCATTTTTAAAAATTTTGTAAGGGCCTATTTATAATATAGGGACCTAAATATAAATATTAGAAATATAATATGATTTGTGAAATATTTCTATTTAAAGTAAAAAAAATATAGTGGACATGTGTCACAAGCTAACCTAATGGTGCCACCTAAGTTTGCTCTAAGGATGACACATAGCCCTTTTCTTGCATGCTTGCCACCTTACAATATTATAACCCTTGTATTAGCCAAAAATAAGTAAATGAGAGATTAAAGGAGAAACTAAATGTAAACTTAAGATGCTGCAGCCAAGAAGAAGAAGAAGAAGAAGAAGAAGAAGAAGAAGAAGAAGAAGAAGAAGAAGAAACCTTATCTCATAGAATTTCTAATCTCTTTTTTCCTTTTAATTCTTCATAATTTGAAAGATTTCAGCTTACCACTAAACCTTTCTTTCGTTTTGATACAAAGCCATGAATCTGTATTTTTTTGGTAATCTGACCTCTATGTATGTTTTTGGACCTAATTTTTAGTATTAAACTATGATTTAGGCAATGCCTAATTCATTAGAAAGTAAACTCAATGATCTTTATTTTGGCATGGAGAATGAATGATTTGGAGTTTAAATGCCTACTATGACTTCTGTTTCAATTAACCCTATAGATTCTACAAACTAGGGACTGTAATATCTCACCTCTTGTTACTTAACTGCTTATAACTTTCTGCTGAGAACTCAGATTCATACAAAGTAAGATTTATAATGCCCTTTTGTACTCTGGTGTTTATGGGATTGTCTAGACCTTGGTCAGAAATGGTAAAGGAATTATTTGGACCTTTGCTAGAAATAGTAAAGAGATTGTCTAGATCTTTGTCAGAAATGGTAAAGGGTATGTGCTTAGAGTCCGCGATGCTCTAGATTATGTTTGAGATCCCACATCACCTTCTATCTCTTTGATATGAAATTCAGAGCCAACCTAAGACTTGGGCAGTGTGAGAGGGCTCGAGAAGGAAAGGGTTACCCGTGGATAGATTCGAAAACTCATCATGGCATGGAGCCACTACTGAGTTAAACCTCATATGCACTATTCTAGGGTACAAAGTCTGAGCTTCTATTTTGTATTTTGTCTTGATATACTCCAAAATGCTTCCTATGCCATTAATATATATCAAAATGCTTCTTCCATCTTTAATATGCTTTGAAATATTTCATATGTCATGGATATGCTTCTTATGCCAATTATATGCTCCAATTAGCCCTTAATCCATTGTTATAAATAAAACATGCTTTGAATGAAATGATATTGTAACTCTGCATTTGTCAAGTGGCTCTTTTTGAACTCTTGTATCTCAGTCTTGTATTTTGAAACCTTATTTGTTCAAAACTGTCCTCTTTGTCACAGATATGTTAGTCACTTGTTGAGCTCTATGTGCTCACCCCGTTGCTATATAAATTTTTCAGGATAGCTTGTCGCTTGCTAAAATGTTTAAAATAGGCTGAGGCAATGGAAAGCCAGATGATTTTGGTGCAAATCTTTCATACTTGATAAGTTGATGTTGTATAAGTTCCTTTTGTATGTAATGAAATATCAACGATAACTCTATGATGATGTGTCTTGTAAATATTTTGGAACGTACCTCTCATGATGGGATTTTGGGAATGTTTAGTTTAAACTCTGTAATGATAAAAACATGTGGTTCATATTGGTTTTGTGATTGTATATATTGTCATGCTTATGGATTTATGATATGGTTATGGTTTAGTTGAGTTGGCTTTAGATTTTGTGAATCATTAAGTGATATGATGGTATGATTATAAATTGCACATGTTTTGTGAATTGAGGAATTATAGATATGAATGACTTGAATGTTTTCTCAGTGTCCTCAAATGTGTGATTGGATCCTGGATTATTTGTTAAATTCTAATATTATAAATTTTCAGTTAGGTTCATACCTCCTGAATGAGAATTAAATTTAGGGGGCGTGACAGATATGGTATGAGAGCATGGTTCGAGGATCACTGAGATATTTGATATGTTTGATGTACAAAAGATATTGTGGTCTAGTGAACTATAGTGATCGACGAAAATTTTCTTTGATGCATTCTAGGAAACTAAGATTATGAGTACATTTGGTCATCCTATTTCATCTACTTTTGATTAATTAAATAAGATGAAAGTGGTTATCGGGGATATCAAAATCAAAGTAGCGCAGTGAAAGCATAGTGAGCTTGATCCAATGGTAGCAGAACAATAGAAGTTATTAGAAGAAAATTTTAATTTGAATGATATGAAGAAAGGGCAAGACTCAATGACATTGATAGCCTCTATTCATGTGCAATCTTGTCTTAACTTTTTGTCGAAGGAGGTATGACAAAATTTAGAGGACTAAGTTTTTCTTTCAAGGAGGGGAGTGTATAATATCCCTCATTTTAAAAAAAATTATAAGGGCCTATTTGTAATATAGGGACCTAAATGTAAACATTAGAAATGTAATATGATTTATGAAAGATTTCCATTTAAAGTAAAGAAAAAAAAAATAGTGGACATATGTCACTAGCTAACCTAATGGTGCCACCTAAGTTTGCTCTAAGGATGACACACAGCCCTTTTCATGCATGCTTGCCACCTTGCAACATTATAACCCTTGTGTTAGCCAAAAGTAATTAAATGAGAGATTAAAGGAGAAACTAAATGTAAACTTAAGATGTTGCAGGCAACGTGAGTGTAAGAAGAGAAGGGAAGAAGAAGAACAAGAACAAGAACAAGAACAAGAAGCTTCGCTTGAGGTTTCGCATCAACACCCCCCACCCATTTGGGAATCAAATTTATTTAAGGTAAGTGTTCTAATATCATCTCATAGAATTTCTAATCTCTGTTTTCCTTTTAATTCTTCATAATTCGAAAGATTTTGATAAGACCCTAAAGTCTTATCGTCGCTCTGATACCAATTGATAAGACCCTAAAGTCTTATCGTCGCTCTGATACCAAATGATAAGACCCTAAAGTCTTATCGTAAAAAAGAAGAAGAGAAAGGGGATGATCACTTCGAGGGGATCGGCCCTCCTTGATCGCTTCAAAGCGATCAAGGAGGGCCGATCCCCTCGAAGTGATCATCCCCTTTCTCTTCTTCTTTTTTACGATAAGACTTTAGGGTCTTATCATTTGGTATCAGAGCGACGATAAGTCTTTAGGGGGCCTGATCCCCTTGAAGCGATCAAGGATGGCCGATCCCCTCGAAATGATCATCCCCTTTCTCTTCTTCTTTTTTATGATAAGACTTTAGGGTCTTATCATTTGGTATCAAAGCGACGATAAGACTTTAGGGTCTTATCAATTAGTATCAGAGCGACGATAAGACTTTAGGATCTTATCAGATTTCAGCTTAGCACCAAACCTTTCTTTTGTTTTGATACAAAGCCATGAATCTGTAATTTTTCGGTAATCTAACCTCTATGCATTTTTTTGGACCTAACTTTTAGCCCTAAACTCTTATTTAGGCAAAGCCTAATTCATTTGAAAGTAGACTCAAAGATCTTTATTTTGATTCTAAGAATGAATGGTTTGGAGTTTAAATGTCTCCTAAGACTTTTGTTTCAATTAACTCTACCGATTCTACGAATTTGGGATTGTAATTTCTTACCTCTTGTTGCTTAACTGCTTATAACTTTCTGCTGGGAACTCAGATTTATGCAAAGTATAATTTATTGGAAACTAGACTCATAAAGATTTCTATACATATCTAATTCTAATGATTTGGAGCAAAATTACTAATTGAATCATCTATTCAAATCAACTCTATGAATTCTACAAAACAAAGATAATGTTCTTTGACCTTTAGTGACTAAATTATTTATAACTCCTTACTAGAAACTCCTATTCAAACAAAATTAGTTATCAAAAACTAGATTGATATAGCTTTCTAATGACCCTAATTTTGTGCAAATTGGAGTATAACTGACCATCCAGACAATTCATGCAATGTGTCTCTCAATTTCTGTCAGAATTGAGCTTTGGTCGATTTCGCCTCTTATTGTTTCTTCTTTTTAGAAATTGATTTTGGTAAAAACCCTTACTTCAGTTGAGCTTTACATTATTGCCTTGAATTTCTATATACTTTTGTCCTTTAATTATTTGTACACCTACAGTTATCATGTAAAGTTCATGTTTGCATCACAATGATTTTTATAGGCACATGCATTACGTTGTTCCGAATGTGTTTCCGATATGTACCAAATTTATTGTTCACAATGCCCTTTTGTACTCCAGTATTTATGGGATTGCTTGGACCTTCGCCAGAAATGATAAATAGATTATTTGGACTTTTGCTAGAAATAGTAAAGGGATTGTCTAAACCTTTGCCAGAAATGAAAAAGGGTATGTACTTAGAGCCCACGATGCTCTAGATTATGTTTGAGATCCCACTTCACCTTCTATCTTTTTGATATGAAATTCAGAGCCAACTTAGGACTTAGGCAGGGTGAGAGGGCTCGAGTCGGAAATGGCTACCCGTGGATAGAGTCGAGAACTCATCACGGCGTGGAGCCACCACTAAGTTAAACATCACATGCACTATGCTAGGGGATGACGTCTGAGCTTCTGTTTCGTATTTTGTATTGATATGCTCCAAAATGCTTCCTATTCCATTGATATATATCAAAATGTTTCTTATGTCTTTGATATGCTTTGAAATATTTCATATGTCATGGATGTGCTTCTTATGCCAATGATATGCTCCAATTAGCTCTTAATCCATTATTATGAATAAAATATGCTTCGAATAAAATAACATTGTAACTCTAAATTCGTCGAGTAGCACTCTTTGAACTCTTATATTTCTGCCTTGTATTTTGAAACATTATTTATTTGAAACTGTCTTCTTTGCCACGGATATGTTAGTCACTTGCTGAGCTCTATGTGCTCACCCCATTGCTATATAAAATTTTCAAGATAACTTATCACTCACTAGAATGTTTAAAATGGGCTGAGGCAGTAGAAAGCCAGAAGATTTTGGGGCAAATCTTTCATACTTGATAAGCTGATGTTGTATAAGTTTCTTTTGTGTGTAATGAAATATCAATGATAACTCTATATTGATGTGTCTTATAAATATTTTAGAACGTACCTCTCATGATGGGATTTTGGTAATATTAAGTTTAAACTCTATAATGATATAAATATATGGTTCATGTTGGTTTTATGATTGTATAGATTGTCACGCTTATGGATTTATGATGTGGTTATAGTTTAGTTGAGTTAGCTTTAGATTTTATGAATCATTAAGTGATATGATAGTATGATTATAAACTGCACATGTTTTATGAATTTAGGAATTATAGATATGAATGACTTGAATGTTTTCTCAATGTCCTCAAATGTGTGATTGGATCCTGGATTATTTGTTGAATTTTAATATTATAAATTTTCAGTTAGGTTCATACCTCCCTGAATGAGAATTAAATTCAGGGGGCGTGAAAGATATGGTATCAGAGCATGGTTTGAGGATCACTGAGATATTTAATATGTTTGATGTGTAAAAGATATTGAGGTCTAGTGAACTATAGTGATCGGTGAAAATTTTCTTTAATGCATTTAGGAAACTAAGATTACGAGGACATTTGGTCATCCTACTTCATCTACTTTTGATTAATTAAGTGAGATGAAAGTGGTGATCGGGGATATCAAAATCAGAGTAGCGCAGCGGAAGCGTAGTGAGCTTGATCCAATAGTAGCAAAACAATGGAAGTTATTGGAATAAAATTTTAGTTTGAATGATATGAAGAAAGGGCAAGACTCAATGACATTGATAGCCTCTATTCACATGCAATCTTGTCTTAACTTTTTGTCGAAGGTGGTATAACAAAATTTAGAGGACTAAATTTTTCTTTCAAAGATGGGAGAGTGTAGCATCCCTCATTTTTTAAAATTTTGTAAGGGCCTATTTATAATATAGGGACCTAAATATAAATATTAGAAATATAATATTATTTATGAAAGATTCCTATTTAAAGTAAAGAAAAAAAAATAATGGACATGTGACACAAGCTAACCTAATTGTGCCACCTAAGTTTGCTCTAAGGATGACACATAGCCCTTTTCATGCATTCTTGCCACCTTACAACATTATAACCCTTGTATTAGCCAAAATAAGTAAATGAGAGATTAAAGGAGAAACCAAATGTAAACTTAAGATGCTACAGCCAACGTGAGTGTAAGAAGAGAAGAAGAAGATGAAGATGAAGAAGAAGAAGAAGAAGCTTGCTTGAGGTTTCGGATCAAACCCCACCCATTTGGGAATCAAATTTATTTAAGGCAAGTGTTCTAACCCCATCTCATAGAATTTCTAATCTATTTTTTCCTTTTAATTCTTCATAATTCGAAAGATTTCAACTTAGCACTAAACCTTTCTTTTGTTTTGATACAAAGCTATGAATCTGTTATTTTTTGGTAATCTGACCTCTATGTATTTTTTTAGACCTAACTTTTAGTACTAAACTCTGATTTAGGCATTGCCTAATTCATTTAAAAGTAGACTCAATGATCTTTATTTTGACACTAAGAATGAATGATTTGGAGTTTAAATGCATACTAAGACTTCTGTTTCAATTAACCCTATAGATTCTACAAACTTGGGATTATAATTTCTGACCTCTTGTTACTTAACTGTTTATAACTTTCTGCTAAGAACTCAGATTCATACAAAGTATGATTTATTGGAAACTAGACTCATAAATATTTCTATACATATCTTATTCTAATGATTTGGAGCACAATTCCCTATTAAATCATCTATTCAAATCAACTTTATGAGTTCTGCAAAATAGAGATAATGTTCTCTAACTTTTGGTTACTAAATTGTTTATAACTCTTTGCTAGAAAGTCTGATTGAAACAAAACTTAGTTATCAAAAGCTAGATTGATACAACTTTTGAATAACCCTAATTTTGCATAAATTAGAGTATAACTAATCATCCAAACAATTCATGCAATGTGTCTCTCAAATTTTGCCAGAATTGAGCTTTGGTCGATTTTGCCTCTTATTGTTTCTTCTCTTTAGAAATTGATTTCGGTAAAAACGCTTACTTCAGTTGAGCTTTATATTATCGCCTTGAATTTTTATATATTTTATCCTTCAATTATTTGTACACTTGCAGCTATCATGTAAAGTTCATATTTGCATCGCAATGATTTTTATAGGCACATGCATTCCGTTGTTCCGCATGTGTTTTCGATTTGTACTAACCTTATTGTTCACAATGCCCTTTTGTACTCTGGTGTTTGTAGGATTGTCTAGACCTTTGCTAGAAATGGTAAAGGGATTATTGTTGAATCTCAAATTTTGATGATGAAACCAATCAATATGTATTTATGTTTTTAATCTACGTTTTGAGTGACGTAGGATGCTTCGGTCAGGATGAGATAATTAAAGCAGGAAAATCATTTTAGGCTGGAGGAACATGTCAGAAGATTGGGCATCAGGCCGGTGTATCGGTCGACGTATCGATAGAAGGCTTCGAGCCGTGGATTCGAGCATCGGGCCAAGAAAAGCGGACATTGCGCCAAGGATATCGGAGTTGCGGAGTTAACTGGCCGATTGGGCAATAGGCTGTAGGAGAGGACGATGTACCGAAGAATCAGATGAAGCATCAAGTGACCAATGACATACCGGACAACTTGATTAGATGCTTAGGATTAATTGTCTTGATCGAAGTGTGTTTTACATGTGCAGGATTAACTACGATAGCATGAAGACATAAAACAAGTTTACTGGAGTCAAGTTCGATGGGTGTTCGAGAGTCCGCCAAAAGTATGAAGAATCATCGGAAGTGTTGCCGGAACCAACCGAGAAAGAATTGGGGACTGGTCGAAGTTTTCAGAAGTCTACCGGAATGATCATCGGAGGTTCGCGGAGATCACCGAGTAGGTTCGGATACTTGCCAAAGACTTGTTGAACTCACCACAAGACCAGGAGGCTACTGGGAATCCGTCGGAAAAATCCAAGGGTGTATCGGAAGTCCACCGGAAGTTCGTCGGAAAGCTTGCTAGAAGGAAACTCGAAGTTGCCGGTTAAAATTTGCTTAGGGTTATGTCTTAATTTCGTAGTTTATATATAATTTGGGTTAGGATTAAGGGTTAATCCTATTACCCAGTTAGGGGCCAATTGGGCCCGAGTTTGGACTGGTTTGGGCCAAGTTTGGAGCCCAATTAGTGAGCTGGAATAGTCCAGGAGGTGGCACTACTGGACTGGGCGGTGACACCGCCAGTATACTGCCGAACTGGGCGGTGGCACCGCTTAGAACCTGAGAGGTCCGGCAGTGGCACCGCTAGTACACTGCTGGACTGGGTGGTGGCATCGCCCAAAACCCGAGAGGTCTGGTGGTGGCACTATGAGTACACTATCAGTGTCAGACACTAATAGGCGGTGGCACCGCCACTGACAGGCGGTGACACCGCCAGCACCGGGAAACCCAAAAGCAATTCAAATTTGGAGCCCAAATTTGAATCGTCTTGGGGTCTATAAATACTCCTCAATTCTCAGCAGAAATAAGACCCTTTTGAGAAGTTATAAATTGAGAAAAAGCTTTAGCAAAGTCTTGTTTTCAATAGCTTAAGTGTTTACCTTCCTCTTTCTCTTTGAAAAATCTGTAAGAGCGTGAACCACTTGTAAAAAGGTTGTAAGAGGGGTATTTGGTCCTTCCCCTTCAAACTGATTTGCTAGTGGAAGTTGGGAGCCTCATCAAAGAAGACTTCGCAAGTGGATGTAGGTCATTTGACTGAACCACTTTATATTATGGTGTTCCTTGAATGTGTGAGTGTTTAATTTTCTGAACTACTTATCTTCTTAGCAGCAAACTGTTCGGTTTTCTTCTCCCTACTCTTGACTTCCTTTACTCGAGCTATTTTAGCTAAGTCAACCTTCATCGAATCGAAATCGCTACACATTTACAAAATCGATTTCAAACTTACGAGTTTTAATCTGTTGCACTAATTCACACCACCCCCCCCCCTCTTAGTCCTGTTCTGATCCTAACAATTGGTATCAAAGCAAGGCTTACTCTCATATTTGGTTTAATACTCAAGAGAGATGGCTTACTCCGACATGCAAGAGGGTCACTTTATTACACGTCCGCCTATGTTTAATGGGTCGGATTACATGTATTGGAAGACTTGTATGAGGATCTTCCTTATTTCCATCAATTTTGAGCTTTGGAATATTATCGAAAATGGATTTCAAAAATCTTCTCTTCCGATGAGCGAATGGGATGAATCGGAGAAGAAGGTTTTTCCTTTAAACGCAAAGGCTATGAATGCCTTGTTTTGTGCACTTGATAAAAATGAATTTAATCGTGTTTTGATTTGTGATTTGGCTCTTGATATTTGGAGAACTCTTGAGGTCACTCATGAAGGCACTAGCCGAGTGAAAGAGTCCAAAATCAACATTCTTGTGCATTCTTACGAACTTTTCCGGATGAAATCAAGTGAGTCAATCGGAGACATGTACACCCATTTCACGGATGTCATTATTAAGATCAAGAGCACTAAGAGGAGGGGGGGGGGGGAGGGGGGGTGAATTAGTGCAGCGGAAAACTTTCGACGATTAAAACTGCATTCGTACGATAAGAGCAATTTTGGTAGAAAAGTCGATTCGTAAATCACTTTAACTTATGATCAAGCAAGATGTAGTTAAAGCGAATCTATAAGGGCAGTTTGCAGTTATGATGGAAATCAGAATGTAAGCGCAAACTGAAATATGATGTTCGTACGATAAAACTGATTTACGTCTAAACACCAATTCGGAAAATACTGAACTTTGAAACACGATCGTAAATTTGCAGAAGGCAGTGAGCTATTGAGAAGTTTTGCAGTAAAGATAATATGCTCAAAGTAAATGCAAACCAAAGAGCACCATGATTTTAGAGTGGTTCGGTCAATCTTGACCTACATCCACTTCTGGCTTCCTCCACCGACGAGGTCACCGACGTCCACTAGAGGCCTTCCTTCAATAGATGAAGGCCAACCACCCTTTTACAGTTTCACTCCTTTTGACGGGCTTAGGAGACAACCCTTACAGAATTTTCTCTCCTCTCTTGAAAGATCAAAACTTGGAAGAAAAGAGGGAGAAGAACTTTTAACTCATACAACACTTTTGAGCTCTAAAAATCACAAAGTAAGATCAGGATTTCGGTGGTTTTTGTTGCTCTTTCATTGCTGAAAGAGTGGGGTATTTATAGGCCCCAAACCAGTTTGAATTCCGAGCTCAAAATTGTCAATTCCCGAAATTCCGGGGTCTGGCGGTTGCACCGCCTGGCAAAGCTCAGAGACTGAGTCTCTGGGTGGTGCCACTGCTTGTTAGGGGCGGTTGCGCCTCTTGCTAGAGCTCGGAGACCGAGCTCAGGCGGTGCTATCGCCTGACTAGGGTGGTTGCACCGCCTAGCCAGAGCTCAGAGACCGAGTTCAGGCGGTTGCACCTCTATCAGAGGCGGTTGCACCACCCAGCCAGAGCTCAGAGACTGAGCCCTGGGCGGTGCCACCGCCGACCCAAGCGGTGCCACCTCTGGCCAAGTAATCTGGGTCCGAATGGGCTGATCCATTCGGCCCAATTTGGGTCTTTCAAGGGTTCAATTGCCCCAAGATTAAGTTAATGGGATCACCTCCCATTTCTAACTTAATTATCATGCTAACTATGAATTTCTTAAGACATTTACTACAACTTGCTCCGGTGCGTCAAACGCTTCTTCCGATGAGCTTCCGGCGAACATCCGACGAACCTCCGGCGATGCTCCGACGGACTTCTGGCAAACTCCTAGACTTACGACAATCCACTTGGCGAGTTCTGACAAGCTTCTTTTGGCAAGCTCCTGGACTTCTCGGATTTGTTCCCGCAGAACCTCCGACGACCCTCCGAACTTCCATCGAGCTCTCGAACTCCCAACGTGATCATAGTCTTGACTCCGGCACAACTCCTACTGCATGTCGTACTTTCATCATAGTTAATCCTGCACACTTATCTCAACATATGGATTAGATAACAAATGACAATTGATGTCATCATCAAAATCCGAGATTCAACAATCTCCCCCTTTTTTATGATGACAATCAATTGATAATGGAGTTAACCTTAACTCCCCCTATCTATGTGCCATAATTGAGATAAGTCATTCTTGAATTCAAAGCCTTTGAATTCAAGAGACATATTGATAAGTTAAAATCATTTAACCTTATCAATACTCCCATCATGATTCCCATCATGATGTATCTCTCTGAAAATGATGTATGATGTGAAGGCTTGACATCCATTTTCAAATTTCAAATGTGAATGATGGTCATGGTAGTAATTCATCATATGGTAAGATATCAACATGTAAAATTTTGAAGTAAGATTTTGATATCTTAATATGATACACATATTTCAAGTGTTTTAGCAATCATAGCATTTAATCACATGGTAAGATATCAACACATAAAATTACGATGCAAGTTCTTGATATCTTAACATGATGCAAATATGGCAATCATAGCAAACATGACATAATGCAAATATGGCAACCATAGTTATCATCAATTCATATATTTTTGATGACGCAGTCATAGCATAATCATAGCATCAATAATCATATATCTGCTTCTTTCAACATAATATGGCATTTATAGCATCAATTCATATACTTCTCCCCCTTTGTCATCAACAAAAAGGAGAATGATATAAACAACTTTTAAATATATGTGCGATGCCAAAAGTAGGTTCATGTCATTTATAGGATACAAACATCTCAAGAAAAACATGACATGGAAATTATTTACATAGAGTGAAAACTTCTTCCTTTTTATTTGTTATTATATTTTTTGCATGAAGGAGGAAAGTCATTTGTGTAGTTCAAATCGATAGGATATTAAGGCATGCTTTACAAGGATCAGAATATTTATGTGAATCAAATCCTTGCAAAAAATATCTTCCTTTTATAAGAAGGAATCATTAAATCTATTTCTCAAAGGGAATATTTTTCACATGATAAGTCTAAAAGATATGCATTTGCTAGATGATTCTATTTGTCAAAAATCAATGATGTGAATCAAAGTCCGAAAGAGAATAATGTATTCATGAAATCCGATTGGAACTGAAAATTTAATTTAACACTTTCATGCAATTGGACAAGACTATACAATCATGAAGACATGATCATTTTTATGGAAATTTTTGTATTAATTTCCAACATGTTATTTTAGGTATGTAATGACAATTAAGTGATTTGATCATTCAATCAATAAAGTCCGAATAATTTTAACAAGTTTATGCATTTGGACACATCAACATTCCTAATTCTCTTCTTATGAAATCAAATTGTTCTTCACTTAGAGGTTTTGTAAAAATATCAGCTAGTTGATGCTTAGTATCTATGAACTCTATAATTACATCATGATTAGTAACATAATCTCGTATAAAGTGATGTCTAATATCAATATGTTTTGTTCTTGAGTGTTGAATGTGATTCTTTGTTAAACATATTGCACTCGTGTTATCACATTTAATGGGAATGTTTTTAAGATAGACTTTATAATCTTCTAAGGTGTTTTTCATCCACACAACTTGTGCACAGCATGCACTAGCTGCAATATATTCAGCTTCAATTGTTGATAAAGCAACCGAGTTTTGTCTCTTAGATGACCAAGAAACAAGGGAATGTCCCAAAAATTGACATGTTCCTGATGTGCTTTTTCTATCTAGTCTACACCCAGCAAAATCCGTATCAGCATAAGCAATTAACTCAAAATTTTTGGATTTTGGATACCATAATCCTAGATTTATAGTATCTTTAAGATATATAAGTATTCTTTTAAACGCTTTGAGATGAGATATCTTAGGGTTCGATTGAAACCTAGCATAAAGTCCTACACTGAACATGATATCTGGTCTAGTTGTAGAGAGGTAAAGTAAACTTCCTATCATACCCCTATAAGTTTTTTAATCAAAGCTTTCTCTACTCTCATCAACTTCTAACTTAGTGGAGGTGCTCATAGGGGTGTTAATAGTCTTTGAGCTATCCATATTAAATCTTTTCAGTAGGTCTAAATCATATTTAGTTTGACTAATAAAGATGTCATTGCTTAGTTGCTTAATTTGTAAGCCTAAGAAAAACGTTAATTCTCCCATTAAACTCATTTCAAATTCGAGACTCATGGTTTTAGCAAAAGATTCACAAAAATATTTATTCATAGAACTGAAGATAATATCATTAACATAAATCTGAACAATGAGAAAATTATTTTCAAAATTCTTGATAAACAATGTAGTATCGACCTTGCCTTTTGTGAAATTATTTTCAATAAAAAAAGTGCTTAGTCTATCATACCAAGCCCTTAGGGCTTGTTTTAAACCATAGAGAGCTTTGATTAATTTAAATACATGATTAGGGAGGCTATTATTTTCAAATCCGGAAGGTTATTCAACATAAACTTCTTCAGAAATAAAGCCATTAAGAAAAGCGCTTTTAACATTCATTTGAAATAACTTAAAATTATTATTTCTAGCATAGGCAAGGAGAATCCTTGTGGCTTCTAATCTAGCCACAAGAGTGATGGTTTCTTCGTAATCGATACCTTCTTCTTGGTTAAAACCTTTGGCCACTAATCTAGCCTTGTTTCTCATCACGATACCATATTCATCTTGCTTGTTTCTAAAGACCCATTTAGTACCAATAACTAAATAGTCATTTGGCTTAGGAACAAGCTTCCAACCTCATTTCTCTCAAATTGATTTAACTCATCTTGCATTACGATAATCCATGAATCATCTTTTATGGCTTCGTCAATACATTTAGGTTCAATTTGGGAGAGAAAAGCGGCATTGGCACAAAAATTTTTAAGAGATGAACGTGTTTGAACCCCCTTAGATGTGTCTCCTAGGATTAGCTCCTTATGATGAGCATCTATATACTTCCAATCCTTGGGTAAGGATGTTCCGGAAGTGGATGCATCCAAGTTGCTAGTTGGAGAAGGGGTTTCATTTAAATTCAAAGAATTGAAATTAAAATCATCATCAAAGTCATTTTTCTTGATTTCGGAAATCTCATTGAAAACAACATGAATGGATTCTTCTATAATTAAAGTCCTTTTATTAAAGATACAAAAAGCTTTAGAAACCGAAGAATAATCAAGAAAAATTCCTTCATCGGATTTAGCATCAAATTTTCCTAAGGCATCTTTTTCATTCAAGATAAAACACTTACACCCAAAAACTTTAAAATATGAAACATTGGGTTTTTTATTGTTCCACAACTCATAGGGAGTTTTGTTGAGTAAGGGTCTTACTAAAACTCTATTCAGAATATAGCATGCAGTGTTTACAGCTTCGGCCCAAAAATATTTGGGTAGGGTATGTTCATTCAACATGGTTCTTGCCATTTCTTGTAAATTTCTATTCTTTCTTTCTACTACTCCATTTTGTTGAGGATTTCTTGGAGTAGAGAAGTTGTGGTTGTATCCATTAGAATCACAAAATTCTTGGAAATTATAGTTTTGAAATTCACCATCGTGATCACTTCGAATTGATGAAATCATAAAACCCTTTTCATTTTGAACAAGTTTGCAAAACTTGGTGAAATATCTAAAGCATTCATTTTTGTGTTTCAAAAAATAAGTCCATGTGTATCTACTATAGTCATCTATAATGACGAAGGCATATTTGCTACCTCCTAAGCTTGATGTAGAGATTGGTCCGAACAAGTCCATATGGATCAATTATAAGGGCCTAGATGTGCTTATTTGATTCTTAGATTTGAAACTACTCTTAATTTGTTTTCCTAATTGACAAGCATCACACACATTATCTTTGATGAACTTGATGTGAGGAATTCCTCGTACAAGTTCTTTGGATGATATTTGAGTGATTAGTTTCATGCTAGCATGACCTAATCTCTTATGCCAAAGCCAAGCATCCTTATTCAAAACTGAGAAACATACTTCATCACAAAGATCATTGATGTTAATGGTGTATATGTTATTCTATTTTAATATAATCATAGATGCATTTTTGTGTGGTTTTTCAATGATGCAAGCATTAGATTCGAATTTGACGATATATCCTTTATCACATAATTGACTAATACTCAAGGGGTTATGTTTTAAACCATCAACTAATAAAACATCTTCAATAAAGAAGTTAGATTTGTTACCTATGGTTCCTTTGCCAATGATTTTACCCTTGTTGTTGTCTCCGAAGGTGACATAGCCTTCGTCTATGCTAGTGAGCTTAGAGAATTGAGATGGATCTCCAGTCATATGCCTTGAGCATCCACTATCAAGGTACCATCTCTTGCTCCTAGCTTGTGATGGTGTATATCTCTACAAGAAAGGATAATTTTTAGGTATCTATTTACTTTTGGGTGCCTCAAAAACTGATCTACATTGTTTGTCATGTTATATAGAGTTTATCATGGTTCCTTTAGGAACCCAAATTAATTTATTTGGACTTATTTTCTTGAATGGACAATAATGCGTTTTGTGTCCATGTTTGCAACAAAAGTTGCATTTGCTTTGGTGTCGAACATGTAGGATGGGGCCTTTTATGAAGGTGGTTGGATTTTGGTGAGGATTTCTCACAAATCCAATTCCACTTCTTTTGGGAACGTGACCCTTGTTTGTAAGGATCATGTTCAAAGACTTGCTACCAACCTCGAATTTCTTCAAGGTGTCCTTAAGTAGCAAGTTTTCCTTTTGGATAGTTTCTAGATCATGGAATTTTATACAAGAACCTAAACTATCATGATATTCAGTTTTTAACTTATCAAAATTACAAGTAAGACTATCATACTCATTTTTTAGCAATTTATATTTTCTACTAATAATCTTGCATTCATCAAATAAGTCATGGAAGGCATTTAATAACTCATCAAATGATAAATCTACATCAATTAAATTTGTTACCTCCTCTCCGATGGCCATTAAGGCATAATGAGTAACTTGCTCGGTGTTGGACTCCTCTTCTTCGGACGCGCTCGAGTCATCCCATGTTGCTTTGAGCGCCTTCTTCTTTGATGTTCTCTTCTTGGTTTGGGGACAATCACTTTTGTAGTGTCCTGGTTTTTTGCACTCATAGCAAATAACTTAGTCCTTTTTGGGTTCAAGTTTAATTTTTGTGTCATTTTTAAACTTGTTTCTCTTAATGAATTTTTTGAATTTCCTCGTTAGAAGTGCCAAGTCATCGTCACAATCCTCATCACTTGAGTTTTCTCTCAAGTGGTCATCTAAAGTTCTAAGTGTCATATCCTTCCTGTTCTTTGGAAAGATATCTTCTTGTTCTTCATGAGCCTTGCATGTCATTTCATAGGTCATTAATGACCCGATTAGTTCTTCAAGAGGGAAGTTGTTTAAATCTTTAGCCTCTTGAATAGCAGTGACTTTAGGGTCCCAACTCTTAGGAAGGGATCTTAGAATCTTATTCATGAGCTCAAAATCAGAAAAACTTTTGCCGAGTCCTTTTAGACCATTGACGACATCCGTGAAACGGGTGTACATGTCGACAATAGTCTCACTCGGTTTCATTTGGAAAAGTTCGAAAGAGTGTATTAAAAGATTAATTTTTGACTCTTTCACTCTACTTGTGCCTTCGTGAGTCACTTCGAGTGTATACCAAATATCAAACGTGGTTTCATAAACCGAAACACGATTAAACTCATTTTTATCAAGCGCACAAAATAAGGCATTCATAGCCTTTGCATTAAGAGTGAAATTCTTCTTCTCCAATTCATTCCAATCGATCATTTGAAGAGAAGACTTCGAAAATCCATTTTTGATAAGATTCTAAAGTTCAAAATCTATTGAAATAAGGAAGATCCTCATTCGAGTCTTCCAATAGGTGTAGTTCGTCCCATTGAACATAGGTGGACGTGTAATAGAATGGCCCTCTTGGTTTCCGGTGTATGCCATCTCTCTTGGGTTTTAATCCATTTGAGAGTTAACCCCGCTCTGATACCAATTGTTAGGATCAAGAGCACTAAGAGGAGGGGGGGGGTGAATTAGTGTAGCGGAAAACTTTCGACGATTAAAACTGCATTCGTACGATAAGAGCGATTTCGGTAGAAAAGCCGATTCGTAAATCACTTTAACTTGTGATCAAGCAAGATGCAGTTAAAGTGAATCTATAAGGGCAGTTTGCAGTTATGATGGAAATCAGAATGTAAGCGTAAACTGAAATATGATGTTCGTAAGATAAAACTGATTTACGTCTAAACACTGATTCGAAAAATACTGAACTTTTAGAGTGGTTCGATCAATCTTGACCTACATCCACTTCTGGCTTCCTCCATCGACGAGGTCACTAACGTCCACTAGAGGCCTTCCTTCAATAGGCGAAGGCCAACCACCCTTTTACAATTTCACTCCTTTTGACGGGCTTAGGAGACAACCCTTATAGAATTTTCTCTCCTCTCTTGAAAGATCAGAACTTGGAAGAAAAGAGGGAGAAGAACTTTTAACTCGTACAACACTTTTGAGCTCTAAAAATCACATAGTAAGATCAGGATTTCGGTGGTTTTCATTGTTCTTTTATTGCTGAAAGAGTGAGGTATTTATAGGCCCCAAACCAGTTTGAATTGTGAGCTTAAAACTATCAATTCTCAGAATTCTGGGGTCTAGCAATTGCACCGCCTAGCAGAGCGCGGAGACTAAGACTCTGGGCAGTGCCACCACTTATCAGGGGTGATTGCACCTCCTACCAGAGCTTAGAGACCGAGCTCAAGCGGTGCCACCGCTTGATTGGGGTGATTGCACCACCCAGCCAGAGCTTGAAGACCGAGCTCAGGCGGTTGCACCTCTGTCAAAGGCGGTTGCACCGCCCAGCCAGAGCTCGGAGACTGAGCCTTGGGCGGTGCCATCGCTGACCCAGGCGGTGCCACCTCTGGCCAAGTAATCTGGGTTCGAATGGGCTGATCCATTCGGCCCAATTGCCCCAAGATTAAGTTAATGGGATCACCTCCCATTTCTAACTTAATCATCATGCTAACTACGAATTTCTTAAGACATTTACTGCAACTTGCTCCGGTGCGTCAATCACTTCTTCCGACGAGCTTCCAGCGAACTTCCGGCGAACATCCGACGAACCTCCGGCGATGCTCCAACGGACTTTCGGTAAACTCCTGAACTTGCGACGATCCACTTAGCGAGTTCCAAAGCACTTCTTTTGGCAAGCTCCTGGACTTCTCAGATTTGTTACCGCAGAACCTCCGACAATCGTCTGAACTTCCGTCGAGCTCTTGAACTCCCAACGTGATCATAGTCTTGACTCCGGCGCAACTCCTGCTACATATCTTACTTTCATCGTAGTTAATCCTGCACACTTATCTCAACATATGGATTAGATAACAAATGACAATTAATGTCATTATCAAAATTTGAGATTCAACAGTCATCAATGGACTCAAAGCTCTTGGTAAAAGTTTTTCTAACTTTGAACTAGTAACTAAAATTTTAAAATCCCTTCCAAAGAGGTGGGATCCAAAAGTTACGGTCATTCAAGCAACCAAGTGTTAGGATCAGAGCGGCACTAAGAGGGGGGGGGGGTGAATTAGTGCAGCGGTAAAGTATGATAAACTTTCGACGATTTAAACACTTACGGAAACTTCGTATGATAAAAGCAACGTTTCGTTTAAAACCGTTTCGATTGTGTTTTTAACTTAAAGGCATATGTAAGAAGGAGACAAAGAAGTAGAGCATCGAAGTGAAGATGGTTTGCAGTAATATAAATGACAATAAGATAAATGCAAACCAAAGAAGACGGTAGTTTATAGGGGTTCGGTCAATCGTGACCTACATCCACTCCTTCGATTCCTCTTCCGTCGAGGCCACCGGCATCCACTAATGATATTCCTTTACTAGGCGAAGATCAACCTCCTTCTTACACCCCTCTTACAACCTCTTACAAGTGGTTCACCCTTTTACAAAGATTTCAATGAAAAGAAAGGAGGTGAACACTCAAGCTATTGAAAACAAGACTTTTCCTAAAGCTTTTCTCAACTTCTAGCTTCTCAAAAGGTTGTTATCTCAGCTGAGATTTGAGGGGTATTTATAGGCCTCAAGATGATTCAAATTTGGGCTCCAAATTTGAATTCTCGTTGGGTTCCCGATGCTGGCGGTGCCACCGCCTGTCAGTTTTTGACCCTGACAGTGCTGGGCGGTGCCACCGCCCAGCCCAAGCGGTGCTACCGCCCAGCTCTCGGGCACTGGGCGGTGCCACCGCCCAGCCCAGGCGGTGCCACCGCCTACAGTGTTTTCAGCCCACTAGTTGGGCTTCAATCTTGGCCCAAACTAGTCCAAACTCGGGCCCAATTGGCCCCTACTTGGGTTATAGGATTAATACCTAATCCTAACCCTAATTAACATGCTAACTACGAATTTAAAGACATTTTATAAGCTATTACAAAGTCCATAAGTCAAGACTTCTTCCGGCGAGCTTCCGACGAACTTTCGGCGATCTTCCGATAAACTCTCGGAAACCATTCTGCGGACTCCCGGCAAGCTCTTAAACTTCACGATTTGATCTTGGCGAGTTCCAATGAGCTTCTTCGGCAAGCTCCGATCTTTCTCGGCGAGCTCCACGAACTTTCCATGAACCTTTCGATGAGCTTCCAAAAAACCCTTCGGCAAGCTCCCTACTCATTCTCGGCTAGTTCTGGCAGCATTCCCGACGAACCTTCGGACTTCCATCGAACTCTCGAACTCCCAATGAATCCTTCACGCTTGACTCCGCACTTTGTTTCGCTTTATGTCTTTCTCATTATCGTAGTTATTCCTGCACACACAAACTAAAACTCTACTCCGATCTAAACAATTATTACAATGCGAATCGACATTCCGTTGCCCGGCACGTCATTGGTTGGCGCTTTATCCGATTCTTCAGCGCATCGTCCTCTCTTACGGCTTGTTGCCCAATCGGCGGTTGACCTCCGCAACCCCGATATCCTTGGTGCAATTCCGCTCTCCTTGGCCCGATGCCCGACGTCCGAAGCCTTCTGCCATCCAATATCCTGACGTGATCTCCTCCGGCGCAATGTCAATTCCTCCTGCGTCAACTGTTTAATCCTGATCGAGTAGACCTGCATTACTCAAAATGCAGTTAAACATGTAAACACAATCAATTAGTTTCATCATCAAAATCCGAGATTCAACAATCTCCCCCTTTTTTATGATGACGACTAATTGATGACTAACGGAGTTAACCTTAACTCTCCGGAGTTTAAACAACCTCCCCCTATCAATATGCCATATTGATAGAACCTTGAATTCAAGCAGAATTCAAGTCATTGCAATATTCATCATGAATACTTGCAACACATCATCATGAACATATGCATAAAACTTATGCATCACATGTTATGTCATTAGCATACTTCTCCCCCTTTGTCATCAACAAAAAGGAGAAGTACCACAATCAAGTATTTGTTATATGGGTTCAACTCATTGCATGAAAAACATAATGTTAAATTTTTATCATCATGCAATCTAGTAATTTTACAATATTTTAGAACTTGCAAGCTAGCAATTTAGAGATGTTCAAGAAAGCAACTCTTGCTTTTTGAAATATGCAAGTTTTATAAGCTAGCAAATTCAAATATATGCAAGTTGGCATATTTGCTTTTCTTAAGATAAGTACGATAGCACATTTTTGTATTTTCTTGATGTTTCAAGCTAGCAATTCTCGGTGATGTTCAAGATAGCAATTTCTTCTCTTTTGAGAAGTGTAATTTTTTTTCTTTTTCTTGAATTGTGCTAGCAATCTGTCTCCCCCTTTGTCATTGTCAAAAAGAAAGAAAAAAACCTTTACATCAATTTCTAAATCATGACAAAGGTAAGTATCAATATTATTTGTGCATCATTATATTTTCAATTTAAAACATGCACTATTTGACAAACCTTATATTTCATTCATACACAATATTGAATAAATCAATCAACATTATGAGGATATCATACATGATACTAAAATTTTTAACTATTTGTCAACATTTTGATCATGATACCAAACATTCATCATTTTAGCAATATTTATGATACAAAACATTAAATCAATATTTATAATACATCATTTTAGCAACAACCCATAGTATTTTAAATCATGATTTACAACATATGTAATACATCACATCATAATTAGAAAGCACAAGTATTGTATACATCATTGCAAATCATAACTTCTTCCCATTTTATCATTGGAAACAAGAAAGAAGTAGGGAAGAGCATAAAAGTGTAAAATATTTTCATCATTTCAAGGCATTTGTATCATAGATACAAAGAAATCATATCATCAAAGATAAGACCATTTGAATACCAAATGACATGATTCATTTTATCAAATATCTTCTTTTTATAAATAATAGAAATTGTAGGTGTATAAAGAAGAGATTGTGATTAAAAAATAATCTCAAGTAGTAAATCCAAGAAATCAAGATCATAATTTGAATACAAACTCATTCAAATTCAAATCGTTAAATTCATCAAAATCTCAACATTACTTACAAGAGATTCAAAATGGTATACATAGATTTATCATAATAATCAAGGGAAAATCTTAGGAGATCATTATATAGATAAAATTCATTCAATTTTATAAGAGAACAAGATATTAATTCAAGCATATAAAATTTCTCAATTCATTATGAATCATAAAAAGAATTGTGGTTTCGAAAAATCATGATTCATTTAGGAAAATTTTCTCTTTAGTACACGATAAGAAGAAATATAGCAATGATATCAATCATAATTCATTTGGATAGTAGATGCTAAAAAGTAACATTGAGGATACAAGATCTTGATTTTTATAGAGTAAATCTAAAGTTATAAATCTCAAAAAATCAAGATAAAGCTCATTTAAATTCAAATCATCAAATCAAAATCATTTTTAAGAGATTCATAAAAAGAAAAACATAGATAGATTTTTTAATCTCTCAATTCTTTATGAATCATAAAAATTATAATTTAAAAAAAAAACCATGATTCATTTTGGAAATTTTCTTCTTTAGTAAACAATAAGAAGAAACATGGGAGTTTAAAAAACAAGATCTTGATTCACAATAAAATTTCATGTTAACATGCTTTCAAACATGCATCAACGTTTTGGATCAAAAAATGAATTTCATCATAAAACCATCAAGACCAATAAGTTACAAAAATCATTATATATTACTTTAAAATCTCATACATAAAATCGTCAAATCATGGTATCAAAATTTCGACATTTTCATTACAACTTTATTGCATTGGTTTCATTGAACATAATTTTGAATGATTCTTATAGATAACTAAAACTTCTTTAATTTTAATTTATAAGATTGACTTTATATTAGCATGCTCAAATTTTATTCTTATGTCAAAACCATACATCATGTTTGATAACCAAAGATAAGATTCATAAAAAAAATCATCAAGCCTTCCATTCAAAAGACATGCATCATCATTGAAAATCAATATGGAAATCGTCAAAATATACATTCTTGCTTCTTAAGCATATATATAAGATTAATCTTACTATGTGTATAAGCATTAGAGTTATATCTAACATTTTATTGCATTAACATAACACATGTAATTTTTTTAAAAAAATTAATCCTAAACTAAATTAAAAATAACTCATGAAAGTATTATTTAATTTCAAAATAATTCAAGAGAGTTGAGTTACTTACCTTGTAGTCGAAGCCCACCAAAGCCCAATTCGCCGTTTCACCTTTGGAAGTTCTTGATTCATCCTTGGGTGCCTTCCTTTTCTTTGGCCTCTTCCTCCGTTCAAGTTTATTGTTTATTTTAGATTTTTGTTTAATGAACTTATTAAGAGTTAGTGTTCGAAGTTCAAGTTCATCATTGTCCTCATCACTTGAGTCATCGCTCAAGTGGTATTCATTTGTCCGGAGTTCCAAATCCTTCCTATTCTTTGGAAGGTGGTTCAAGTGTTCATTATGTTCATCATGTGCATTGCGCACCATTTCATATGTCATCAATGAGCCGATAAGTTCTTCAAGTGGAAAAATATTTAAATCTTTTATTTCTTGTATTGCCGTAACTTTTGATTCCCAAACTTTAGAAAGTGATCGTAAAACTTTACTAACAAGTTTAAAATTCGAGAAAAATTTGCCAAGAGTTTGTAAACCATTGACGACATCCATAAAACGAGTGTACATGTCAACAATGGTTTCGCTCGGCTTCATTTGAAAAAGCTCGAAATCATGCATTAAAATGTTAACTTTCGAGTCTTTGACTCTACTAGTTCCCTCGTGTGTGATTTCAAGTGTTCGCCAAATATCAAAAGTCGTTCCGCACGTAGAAATCCGATTGAACTCATTTTTGTCCGAAGCGCAAAATAAGGCATTCATAGCCTTTGCGTTTAAAGATAAATACTTCTTCTCCAAATCCGACCATTCATTCATCGGTTTAGAGGGAAGTTGAAAACCGTTTTCAACAATATTCCATAAATCCAAATTCATAGAAATCAAGAAAACTCTCATTCGAGTTTTCCAATAAGTGTAGTCCAATCCGTTAAACAACGGTGGACGAAAAACTGATAAGCCCTCTTGAAAGCCATGAAGAGCCATTTCTCTCGGGTATAAATCCGAAATGAGAAATACCGGGCTCTGATACCAATTGTTAGGATCAGAGCGGCACTAAGAGGGGGGGGGTGAATTAGTGCAGCGGTAAAGTATGATAAACTTTCGACGATTTATATACTTACGGAAACTTCGTATGATAAAAGCAACGTTTCGTTTGAAACTGTTTCGATTGCGTTTTTAACTTGAAGGCATATGTAAGAAGGAGACAAAGAAGTAGAGCATCAAAGTGAAGATGGTTTGCAGTAATATAAATGACAATAAGATAAATGTAAACCAGAGAAGACGGTAGTTTATAGTGGTTCAGTCAATCGTGACCTACATCCACTCCTCTGATTCCTCTTCTATCGAGGCCACCGGCATCCACTAATGATCTTCCTTTACTAGGCGAAGATCAACCTCCTTCTTACACCCCTCTTACAACCTCTTACAAGTGGTTCACCCTTTTACAAAGATTTCAACGAAAAGAAAGGAGGTGAACACTCAAGCTATTGAAAACAAGACTTTTCCTAAAGCTTTTCTCAACTTCTAGCTTCTCAAAAGGTTATTATCTTAGCTGAGATTTGAGGGGTATTTATAGGCCTCAAGAGGATTCAAATTTGGGCTCCAAATTAGAATTCTCGTTGGGTTCCCGATGTCGGCGGTGCTGTCGCCGACCACCGGTCTTTGGTGCCACCACCCTCTCGGCAAGAATCGGGCGGTGCCACCGCCTATAGTGTTTTCAACCCACTAGTTGGGCTTCAATCTTGGCCCAAACTAGTCCAACTTCGGGCCCAATTGGCCCCTACTTTTAAGTTATAGGATTAATACCTAATCCTAACCCTAATTAACATGCTAACTACGAATTTAAAGGTATTTTATAAGCTATTACAAAGTCCATAAGTCAAGACTTCTTCCCAAGAAGCTTCCGACAAACTTTTGGTCTTCCCATAAACTCTGGAAACTATTCTCATGGACTCCGACAAGCTCTTTAAACTTCACGATTTGATCTTGGTGAGTTCCAATGAGCTTCTTCGGCAAGTTCGATCTTTCTCGGCGAGCTCCATGAACTTCCCACGAACCTTTCGGTGAGCTTCCAAAAAAACCCTTCTAAGAAGCTCCCTACTCATTCTCTCGCTAGTTCCCAAAGATTCCCGATTTTAACCTTCTGGACTTCCATCAACTCTCGAACTCCCAATGAATCCTTCGCTCTTGACTCCACACTTTGTTTCACTTTATGTCTTTCTCATTATCGTAGTTATTCCTACACACACAAACTAAAACTCTACTCCGATCTAAACAATTATTACAACGCGAATCGACATTCCGTTGCCCGGCGCTTCATCTAATTCTTCAGCGCATCGTCCTCTCTTGCGGCTTGTTGCCCAATCGGCGGTTGACCTCCGCAACCCCGATATCCTTGGTGCAATTCCGCTCTCCTTGGCCCGATGCCCGACGTCCGAAGCCTTCTACCATCCAATATCCTGACGTGATCTCCTCCGGTGTCAATTCCTCCTGCGTCAACTGTCTAATCCTGATCGAGTAGACTTGCATTACTCAAAATGCAGTTAAACATCTAAACACAATCAATTAGTTTCATCATCAAAATCCGAGATTCAACACCAAGGACCTTAAAACATTTCCTCTCGAAGAACTTATTGGGTCATTAATTACCTACGAAATGAACAATATGGCAAGAAGGGAACTTGAGAACAACCTTCCAAAGAATATGAAGGATTTGGGACATAGAACATTTGAAGACCACTCGAGTATAAGCTCAAGTGATAGTCAACTTAATCTACAAATGAAACAAAAATTAAAAAGCAAAAAGAACGGAACTACTTACTTTGAACGTAAGAAGAAGAACAAAAATTAGGATGAATCAAGCTCTTCTGAAGACGAGGAGAAAATCAAGAAAGGCAAGGTAGCAAACTACACCTTAACCACTTTCAATGATGAGGTAATCGAAACCCCCTTAATTTATTTTGAAATTACTTGATGTTTTCTATGATGTATTTTTTTGAATAATTATTTTTAAAAAAAATTACATGTTTAAAAAATTAAAAATACAAAAATAGGATCATGATCGTAATTTTGAAAATAATAATAATAATTACATGTTTATGTTAATGGAATAAAATGATAGATTTAAATCTAGTGATCATATGTATGTTTTTCTTAAAAAGAAAAAATGTGTATCTTGAAAATTTCTGATTTTGATTGAAACCATGCTTGATGTTTTAATGAAAATATTAAGAAGTTTAATATCATGCTTAATGACGATGCATGGCTTTTGTATGGAAAACTAAGCATGAAAAGATAGATTAGGAAAAAATGCATGACTACAACAAATAACAAAATGATTTTGGTTGAAAATACCTTATGCTCAATGAAATCATGATTGATGAATATCCTTTATGTTTAATGATTTCTTTACCTTGTATGTCCTATCATGATGAATATTTTGAAAATAAATGAAATCATATTTGATTTGAAGTAATGCATAATGATCATGCTTAATGAGTTTTCTTTCGAAATGATGCATATTGATTTTTATGATTTATGGATTATCAATTTTCACGATAATAAAAGTTGCACTTTTGGTTAAAAAAAATGATGATGCATGTTTTGATTTGACATAAATGAAATAGACATGCTTATATGAAATAGTGTAAGTATTATACTTGACGATTGTATACTTAATGATGCATAAAGTTGTAATGAAAATATTGAAATTTTGATACTATGATTTGACGATTTTATGCATGAGATTTTAAAGTTATACATGATGGTTTTTGTGGTTTATTTATCTTGATGGTTTTCATGACAAAATTTATTTTTTGATCCTAAATGTTGATGTATGGTTTTATCATAAGAACAAATATTTGAGCATGCTAATATAAAATCAATCACATAAATTGAAACAACTAAAAAGAGAAAAGTATTTTTCTTAAAAAAAAATTTCTCTGTCTTATTGACTTTAATGAGTCTATTTGATCATCTTAAAAGTGATTTTGATGATTTTGATGATTTGAATGAGTTTCATCTAACCATGATTTTTATCTTGATTTTTGAAAATTATAACTTGAAATTTTATTTTATAAATCAAGATTGTCTATTCTGATTCTTTCTTTTCAGTATTTAGTTATTCAAAAAGAATCATAATATGTCTCTTGATATTTAAATTTTATGTTCACTATTTATGCATCTCATCACCAAAATTCTTTTTGATATTTTTCATGTGATGATATAAATGCATGAAACACTCATGATATGATTTTTATACAATTCCGTATATTTATGAAATATTTATCTCATCACCCAATTAATTCTTCTTGATATTTCTAATGTGATGAAATAAAATTATGCATAAAATATAAATGAGAAGTTAATGATCATGCATGATAGGATGTATTGAACTTTGACATTTAGATACCATCAATTAAAAAGCTATGATCATGTTGCCAAAATGATGTATCATGAATGCTTGAATATCATGTATGATATGTTCATAATGATGATTGATTTATTTGTATCATGCATGAAAAATGAAATGTATGGTTTTGAAATTGTGCATTTTCAAATTTGAAAATATGACGATGCATAATGATAAAATTATGTAATAAAAATATTAAATATTTTGAAACCATGTTTTAATGTCATGCATAATGATCATGCTTAATAAATTTTAAAATTATGCATGGTGATTTTTAAGTAATTTATGGATTATCGATTTTTATCATGATGAAATGTTACATTTTCGGTTTTAAGTATGTTGTATGCTTTCACACAAAAAACTTGAGCATATTGATTTGAAATCATGTTTAATGGTTTTATAATTTGAAATTATGCATGATGAATCTTACGATTTATGAATTATTGATTTTTATCATAATGAAAGTGCCTTATTGATCTTTGTCATAATAAATCTTACACTTTCGGTTTTAAACATGATACATGTTTTTATTTGGCATAAATGAAATAAAATCATATGAATTGAAACAACCAAAAAGAGGAAAATATTTTTTTTTTAAATTATTTTTCTCTATCTTATTGATCTTGATGATTATTATGATAAATCTATGTATACCATTTTGAATCTCTTGAAAGTAATGTTGAGATTTTGATGAATTTGACGATTTGAATTTGAATGAGTTTGTATTCAAATCATGATCTTGATTTCTTGGATTTACTACTTAAGATTTTTTTTAATCACGATCTCTTCTTTATACACCTATAATTTTTGTTATTTATAAAAAAAGATTTAATAAAATGAATCATGTCTTTTGTAATTCAAGAGGTCTTATCTTTCATGACATGATGCCATTGGATTTATGGCTTATATGTCTTGAAATAATTGAAATATTTTGTACTATTTTGTTCTTCACTTATTCTTTCTTGTTTACAATGATAAAATGGGAAAAGTTATGATCATGTATGGCAGGATGCAATTTGATAGATTAATACCATGATGATTTGAAATATTTATGATTTGGAATGATGCATATGCTGTTTATTATGATGATGTATGTGATGTATTGCATATAATGTGTATCATGAATGCATCGCTTTAAATGATAAATGTTTGGTACCAACAATCATGAAGTGATAAATATTTAAAAATATTGATTTAATATTCGGTATCATAAATACTTTATTATCATACATGAAAATAGTGATAAATATTTTGAAAATAAATGTTTGTATCATGTTAGATGATTTTATAGTGATGATTGAAACATGCGTATATGAATGATGATTTGGAATCATGCGTATAATGATAAGTTTATATGTTTTGAAAATACATATAATGATTTGGTATTATGCATGCAATACTTTAATGTATGATAATGATGCACGCAATGATGAAATATTTATGATAAAATAATTGTTTTGACATTCAAGACTTGAATTTTCATGTATGCTATTTACCTTTGTCATAATTTGGAAATTAACATAAAGGGTCTTCCCTTCTTTTTGACAATAACAAAGGGAGAGCAAAACATGCTAGAAAGCTAATTTGCTAGCTTGCACAATTCAAAAAAAATGGCAAAAATTATACTTCTAAAAAGAGAAGAAATTGCTATCTTGAACATCATCAAGGAGTGCTATCTTGCCTATCTCAAGAAGCAAAAAGTTAACTTGCACATCAAGCAAAACTTATATTTCAAGAAGCAATAGTTGTTTTCTTGAACATCTCAAAATTGCTAGCTTACATGTCTTAAAATATTGAAATTTTTTTTGCTAGCTTGTATATTGTAAACTTGCTATCGTACTACAATGTATATCTATGATGATAGCAAACTTGCATGATGATAAAAATGCATATTATATTTTTCATGCAATGAGTTGAACTTGTATATTACAAACACTTGATTGTGGTACTTCTCCTTTTTGTTGATGACAAAGGGGGAGAAGTATGTTGATTATATGTCATGATTTTATCATGACATATTGCTTAGATTTTTGAATCCAAGAGTTTCTATCAATATGGTATATTGATAGAGGGAGTTTGTTTAAACTCCAGGAGTTAAGGTTAACTCCGTCGTTAATTGGTTGTCATCATCAAAAAGGGAGAGATTGTTGAATCTCGGATTTTGATGATGAAACCAATCAATATGTGTTTATGTTTTAATATGTGTTTTGAGTGATGTAGGATGCTTCGATCAGGATGAGACAATTAAAGCAGGAAAATCATGTTGGGCCGGAGGAATATGTTAGAAGATTGGACATCGGGCTAGTGGATCGGTTGACATATCGACAGAAGACTTCAAGCTGTGGATTCGGGCATTGGGCCAAGAAAAACGAACATTGCGCCAAGGATATCGGAGTTGTAGAGTCAACTAGCCGATTGGGCAACAGCCCGTAGAAGAGGACGATATGCCGAAGAATCAGACGAAGCATCGAGGGACCAATGACATGCCGGACAACTTGATTAGATGCTTAGGATTAATTGTCTAGATTGAAGTATGTTTTACATGTGTAGGATTAACTACGATAGCATGAAGACATAAACAAGTTTACCGGAGTCAAGTTCGATAGATGTTCGAGAGTACGCCGAAAGTCCGAAGAATCGTTGGGAGTGCTACCGGAACCAACCGAGAAAGAATCGGGGACTTGCCGAAGTTTTTGAAAGTCTGCCGGAAAGATCGTCAGAGGTTCGCAGAGATCATCGAGAAGGTTCGGATACTTGCCAAAGACTTATTGAACTCGCCACAAAACCGGGAGCCTATTGGGAGTCCACCAGAAGAAATCTGAGGGTGTATCGAAAGTCCACCGGAAAGCTCGCCGGAAGGAAACTCGAAGTTTCCGATTAAAGTTTGCTTAGGGTTATGTCTTAATTTCATAGTTTGCATATAATTTGGGTTATGATTAATGGTTAATCCTATAACCTGGTTAGGGGCCAATTAGGCCCGAGTTTGGACTG
Source organism: Musa schizocarpa (assembly GCA_900464855.2). NCBI lineage: Eukaryota > Viridiplantae > Streptophyta > Magnoliopsida > Zingiberales > Musaceae > Musa > Musa schizocarpa. The sequence continues at coordinate 29,783,469 of LS990920.1, read as the reverse complement.
GTTTGGGCTAAGTTTGTGTTGGAAAATTCTTGGGGGCGATATCATATGCGTAGCGGAAGAACAAGAAAAACAAAATCCCCGATTCCCAAAGAGATGTTCGTCGTCGTGCGAAGATTGGTACGCAAAAAATCCGCGAAACATGAAACTGCGTATATAGTATATTGTGTTACCTAGGGAGATCGTATATCCTTGTTTCCTTGCAAATCCTTAGGAGAGGGTGAAGGAGGTCAAGCGTCCTCCTCTCTAGCGGTGATCCACACAGCAAGGTTGCGACGACGCTCCTCAAAACTCCAGACCTACTCTGAGGTGGAGATGGAGAGTAGAATAGGAAAAGGCAAACAAAAGCTCTATAGCCCATGGGACTCTGAATCCCTCCTATTTATAGAGGTCCCCTATCAAACCCTAATGGGTCCTCCCCTAGTGGGTATTGGATCTGCATCCAATAAGACAAGGGCTCCATCGGATATCTCATATTCGAACCTCTATTCATCGCAATGCCTACCATATGTGTGTGACCCTCTAGGCCCAATATCGAGCTGGCCGTGAGTCATACCTGTCAGAACTCCTTCTAACTCAATGAATTATTATCTCTGTAATAATTCACTCGACTCATCGACTACGGACGTACTAGGCCACTACGCCGTAGTCCCTAGATGATACAGGGGAATCCAATCCATTGGACTTGTCTGTCCTCAGTTACCGTGTACCTATAGTCCCTCATCCATCTAATATACCAGAGACCGTATATCGAGCATGGTGTTGTCAGACCCACATGGTTTCATCTCGAGTCTCGCTCTAATCGGATTCTCCCGGAGAACTCTTTCTCTCTCAACCTGAATAACCCTAGCCAGGGATTTGTCTGAGCAAGAACACATGAGATATTCCTCTCATGACGCCGAGAGTGGATGATCCTCTATCGACACTCAATAGCCCTCGTAAGGTCGACTACCACTCCCAATGACCAGTTGTACTAGATCTGGGATAGCCAAACCTATAAGTATGGTATCAAAGAGTGGAGCACTCATACAGGACATCCTTGGTGTCTCAAGTCTAAGGACCAGATATACCACTAGGACTACGGAATCGCTGTCTGACAATAAGGCATCATCAACCATCCAGCATTCCGTAAGCGGATCAATCAGTGAACTCATTCTCCAATAAGCACCTGTATTGTATCCCTAGTGTCCCTACACAAGCAGCTATGAGACCAGCTGCATCTATCATATAGACAGGTATACAGCACACCAGTCTGTCCGGTTATCACGATATCCCTCTCGAGTAACCTATGACCGGGATTATTTAGGATATGTATTTAAAGGTGAATCGATCTCACTATCATGATCTCATCACGATCTGATTCCCATTGCACAAATCTAAGGACATCACAATATATGTATGCATTTATGCAATAGTTATAAAGTGATATATGCCAAAATATAATAAGCAAAAAGATTCTATATTAAGTCACACATGCCATCACTCACGTGATTGGCTTGCTGGGCACCTATGACTAGCAATCTCCCACTTGACCTAAAGCCAATCACCTATGTGTCTGATCCCCATCAGACCCCTATGACGCTCAAAACAAATCTGAGATAATTGCTTTGTTAGTGGATCTGCAATGTTATCTTTGGATGGAACTCTTTCCACTACTACATCTCCTCGAGTCACGATCTCTCTGATAAGGTGGAACCTCCTCAGAACATGCTTAGATTTCTGATGAGACCTAGGTTCCTTTGCTTTGAGCATCGCCTGTTGTTTATGCAATATAGGGAGATCGGCTCTTCGCTACCCTACACGACTCCCAAATCTGTGATGAACTTCTTCACCCAAACTCCCTCCTTTGCTGCATCTGGTGCAGCAATGTACCTCCTCTGGGTCGAAGTCAAGAGTGGTATCTTGCTTGGAACTCTTCCAAAGACATCGCTTCCTCCATTCAAGGTGTACACATACCTTGAATTTGACTTGCTATCATCGACATCAGACTGAAAACTTGAGTCGGTGTAGCCTTCAACCTTAAGGCTATTACCTCCATATACTTGTAAAGATCCTTAGTCCTTCTCAAGTACTTAAGGATACACTTTATTTATTTTAGGTGCTCCAAGCTTGGATCCTACCGATACCGCTCATGACACTTGGAGCATGCGCTATATCGCCTAGTACATAGCATGGCATACATGATAGACCCTATTGCTGAGGCATAAGGTATCATATCCATGTTCGCTCTTTCTTCTGGAGTCTTTGAGGACATACTCGTAGAAAGCGATATCCCATGTCTCATCGGTATGAGACCTCTCTTGGAATTTTCCATGCCAAACCTTTTGACAATGGTTTCTATGTACCTGGATTGGGACAAGCCAAGCATCCTCTTGGATCTATCTCTATAGATTATAATCCCCAAAATATAGGATGCTTCCCCTAAGTCCTTCATGGAGAAGTGTTTAGATAACCAAGCATTTACTGTGGATAGCATTCCTACGTCATTCCTAATGATCAGGATGTCATCCACATATAACACCAAAAAGGTAATAGCACTCCCACTTACCTTTCTGTATACACAAGGCTCATCTTCGTTCTTAACGAAGTTATAAGATCTGATTGCCTCATCAAATCTTATGTTCTAACTTCGGGAAGCTTGCTTTAATCCATAAATGGATCTAAGCAACCTACACTCCTTATCTGGACAGTTCTTGGACACGTATCCCTCAGGTTGCATCATATACACCTCCTCCTCGAGGTTCCCATTGAGGAATGCGGTTTTCACATCCATCTACCAGATCTCATAATCAAAGTGTGCTGCAATAGCCAATAGAATTTCGATGGATTTTAGCATTGTTACTGGTGAGAAGGTTTCACATAGTCAACACCTTGCCTTTGACGATACCCCTTAGCCACTAGCCTTGCTTTATAGGTCTCTACCTTTCCATCTACTCCCATCTTTTTCTTAAAGATCCACTTGCAACCGATGGGTACAATACCTTCAAAGCATCAACTAGGTTCCAAACCTTATTGGAGTACATAGAATACATCTCCTAATTTATGGCTTTTTACCACTTCCCTAGAGTCTATACTCATAATAGCCTCCTCGTGAGGTCCGAGGATCAATATCCTCTGCATCCTCTCCTCTAATATGTCCCACATATCTCTCAAGAGGATGGGATACTCTATCGGACCTGCAAGAAGTTGAAACTTGTGTATTAGGTACCTGAACAGCCTCGGTCAGAGAGTGGTGCTTGAGCTTGGTTCTCCAACCTCGCCAATTCTATCATTCTCCCACTATCTCCGCCAAGAATGTGTTCCTTCTCAAGGAACACTCCTCTCTTAGCTACAAAGACCTTTTGGTCCTCGAGATGATAGAAATAATACCCACAAGTTTCCTTGGGGTATCCCATAAATTTGCATCGCTTTGTCCTTGATTCTAACTTATCGGGGTTGTGTCTTTTAACATGTGCAGGGCAGCCCCAAATCTTAACAACCTTAAGATCAGGCTTCTTCCCTTTCCATATCTCATATGGTGTAGACACTACCGACTTAGTTGGAACTCTATTCAGAAGGTAAGCTGTGGTTTCTAGGGCATATCCCCAGAATGAGATAGGTAGATCAGCGGAACTCATCATGGACCGTACCATATCTAATAATGTATGATTTCTCCTTTCAGAGACACCATTAAGCTGAGGTGTATAAGGAGGTGTCCATTGGGATAATATCCCATGGTCCTTGAGGAACTGAGTGAACTCTGTACTTAAGTACTCACCTTCTCGATCTGATCGAAGAGTTTTGATACTCTTTCCAGTCTGGTTCTCCACCTCATTCTTATACTCTCTGGATTTCTCAAAGGCCTCGGACTTGTACTTCATTAAGTACACATATCCATACCTTGAGAAATCATCAGTAAATGTAATGAAGTAGGAGTAACCTCCAATGGCATGAGTTGACATGGGTCCACATACATCACTATGTATGAGTTCCAACAACTCAGTGGCTCTCTCTCGCCCACTAAATGGAGAGTTGGTCATTTTCCACGAATGCAAGGCTCACAAGTTGCATATGACACATAGTCGAAGAGATCTAGATATCCATCATTTAGCAACTTTTGAATCTTTCTTTCATGGATGTGACCTAGCCTACAATGCCACAGTGTATGCACTTTACTTCAACTCATCTCGCTTTCCTTTTGGACACATTTACATTCATGATATGTGGAGTGGTGTCTAATATAAATAAATCATTATGCAATGTTCCTTTCATGATGATCTTATCATCTAATAATATCGAACAACCATTGTTCTCAAAAATAAATTTATATCCACTAACTGTTAAACATGAAATGGAGATAATGTTTTTGATAATAGAAGGAACAAAATAACATGCATCTAATGCAATAAAAGCTCCACTAGGCAGATGTAGGGCGACCTCGCCAACAGCTACTATAGTAACTTTTGCTCCATTACCCATCTTGAGGTTCATCTCGTCTCTCTCTAGTCTCCTAGGACTTGCCAGAACCTACAACGAATTGCATATATGATAAGCACTACCGGTATCCAATACCCATATGTTATCATAAGAGTCTAACAAATGGAGACTGATCATAAATGTACCTAAAGCTTCATCAAGCTTTTGTTTCGCCCTTTCTGCAAGGTACTCTTTGCAGTTTCTCTTCCAGTGCCCATCTTTATCACAGTGGAAGCACTAGCCTTTGTCCTTTGCTGGGTCTTTCTTAGCAACCTTTGCTTTACCTGGTTTGACCTTGCCCTTTCCCTTCTTAAGGGACCTTTCTGCTTTCCTTTTCCTTTTGGTCTCACTAGTGTAGAGAACTGGCTTCTCTTTCTTGATAGTACTCTCTGCCTCCCTCAACATATTGAGAAGCTCTAGGAGAGTCACTTCAAGCTTGTTCATATTAAAATTCATTATGAACTGTGAAAAAGGAATCGGTAGGGACCAAAGCATAATGTCCACACACAAGTTATCCTCTAGGACCATTCCTAGACCTGCGAAGTTTCTCATCCACTCAATCATCTTTAGGACATGGTTCTCAACCGTGTCCCCTCGCTATCCTAGCTTAAGAGGCTCTTAGATATCTCATATCGCCGAAGTCCTTCCCCTGTTCCTCAAACAATTTATGACATGTAGGAGAATGGATCCGCATCCATCTTTTCATGTTGTCTCTGAACTCAAGAGTCATAGAGCCCAACATATAGCATTGAGCAAGAGTGGAGTCATCAATGTACTTCACGAATGAAGCGATCTCATCCTCGTTGCCCCTTCTTCTGCACAGCATCACTATATCAAGGACGCATACCCATTTTCTCCATCAGAGAACAATTCTCAAGTTACGGAGTCAATCCAGATAATTTGGACCAAGAGGCGGTTGACATCAAGTATGCCACGTAAGGGATTTGAAAGCGACATTTTCTGAAAATAAAGATGCAGCAGAAATGAATAACATGCAGATTTTACAAGAAATAAACTATCAAGATATGGACTTCTATCTTAATATGCTCCCACTATTTTACTAACGAGTCACGCGACACCCTCAGCACGTGAAATGGAAGTCTCCGACAGACTTCTAGTGGGGATCAGGATCCAATCAGCATCTCAGTATAACCTCGAGAGACTTGACCAATCACACTAAGCCTAAAAGGTAGGCAACTCTTGTCGATCACAACTCTTTGTGATTCCCGTCCTGTTCGGCCTCCGAATCACCATGGCCTCGAGGGACTCGACCAGCCATGATGCTCGGTTAAGTCAACACCTTCGTTACAAGATGAGTCTGATTTGATGATATACCCTCGAGGGACTCGACCAAGTATACCATGCCCTCAGGTCACTGGTTACATCTCTATATCGTAAGCAAGATAGCAAATCACGATATAGGTGAGTCTCGAGGGACTCGACCAACTCAACCTACACCGGGAATCGGTTCCTACTAATAATGATGGAAGGCCACGTGGGTCAATCTAATTGCCTCATGTTTACCGACTTAATATTATCGAGAGATGTTTCTATGATTTGATCTCCTAATATGACATGTCACACATATATATATTTAATATATATCTACATCGCATGCAAATATATATACATATCTAGTATATGTATAAGCAATTACACCAGATGATCATGGACCACAACCTAATATGATTAGGCCCGAGCCAGTAGGCCTAATCACTCACATCAAGATCTATGTGTGCAACGGTGCATCTCCATGCCCTGTGATCGTCCATTTCGTCCTTGTCGGTTCCGTTGACATCTTGATGCATCTTCATGCATCACGATCGTCCATCTCGTGGGTCCCGCTATCGCATCCACACTCCCGCTGTGCCTCCTCATGTGATTACAACTTAATCATAGGCACGTAGGCCCGACAATAAACGAGAAATATAATGGAGGTTCGCAGACCTCAATAATAATAATCACAGGTACACACATCACACGATCCATGATCATCCGTCCCCACATCATACATCACATGTATAAATAATCATCATCATATAGGACTACTAGATAATAATAATAATAAATAATAATCACCTTTTAATTAATTAATATTTTCTGAAATCAGGGACATTATAGGGAATTTCTGAATTCATAGGGGTATTTTCATAATTTAGACAAAAGACAGAAATTGGAATTTCTCAAATTTCGATGGGCAAAATTATCTTTTGCCCAGAAAACCCTAAAGCCCTTTCCCCTTTTCGCTGCTGCCGCCGCCGCCACCCTGCCGGCGGCGGCCTGTGCAGCGGGGCGAGGGCACTGCCCTCGCCTACAGGCGGCACGCCCGCTGGCAGCGCTGCCGCTGTGGGTGGGCGCCCTCTTCGGGAGTCGCCGCCTCCGCAGGCGGTGCTGTCCCACCGGGAGACCGCCCTTATGGGGGGTTTCGCCCGCGGGAGCAGCGACGGCAGGCGTCGCTGCCCTCGCCTGCAGGCAGCACGCCCGCTGGCAGCGCTGCCGCTGCGGGTGATTGCCCCTTTCGGGCGCCGCCGCCTCCGCAGGCGTTGCTGTCCCACCGGGCGACCGCCCCTGTGGGGGGTTTCGCCCGCGGGAGCAAGGGCGGCGGGCACCGCTGTCCTACGGTGCCTCTGCCCGTGGGATGCCAGCCCCGCCGGCAGCAAGCCTACTACAAGCAGGCCCCCGGCCGGCTGCAGCAGACGCTAGCAGATCGAGGGCAGCAACTGTTGCTGCCCTTACTTGTTTTGTGTCAACAATTTTGACATCAAAATTCTTCCTAAACACAACACACGTAGTTCAAAACCAATCATTCGCAAGAATAACCTGGCTCTGATACCACTGTTGGGAAATCCTTGTCCGCGACATCATATGCGCAGCGGAAGAACAAGAAAAAAAAAATCCCTAATTCCCAAAGAGATATTTGTCGTCGTGCGAAGATTAGTACGTAAAAAATCCGCGAAACATGAAACTGCGTTTATAGTAGATTATGTTACCTAGGGAGATCGTATATCCCTGTTTCCTTGTAGATCCTCAGGAGAGGGTGAAGGAGGTCAAGCGTCCTCCTCTCTAGCGGTGATCCACACAGCAGGGTTGCAACGACGCTCCTCAAAACTCCAAACCTACTCTGAGGTGGAGATGGAGAGGAGAATAGGAAAAGGCAAACAAAAGCTCTCTAGCCCATGGGGTTCTGAATCCCTCCTATTTATAGAGGTCCCTTGTCAAACCCTAATGGGTCCTCCCCTAGTGGGTATTGGATCTACATCCAATAAGACAAGGGCTTCGTCGGATATCTCATATCCGAACCTCTATTCATCGCAATGCCTACCATATGTGTGTGACCCTCTAGGCCCAATATCGAGCTGGCCGTGAGTCATACCTGTCAGAACTCCTTCTAACTCAGTGAATTATTATCTTTGTAATAATTCACTCAACTCATCGACTATGGACGTACTAGACCACTACGCCATAGTCCCCAGACGATACAGGGGAATCCAATCCATTGGACCTGTCTGTCCTCAGTTACCGTGTACCTATAGTCCCTCATCCATCTAATATACCAGAGACCGTATATCGAGCATGGTGTTGTCAGACCCACACGGTTTCTTCTTGAGTCTCACTCTAATCGGATTCTCCTGGAGAACTCTTTCTCTCTCAACCCGAATGACCCTGGCTAGGGATTTGTCTGAGCAAGAACACATGGGATATTCCTCTCATGACGCCGAGAGTGGATGATCTTCTATCGACATTCAATAACCCTCGTAAGGTCGACTACCACTCCCAATGACCAGCTGTACTAGATCTGGGACAGCCAAACCTATAAGTCTAGTATCAAAGAGTGGAGCACTCATACAGGACATCCTTGGTGTCTCAAGTCTAAGGACCAGATACACCACTAGGACTACGGAATCGCTGTCTGACAATAAGGCATCATCAACCATCCAGTATTCTAAAAGCGGATCAATCAGTGAACTCATTCTCCAATGAGCACCTGTACTGTATCCCTAGTGTCCCTACACAAGCAGCTATGAGACCAGCTGCATCCATCATATGGACGGGTATACAGCACACCAGTCTGTCCGGTTATCACGATATCCCTCTCGAGTAACCTATGACCGGGATTATTTAGGATATGTGTTTAAAGGTGAATCGATCTCACTATCATGATCTCATCACGATCTGATTCCTATTGCACAAATCCAAGGACATCACAATATATGTATGCATTTATGCAATAGTTATAAAGTGATATATGCCAAAATAAAATAAGTAAAAAGATTCTATATTAAGTCACACGTGCCATCACTCACGTGATTGGCTTGCTGGGCACCTATGGCTAGCAGTTTGAAGCCCAACTAGTGAGCTGGAACAATCCAGGTGGTGGCACCGCTGGACTGGGTGGTGGCACCGCCAGTATACTGCCGGACTGGGCGGTGGCACCGCTTAGAACCCGAGAGGTCTAGCGGTTGCACCGCCAGTACACTGTCACTGTCAGACACTAACAAGCGATGGCACCACCAGCACCAGGAAACCCAAAAGCAATTCAAATTTGAAGCCCAAATTTGAATCCTTTTGGGGCCTATAAATACCCCTCAATTCTCAGCATAGATAAGACTTTTTTGAGAAGTTAGAAATTGAGAAAAAGCTTTAGCAAAGTCTTGTTTTCAATAGCTTAAGTGTTCACCTCCCTCTTTCTCTTTGAAAAATCTATAAGTGTGTGAACCACTTGTAAAAAGGTTATAAGAGGGGTATTTGGTCCTTCCCCTTTAAAGTGATTTGCTAGTGGAAGTTGGGAGCCTCATTGAAGAAGGCTTCGTAAGTGGATGTAGGTCATTTGACCGAACCAATCTACATTTTGGTGTTCCTTGAATGTGTGAGTGTTTAATTTTCTGAACCACTTATCTTCTTAGCAGCAAACAGTTCGGTTTTCTTCTCCCAACTCTTGACTTCCTTTCTTGAGCTATTTTAGTTAAGCCATCCATCATCGAATCAAAATCTCTATACATTTATGAAATTGATTTCAAACTTTCGAGTTTTAATCCGCTGCACTAATTCACTCCCCCATCTTAGTGCCACTCTGATCCTTACAATTATTTAGACCATTGCTAAAAATAGTAAAGGGATTGTCTGGACCTTTGCTAGAAATGGTAAAGGGTATGTGCTTAGAGCCCGCGATGCTCTAGATTATATTTGAAATCCCACTTCACATTCTATATGTTTGATATGAAATTCAGAGCCTACCTAGAACTTGGGTAGGGTGAGAAGGCTCGAGTAGGAAAGGGCTATCCATGGATGGAGTTGAGAACTCATCACGGCGTGGAGCCACCACTGAGTTAAACCTCACATGCACTATGCTAGGGTACAACGTCTGAGCTTCTGTTTCGTATTTTGTATTTATATGCTCCAAAATGCTTCCTATGCCATTGTTATACATCAAAATGCTTTTTATGTCTTTGATATGCTTTGAAATATTTTATATGTCATGGATATGCTTCTTATGCTAATGATATGTTCCAATTAGCCCTTAATCCATTATTATGAATAGAACATGCTTCGAATGAAATGACATTGGAACTCTACATTCGTCGAGTGGCTCTCTTTAAACTCTTGTATCTTTGCCTTATATTTTGAAACCTTATTTGTTTGAAATTGTTCTCTTTGCCATGGATATGTTAGTCACTTACTGAGCTCTATGTGCTCACCCCGTTGCTATATAAATTTTTTAAGATAGCTTGTCGCTCGCTAGAATGTTTAAAATGGGCTGAGGTAGTGGAAAACCAGATGATTTTGGGGCAAATCTTTTATACTTGAAAAGTTGATGTTATATAAGTTCCTTTTGCGTGTAATAAAATATCAACAATAACTCTATATTGATGTGTCTTATAAATATTTTGGAACGTACCTCTCATGACGGGATTTTGGGAATATTAAGTTTAAACTCTATCATGATATAAACATGTGGTTCATGTTGGTTTTGTGATTGTATAGATTGTCACGCTTTTGGATTTATGATGTGGTTATGGTTTAGTTGAGTTGGCTTTAGATTTTGTGAATCATTAAGTGATATGATGGTATGATTATAAACTGCACATGTTTTATGAATTAAGGAATTATAGATATGAATGACTTGAATGTTTTCTCAGTGTCCTCAAATGTGTGATTGGATCCTGGATTATTTGTTGAATTCTAATATTATAAATTTTGAGTAAAGTTCATACCTCCTGAATTAGAATTAAATTTATGGGGTGTGACAGATATGGTATCAGAGCATGGTTTGAGGATCACTGAGATATTTGATATGTTTGATGTGCAAAAGATATTGAGGTCTAGTGAACTATAGTGATCGATGGAAATTGTTTTTGATGCATTTTAGGAAACTAAGATTACGAGGACCTTTGGTCATCCTACTTCATCAACTTTTGATTAATTAAGTGAGATGAAAGTGGTGATCGGGGATATCAAAATCAGATTAGCGTAGCGGAAGCGTAGTGAGCTTGATCCAATGGTAGCAGAACAATAGAAGTTATTAGAAGAAAATTTTAATTTGAATGATATGAAGAAAGGGCAAGACTTAATGATATTGATAGCCTCTATTCACGTGCAATCTTGTCTTAACTTTTTGTCGAAGGAAGTATAACAAAATTTAGAGGACTAAATTTTTCTTTCAAGGAGGGGAGAGTCTAACATCCCTCATTTTTTAAAATTTTATAAGGGCCTATTTGTAATATAAGGACCTAAATGTAAATATTAGAAATATAATATGATTTGTGAAAGATTCCCATTTAATGTAAAGAAAAAAAAAATAGTGGACATATGTCACTAGCTAACCTAATGGTGCCACCTAAGTTTGCTCTAAGAATGACACATAGTCCTTTTCATGCATGCTTGCCACTTTGCAACATTATAACCCTTGTGTTAGCCAAAAGCAATTAAATGAGAGATTAAAGGAGAAACAAAATGTAAACTTAAGATGCTGCAGCCAACGTGAGTGTAAGAAGAGAAGGGAAGAAGAAAAGAAGAAGAAGAAGAAGAATACTAATAAGCTTTGCTTGAGGTTTTGGATCTACCCCCCCAACCCATTTGGGAATCAAATTTATTCAAGGCAAATGTTCTAACCCCATCCCACAGAATTTCTAATCTCTATTTTCCTTTTAATTCTTTATAATTTGAAATATTTTAGCTTAGCACCAAACCTTTCTTTCGTTTTGATACAAAGCCATGAATTTGTAATTTTTTTATAATCTGACCTCTATGCATTATTTTGGATCTAACTTTTAGCACTAATCTCTGATTTAGATAAGACCTAATTTATTTAAAAGTAGACTCAAAGATCTTTATTTTGATACTGAGAATGAATAATTTGGAGTTTAAATGCCTACTAAGACTTCTGTTTAAATTAGCCCTATAGATTCTATAAACTAGGGAGTGTAATTTCTGACCTCTTATTGCTTAACTACTTATAAATTTCTGCTGGGAACTCAGATTCATGCAAAATATGATTTATTAGAAACTAGACTCATAAAGATTTCTATATATATCTGATTCTAATGATTTGGAGCACAATTCCTTATTAAATCATCTATTCAAATCAACTTAATGAATTCTAGAAAATAAAGATAATGTTTTGTGACCTTTGGTTACTAAATTATTTATAACTCCTTGCTAGAAACTTCGATTCAAACAAAACTTAGTTATCAAAAACTAGATTGATACAACTTTCGAATGACCCTACTTTTTAAATTAGAGTATAACTGATCATTCAAACTATTCATGCAATGTGTCTCTCAAATTCTGCCAAAATTGAGCTTTGGCCGATTTCGCCTCTTATTGTTTCTTCTCTTTAAAAATTGATTTTGGTAAAAACCCTTACTTCAGTTGAGCTTTACATTATTGCCTTGAATTTTTATATATTTTTGTCCTTCAATTATTGCACACCTATATCTATCATGTAATATTTATGTTTGCATCGCAATGATTTGTATAAGCACATGCATTCCATTGTTCCATATGTGTTTCCGATATATACCAACCTTATTGTTTCCAATGCCCTTTTGTACTCCGGTGTTTATGGGATTGTCTGGACTTTTGCCAGAAATGGTAAAGGGATTATTTGGACCTTTGCTAGAAATATTAAAGGGATTGTCTAGACCTTTGCCAGAAATGGTAAAGGATATGTGTTTAGAGCCCGCGATGCTCTAGATTATGTTCGAGATCCCACTTCACCTTCTATCTATTTGATATGAAATTCAGAGCTAACCTTGGACTTGGGCGGGGTGAGTGAGCTTGAGTAGGAAGGGGCTATCCGTGGATGAAGTCGAGAACTCATCACAGCGTGGAGCCACCACTGAGTTAAACCTCATATGCACTATGCTAGGGTACGATGTCTAAGCTTCTATTTTGTATTTTGTATTTTGTATTAATATACTCCAAAATGCTTCCTATGCCATTGATATACATCAAAATGCTTCTTACGTATTTGACATACTTTGAAATATTTCATATGTCATGGATATGCTTCTTATGCTAATGATATGCTCCAATTAGCCCTTAATCCATTGTTATGAATAAAACATACTTCGAATGAAATGACATTGTAACTCTGCATTCATCGAGTGGCTCTCTTTGAACTCTTGTATCTCTGCCTTGTATTTTGAAATCTTATTTGTTCAAAACTGTCCTCTTTGCCACGGATATGTTAGTCACTTGCTGAGCTCTATGTGCTCACCCCATTGCTATATAAATTTTTCAGGATAGCTTATCGCTTGCTAGAATGTTTAAAACAGGTTGAGGCAGTGGAAAGCCAAATGATTTTGGGGCAAATCTTTCATACTTGATAAGTTGATGTAGTATAAGTTCCTTTTATGTGTAATGAAATATCAACGATAACTCTATATTTATGTGTCTTGTAAATATTTTGGAACGTACCTCTCATGATGGAATTTTGGGAATGTTAAGTTTAAACTCTGTAATGATATAAACATGCGGTTCATGTTAGTTTTGTAATTGTATAGATTGTCACGCTTATGGATTTATGATTTGGTTATGGTTTAGTTGAGTTGGCTTTGGATTTTGTGAATCATTAAGTGATATGATAATATGATTATAAACTGCACATGTTTTATGATTTGAGGAATTATAGATATGAATGATTTGAATGTTTTCTCATTGTCCTCAAATGTGTGATTGGATCCTGGATTATTTGTTGAATTCTAATATTATAAATTTTGAGTTAGGTTCATACCTCCTGAATAAGAATTAAATTCAGGGGACGTGACAAAGCTGATGATGAAGAATGTGGTGAAGTATTGGGGAGTCCCGCACAACATCATCAGTGATCAAGATGCTCAGGGATGATTCTGTACTAAGCTATTCAAATTGTTGGTGTCTAAGTTATTGTTAGAACCCTAGTGGATTCGAAGCTTGGGGTTGATCTTTTTAGGGGATCAGCCTCCTTGGAACTCTATAGGTGTTCCTTCCTCCATGTTGCTACTCAAAGGCTACTAAGAAGATTCATCTATTCCTTGTCAAAAGAGGATGAATACATGATTATTTATAGGGCTTCTAAACCCCAACTCCTAATAGGACTCCTACTTAAGACTCTTACTTTTAACCAACTCCTAATAAGACTCCTACTCTAAGAAGCAACCTCCTAACTAACCCTAACTCTAGTCGGCCTCTTCACCTCTTTTATAGGGGTCGGCTAGGTAGGTTTTACATGAATGTTACTTTTAGTAAAATTCAATTAGGACTCTCCTAGCTAGAGTCCTATTAGACCTGCCTTCTTCAAATTAGCCTTGTCCTCAAGCCTGACGATCCATGAATTCTGAGAATTTGATCTTCAAGTTGTCATAGATCTCCAAGCTGGCATCTTCTACTGGTTGGTTCGCCCACTGTATTAGTACTTTAGTAGTGGGTCGTCGTCGTTGAGTCACGATCCGTCGATCAATAATGGCACTCAATTAGGTCTGGAGTTCTCCTTGGGTAGTCATATTTGGTAGATGACTTTGGGCTGCCTCATTTTATCCCAGCTTGAGATTTAAACATGACACATGAAAAATTGGATGGATTTGAGAGCTAGCGGGAAAGTCCAATCTGTATGCTACCACTCTGATGTGCTCCAAAATTTAGTAGGGTCCATAGAACCGTGGTGAAATCTTCATAGATGCTCTGATCTAGATTAATGTTTGCTTGTATGGTTGGAGCTGTAAGAAGACCCAATCTCCTACTGAAAATTCTCTTTCGCCTTTGTGTTAATCATATTGTTATTTCATCCTTGCTTGGGCTGTAGTGAGATTATCTTTTAGTAACTTTATCATTTTATCTCTGTCCTGTAGTTTCCTATCTACTTGTTCTACTTTAGAAGTGCCCAACACATATTTTGGGATCACAGGGGATGGTCAGCCATACATAGTCTTATAAGGAGTACATTTTGTGGTTAAATGATAAGTTGTATTATACCACGACTCGGCTCAGGGAAGTCACTTTGTCCACTCTTTTGTTCGGTCACTAGTGAAGCATTTGAGGTATGTCTCCAAGCACCTGTTCACCACTTCAGTTTGGCCGTTAGTTTGTGGGTGATATGTCATACTCATTTTCAATTTAGTGCCCTGCATCTGAAATAACTCTATCCAAAATCTGCTTGTGAAGACCCTATCACGATCACTTACAATAGATCTCGGCATCCCATGCAATTTTATAATATTCTCTTTCCCCTTTTTGTAAGTTATTTCATAATCATATTCAAGAAGCTTTGTTACCCATTTTTGCTGCTCAAGGGAAGATATCTTCTGCTCCAAAAAATATTTTATGCTTTTATGGTCGGTCTTGATTTGAAAGTGTCGCCCAATCAAGTATGGTCTCCATTTGATCACCGCATGCACAATCGTGAGCATCTCTTTGTCATAAATAGTCATCTTGATATAGGAAGGAGATAATGCCTTACTAGTATAAGTGAGGGGTGGCCATCTTGCATTAGTACAGCATCAATTCTGACTCCAAAGGCATCAGCTTCAATAACAAAAATCTTACCGAAGTCAAGTAGCGCTAGTATGAGCGTTGTCATCATTGCGGCTTTATATTCATCGAAGGTGATGGTGGCTTTGTCCAACCATTGGAAAGTATCTTTTTTCAGCAAGGAAGTAAGGAATATACATATCTTTCCATAATTTTTCATGAATTTACAGTAGTAGCCTATTAAACCGAGAAAGCAGCGTAGCGATTTTATGTTCCTCGGGGTTGATCAGTTCTGCATTGCTTCAATTTTGGAGGGATCCACCGCCACACCTTCCTCTTATATGATATGCCCAAGATATTTCACTTTCTATTGAAGTAAGTTACACTTTGATTTTTTGAAAAAAAGAATATGTTCTCGTAAAATCGTCAAAACAAGTCATAAGTGTTGAAAATGACTTTCAAGAGAAGGGCTGTAAATAAGGATATCGTCGAAGAAAATCAAAACAAACTTACAAAAATAATTCTGGAAAATAACATTCATAAGGCTTTGGAAGGTGGAGGGAGCATTGGTGAGACCAAAAGGCATTACCAAAAATTTATAGTGGTCATTGTGTGTTCGAAAGGCGATTTTCAATATGTCTTCTTCGCACACTCATATTTGATGATACCCGGATCGAAGGTATAGTTTTTTGAAGACTTGTGCTCCCTTTAATTCATCAAACAATTTATCTACTACTAGAATAGGATATTTTTTCTTGATGGTTATGTCATTGAGAGCTCGGTAATCAATGCACATTCACCATGTTCCGTCCTTCTTTCATACGAGGAGTACCGGTGAAGAGTAGGGGTTGCAACTTGGCCGAATAACTCCTATTTTGAGTATCTCTTTTATAATCCTTTCTATTTCATCCTTCTAGAGATGTGAATATTGATATGGCCGAGTATTTGCTAGAGGTTTGCCCAGAAGAATCGGTATACAATGATCATGCTGACGGGTAGGAGGTAGGTTGTGCGGTTCGTCAAATATATCTGAAAATTCAACAAGCAAAGGAAGTAGGTTTGGATCTTCAAATTCTATTAGCTCTCCCTTAGTTTGCTGCTCAAGTTGTACTAAAAACCCACTACATACTCTATGCAAAACTTTCTCCATTCATTGTGTGCAAATCATCATTATGTCGCCCCTACGTTTCCCCTACAGTATCACCTGTTTTGCCTTACTGTAAAATTTCATAATTAGTTTCATAAAATTTTAGGAAACATCACCTAATATCAATAGCCATTTGCTGCTAAGCATAACCTCATAATCATCAAGAGGGAGGAGGAAGAAATATGTAATTATCTCTTGATCCTACAGCAACAGTTTCACCCACGGGCACCTATGATCACATTTCAAAATTCGTCTGTCGATGACCTTAATATCAAACCTACTGTAATTCTCGATAGGTAAGGCTATCTAAACAATAACCTTGTTATTCATAAATTATTAGTGCTCCCAGTGTCAATAAAAAAGGTGATAGGTTGTTGCTTCAGAAATCCTCCCACTTTCATCGTTTGCGGGTTCGCGTAATCGGCAAGGGCATGTATCGTAATATCGACCGGTGGCTGTTCTTCATCTGCGACCTCTTCCTCATGCTCCTAGACCTCTTCCTCGATATCTTCAAGAGGTTCAATCAATAGGAGGCAGCCCCTTTTGCAGCGATTATCGTAGTTCCACGACTCGTCGCAATGCCAACAAAGACCCTTTGCTGATCGGTCGTGTAGTTCTTCTCTTGTCAATTTTTTTGGCAACAAAGGATAGCTAGGATAGAAGGAGGTTTATATGCTACAGGCCTAGGAGAGGTTCTCATCCTCCAAGCATTTTGGTTAAGTCATTCTTTTTGTATTCAAGCGAAAGAAATCGCAGCTATCACGATACGGGGCTGTCACGCCTTAACCTCCCCTTTTATCTTTAGCTTGAGTCCTTCGATGAATGTTCCTAACAATTGATGGTTAGTCAAATCATAAGCAAGGTAGGATAGCTTCTCAAATCTGGTTTGGTACTCTTGAATCATAGAGGTTTGTCGAATCTTTGTGAGTTAGCCATTGATATTTTCATACTCCGTAGGTTCGAAACGATTCAGTTGTGCGTTCTTAAATTGATTCCATGTTGGAGCCCCATGATTGTATTCTAGCCAATTGTACCATTGAATAACATATCTTTCAAGGTGGATGATAGCAATTTCCACCATAGCATCATCCGACATTCGGTAGTAGTGAAAGTAATGTTCGGCGCACGAAATCCACCACGCCGGGTCTCCTTCTTCCCATCGCGGGAAGTCCACCCTCATGCATGGCTAAAGCATGTCCAAGAGCTATCTCTCCTTCTTTGGAGGCCTCTCTGAACTCTCTCCTTGCTGAAATTTGGTTGGACTCAACGGTTGTCTAATTCTGAATTCTGCAAACAAAGCGTGTAATTTGTCCTCCAAGCACGATTCAAGCCGCGATTCAATCTGAGATTCTCATGCTTCAAATTTAGCATCAATTGGATCTTGAGAAGCCATAGCATATGCATGTAGATCAGAGATGTTCCTATCTTTTTTCTATTGATGGGTTAATGACATGGGGTGATGGAAGGTTCAGAAAAATTAATGATCACGGAAAGGTACTGTAGCAAATTTTTACGTCTAAAGTATAGCAGTTTGGACGTAAAAGGTCAATGGTTTATATTGAGAATTTTTTGACAAAACCAAAGGAAAATCCTTTGTTATGAAGTGTCAAAGTTGTCATAAAATTTTATAGAGATTTGGATAGAAAAAATGCAGTAGCAACATCAAACAAACTATGCTATGCGGTTGGAATTCTATACTGCATCTTTCATTGTAGAGATAAAAACTTTATGACGAAAAGTTTATGTAGCAATATAGGAATGATTTTTTTAGATTTTTAAATAAGGATAAATAAATTACAATAGCAGTAAGGTAGGAAACCAGAACCTGTTGCAATTCACAATGAGATCAAAGGATGATCCGCGATGGTGGAGATGACAGCGAAATTCAGCGACGATCTATTAAGCAATTGTAGGAATTGCTTTGGGAGGCTGTGGAGGGCTGATGGATGGCTGGATTTTTAAATAAAGATAACTAAATTGCAGTAGCATAAGGAAACCAGAACCTGTTGCAATTCATGGGGAGATCAAAGGATGGTCTGTAGTGGTGGAGATGACGGCGGAATTCAGCGACGATCTTTTAAGCAATTGTGGGAATTGCTTTGAGCAGCTATGAAGGGCTGATGGATGGCTGTGAAAGGGCAACAGAGATGCCAAGAACACTGCTCTGATACCAAGTGTTAGAACCCTAGTAGATTCTGAGCTTGGGGTTGATCTCTTTAGGGGATCGACCTCCTTTAAACTCTATAGGGGTTCCTTCCTCTAAGTTGCTGCTCAAAGGCTACTAAGAAGATTCATCTATTGCTTGTCAAAAGAGGATAAATACATGACTACTTATAGGACTTCTAAACCCCAACACCTAATAGGACTCCTACTCAAGACTCCTACTTTTAACCAGCTCCTAATAAGACTCCTACTCTAAGAAGCAACCTCCCAACTAATCCTAACCCTAGCCAGCCTCTTCACCTCTTTAATAGGTGTCAGCTAGGTAGGTTTTACATTAATGCCCCTTTCAATAAAATTTAAGTATGACTCTCCTAGCTATTGTCCTAATAGTTATACTTCTCCACAAACCTCCACCCCCAAAGGGATGGCCAAACTGAAAGGATAAACTCGCTCCTTGAGCAATACCTTCGGCACTACATAAGTGCCAACCAATGAGATTGGGTGAAGCTGTTGGACATAGCCCAATTTTTCTACAACTTACAGCGGAGCTCTGCGTCCAACAAGAGCCCCTTCGAGATCATTACTGGACAACAACCTGGACTCCTCACACCTTGGCTATCGGGTATACTAGGAGTAGTCCGTCAGCATATCACTTTGCAAAAGAATGGCACCAAAATGTAGATATTGTATAGGCTTACTTGGAGAAGGCGACCAAAAAGATGAAGAAGTGGGTCGACTTGGGAAGGCGACCGCAGGAGTTCCAAGTCAGCGATTTGGTGTTAGTGAAGCTCCAACCAGCATCACTCCAATTCTTTATGAACAAATTATACAAAAGATTGGTGCATAAGTACGAAGGGCCCTTCCCAATTATCAGTAGGGTAGGCAACGTCTCCTACAAGTTGCAGCTACCTGCATGGCTGAAAATTCATAATGTTTTTCATGCCAGCAACTTAAAAGCCTACCACTCAAATTCGCAAAATGCTTCCCGAAGTGTTCCAACTTAGCTACCCGCCACCAGAGCCTCCTACGAGAAGCGAGTTGAAACCATTCTGGTGGATTGCAAGATAAAGCTACCCAATGGACTTGAGCAGACATAGTACATGGTGAAGTGGTGAAAGCTTTCCCAAACCGAAGCCAGTTGGGAGCCCGAAGATGCTCTATGACATGAAGGAGCAATCATCAACAACTACCAACAAGCATCGACGAGGGCGTCGACTGGTTAAGTGGGGGAGAATGTCACGAATGATCGTTGCGTACTCATAACAACTTCGTTCAACGAACCATTCATCACTTTTGTACACTTGTACAAAGACATGGCAGCCTATTTTGCCTTAGTTTTGTGGGCTTTTGTATGTAAAAATGTATATTCAAGCAGGTTGCAACGCTACAGTGTGATTGCTCATTGCGCCAGGCCAAAAAACCCTAAAATGGCTTCATTTTCACGTGCCACGGGCTGTTTTTTGTAGCCCGCTATAGCATCCAAAATGTTAGCCATCTCAGCACCCTAGAACCCCCCAAGTGGCACAAGACTGGATGGAGCTTCGGTATATTATCGGGCGTTGAAAAATCTTTACAAGTTTGTACGTTAACTTGATGGGAACTTGCCTTCGTGCTCGGCAACCGGTGAGCAGTTGTTTGTGGACTTACAACTATTCATTCTACCTTCTAAAGTTTTTGTTTTCTCCTTCCACTATTTTCTCTTTTGCACTCAAGGTGCTTTCTGAATTCCTTGTAAAGCTTCCCTCTTTACGAGACGTCAGGACTTGTCTATCATTTGTTTTCAATCTAATCAACTTTCTATTTTATAGGTCATTCGAGACCTGTACGAGGTTGCAACTAGGCTGAACCTTTACGGATGCATATGTTACAAGGGTGCCTCATAACTTAGGCAATCCCAACTAAGTTCGAGGTGTTGGCACAAGGGTACTTAACGACTTAGGCAACTTCAGCTAAGTTCACGACTTTGCAGCAAGGGTGCCTCATGACTTAGGCAATTCCAACTGTGTTTGTGACACCTTGTCAACTTAACCCTAATGGATCCTACCCTATTGGGTATTGGATCTCCATCCAACTATCCAAGCCTTTTAGATTAGTGGATCTCTATCCAATAATCTCTCATTGGCTCTTATTGGATCTCATCCATAGGATCCAATAATTTTGGTGCTTATTGGATATCCAATAAGATATGGGTTTTAGTAGATATCTCATATCTGAACCTCTACTCTTCGCAATGTCTACCATATGTGTGTGACCCTCTAGGCCCAATATTGAGCTGGCTGAAAGTCATACCTATCAAAACTTCTTCTAGGTCAATGAATTATTATCTCCATAATAATTCACTCGACTCATCGATTGGGATGTACTAGGTCACTGTGTCGCAGTCCCCAGACGATATAGAGAAATCCAATCCTTTAGACCTATCTATCCTCAATTATGGTGTATCTATAGTCCCCCATCCATCTAATATCCCAAAGACCATATAGCAGGCATGATGCTATCAGACCCATATGATTTCTTCTTAAGTCTTGCTCTAATCGGATTCTCCCGGAGAACTCTTTCTCTTTCAATTCAAATAACCCTAGCTAAGGATTTGTATGAGCAAGAACATATATGATATTTCTCTCATGACACCAAGATCAGATGATCCTTAATCAACACTCAATAGCCCTTGTAAGGTTGGCTACCCCTCCCAATGACCAACTATGTTAGATTTGGAACTTCTAAACCTATAAGTTTGGTATTAAAGAGTAGAGTACTCATACAGGACATCCTTGGTGTCTCAAGTCTAAGGACCAATTACACCACTCGGACAACGAAATTATTGTATGCCAATGAGGTATCATTAACCATCTAGCATTCTATGAGAGGATCAATCAGTGAACTCATTCTCCAATGAGTACTTGCACTGTAGCCCTAGTGTCCCCATATGAGCAGCTATGAAACCAGCTACCTCCATCATATGGACGGGTATATAACACACCAATCTATCTGGTTATCTTGATGTCCCTTTTAAGTAACCTATGACCAGGATTATTTAGGGTTTGTGTTTAAAGGTGAATCGGTCTCATTATCATAATCTCATTATGATTTAATTCTCATTGCATAGATCCATAGACATCACAATATATATGCAACAAGCAATATAAAGTGTCAAAATATAATAAGCAAAAAGAATGTGTATCATGTCACACGTGTCATCACTCACGTGATTGGTTTATAGGGCACCTATAACCAGTAATCTTCCACTTGACCTAAAGCCAATCACCTATTTGTATGATCCCCATCAGACTCTTGTGACACTCAAAGAGAATCTGAGATAACAACTTTGTTAGTGGATCTATAATGTTTTCTTTGGATGGAACTCTTTCCATTGCTACATCTCCTCAGGTCATAATCTCTCTAATAAACTGGAACCTCCTCATAACACTTTTAATGAGACCTGGGTTCCTTTACTTGAGCAATCGCCCCATTGTTGTTATAATATAAGGGAATCGGCTCCTCGCTGCCCGATACTATTCCTAGATCTATGATGAACTTCTTCATCCAAACTCCCTCCTTTACTGCCTCTACTGCAATAATGTATTATGCCTCTATGGTCAAGTCAGCAGTAGTATCTTGCTTGAAACTCTTCCACAATACTATTTCTCCATTCAAGGTGAACACATACCCCGAATTAGATGTGCTATCATCAACATTGGACTGAAAACTCGAGTCTGTTAAGCCTTTAACCCTAAGGCTACTACCTTCATATACTAGTAAAATATCCTTAGTTCTTCTCAAGTACTTAAGGGTACACTTTATTGCTTTTCAATTCTCAAAGCCTGAATCTGCCTGATACTTGCTCGTGACACTCAGAGCATACGCTATATTAGGCTTGGCACATAGCATGACATACATGATAGACCCTATTGCTAAGGCATAGGGTATCTTATCAATGTTCGCCCTTTCTTCATGAGTCTTTAGGGACTTACTCTTAGAAAGCGAAATCTTATGTCTCATCGGTATGAGACATCTCATGGAATTTTCTATATCAAACCTTTCGACAATGGTGTCTATATACTTTAACTAGAATAAACCAAGCATCCTCTTAGACTTATCTGTAGGAAAATCTAGGGGATGACATCACATGCATAACGGAAGAACATAAAATAAAATCCCCAAATTTTCCAAAGATGTATTTTTTGTCATGCAAACATTGGTACGCAAAATCCATGAAACGCAAAATTGTATATATTAAAGATTGTGTTACCTAGGGAGATCATATATCCCTGAATCCATACAGATCTATAGAAGAGGGTGAAGGAGGTCAAGCGTCCTCCTCTCTAGCGGTGATCCACATAGCAGGGCCGCGACGATGCTCATCAAAACTCTAGGCCTGCTCTTTGAGGAGGAGAAGGGGAGAGGAGAATAGGAGATAATAACCTAAAGAGGTTCTAGCCTATAAACCATTAGTTCCCTCATATTTATAGAGGTCCCCTATCAACTTAACAATAATGGATCATACCCTATTGGGTATTGGATCTCCATCTCATTATCCAAGCCTCTTAGATTAGTGGATCTCTATCCAATAATCTCTCATTGGCTCTTATTAGATCTCATTCATATGATCCAATAATTTAGGGGCTTATTAGATATCCAATAAGATAGGGGCTCCGACGGATCTCATATCTGAACCTCTACTCATCGCAATGCCTACCATATATGTGTGACTCTCTAGGCCCAATATCAAGCTGGCCGTGAGGCATACCTATCAAAACTCCTTATGGTATCTCTATAATAATTCACTCGACTCATCGACTATGGACGTACTAGGCCACTACGCTGCAGTCCTCAGACAATACAGGGGAATCCAATCCATTGGACCTATTTGTCCCTAGTTACCGTATACCTATAGTCCCTCATCCATTTAATATCCCAGAGACCGTATTCCGAGCATGGTGCTATTAGACCCATACAGTTTCTACTCGAGTCTCACTCTAATCGGATTCTCCCGTAGAACTCTTTCTCTCAATCCAAATGACCCTAGCTAAATATTTATCTGAGTAAGAACGCATGGGATATTTCTTTTATGACACTAAGAGCGGATGATCCTCTATCGACACTCAATAATCCTTATAAGATTGACTATCACTCCTGATGAACGGTTGTGCTAGATCTAGAACTTCCAGACTTATACGTTCGGTATCAAGGAGTAGAGTACTTATATAAGACATCCTTAGTGTCTCAAGTCTAAGGACCAGATACACCACTGGGACTATGGAATTGCTGTCTAACAATAAGGCATCATCAACCATCTAGCATTCGATGAGTGGATCAATCAGTGAACTTATTCTCTAATGAGCACTTGCATTGTATCCCTAGTGTCCCCACATGAGCAGCTATGAGACCAACTGCATCCATCATATGGATGGGTAAACAGCACATTAGTTTGTCCGGTTATCTCGATGTCCCTCTCGAGTAACTTATGACTGGGATTATTTAGGATCTGTGTTTAAATGTGAATCAGTCTCATTATCATTATCTCATCATGATCTGATTCTCATTGCACAGATCCATGAACATCACAATATATTCAAGAAAAATGTAATATAAAGTGATAAAATATCAAATAATAATAATAAGTAAAAAGACTGCGTGTCAAGTCACACATGTCATCACTCACGTGATTGATTTGCAAGGTACCTATGACTAGCAATCTCTCATTTGACCTAAAGCCAATCATTTATGTATCTGATCCCCATCAAACCTTTGTGACGTTCAAAGACTATTTGAGACAATGGCTTTGTCAATGGATTTGCAATGTTATCTTCGGATGGAACTCTTTCCACTACTACATCTCCTTAAGCCACGATCTCTCTAACAAGCTAGAACCTTCTCATAACACTTCTGATGAGACTTGGGTTCCTTCGCTTGAGCAATCGCCTTATTATTGTTGCAATATAAGGAAATTAGCTCCTTGCTGCCTAGCACAACTCCCATATCTGTGATGAACTTCTTCATCCAAACTCCCTCCTTTGCTACCTCTGTTGTAGCAATGTCCCCCGCCTCTGTGGTTGAGTCTGTAGGGAAATATAGGGGCGACATCACATGTACAACGGAAGAACATAAAACAAAAACCCTAAATTTTTCTAATATATATTCGTTGTCGTGCGTAGATTGGTGCGCAAAACCCGCGACACAAAATACCACATGTGAGATAGTTATGTTACCAAGGGAGATTGTATATCCCTGAATCCCTACAGATCTATTGGAGAGGATGAAGGAGGTCAAGCGTCCTCTTCTCTAGTGATGATCCACACAGCAGGGCTGTGACGACACTTCTCAAATCTTCACGCCTACTATTTTAGGAGGAGAAGGGGAGAGAAGAATAGGAGGTTGCAACCAAGAAGCCCCAACTTATGGGCCTTTGTTCCCCTCTATTTATAGAGGTCCGCTGTTAACCCTAATGGATCCTACCTTATTGGGTACTGGATCTCTATCCAATTATGCAAGCCTCTTATATTAGCGAGTATCTACTCAATAATCTCTTATTAGCTCTTATTGGATCTCATCCATAAGATCCAATAATTCAGGGGCGTAATGGATATTCATTAATATATGGGCTCCAGCGAATATCTCATATCCGAACCTCTGCTCATCATAACGTCTACCATATATGTGTGACCCTCTAGGCCCAATATCGAGCTGGCCGTGAGTCATACATGTCAGAACTCCTTCTGGCTCAATGAATTATTATCTCCATAATAATTCACTTGACTTATCGATTGCGGACGTACTAGGCCACTACGCCGTAGTCCCCAAACGATACAGGGGAATTCAATCCTTTGGACATATCTGTCCTTAGTTACCATATACCTATAGTCTCTCATTCATCTAATATCACAGAGACCATATACTAGGCATGGTGCTGTCAGGCTCATACGGTTTCTCTTCAAGTCTCGTTCTAATCGGATTCTCCTGGAGAACTCTTTCTCTCTCAATCTGAATGACCTTGGCTAAAGATTTGTTTGAGCAAGAATATATAAGATATTCCTCTTATGATACCGAGAGCGGATGATCCTCTATCGACACTCAATAGCCCTCGTAAGGTTGGCTACCACTATCAATAACCGATTGTATTAGATTTGGAACTTTCAAATCTATAAATCTTATATCAAATAGTAGAGTACTCTTACAGGACATCCTTGGTATCTCAAGTCTAAGGACTAGATACACTACTAGAACTATGAAATCGATGTATAACAACAAGGCATCATCAACCATCTAGTATTCCATGAGCAGATCAATCAATGAGCTCATTCTCCAATGAGAACTTGTATTATATCCTTAGTATCCCTACACGAGCAGCTATGAGACCAACTACCTCCATCATTTGGACGGGTATACATCACACCAATCTGTCTGGTTATCTCGATGTCCCTCTCGAGTAACCTATGACCAGGATTATTTAAGGTCTGTGTTTAAAGGTGAATTGGTCTCATTATCATGATCTCATCACGATCTGATTCTCATTGCATAGATCTATGGACACCACAATATATATACGCATATATGTAACAAATAATATAAAATGATAAAATACCATAATATAATAAGAATAAACAATGCATATCATGTCACATATGTCATAACTCACGTGATTAGCTTGCAGGGAACCTATGACTAGCAGAGTCAGCAATAGTATCTGGCTTGAAACTCTTCCAGCATACTGCTCCTCCATTCAGGGTGTACATATACCTCGAATTCAATTTGCTATCATTAACATCAGATTGGAAACTCGAGTCCGTGTAGCCTTCAACCCTAAGGCTACTACCTCCATATAACAATAAAAGATCCTTAGTCTTTCACAAGTACTTAAGGATACACTTTACTACTTTCTAATGCTCCAAGCCTGGATTCACCTGATATCTGCTTGTGACACTCAAAGAAAGTGTCATATCATGCTTGGTATATAGCATGGCATATATGATAGACCCTATCGTTGAGGCATATGGTATTCTATCTACGTTCGTCCTTTCTTCAGGAGTCTTCGAGGACATACTCTTAGAAAGTAATATCCCATGTTTCATTGGTAAGAAACATCTCTTAAAATTTTTCAAGCCAAACCTTCTAACAATGGTATCTATATACCTGGATTGGGATACGCCAAGCATTCTCTTGGAGAACTATCTAGATAACCAAGATATAGGATGCTTCCCCTATGTCCTTCATGGAGCAGTGTTTAGATAACTAAACATTTACTATGGAGAACATTCCTACATCATTCTAAAGGATCAAGATGTCACCCACATATAATACCAAGAAGGTGATAGTACTCCCACTTATCTTCCTATACACACAAAGCTCAAATTTGTTCTTAACGAAGTCATAAGATCTGATTACCTCATCAAATCTTATGTTCCAACTTCGGAAAGCTTGCTTTAGTCCATAAATGGACCTAAGCAACCTTTACACCTTATCTAGGTAGTCCTTGGACACGAATCCCTCATGCTATATCATATACACCTCCTCGAGGTTGCCATTGAGGAATGTAGTTTTTATATCTATCTACCAAATCTCGTAATCATAGTGTGTTATAATAGCCAATAGAATTTAGATTGATTTTAACATGGCTAGGGTGAGAAGGTTTCGTCATAGTTAAAACTTTGCCTTTGACGATACCCTTTAGCCACTAGCCTTGCTTTATAGGTCTCTACCTTTCCATCTACTCCAATCTTCTTATTGAAGATCCACTTGCAATCGATGGATATAATACCCTTTGGTGCTTCAACTATAATCCAAACCTTGTTAGAGTACATGAAATTCATCTCAATATTTACGACTTTTTGTCACTTCTCAGAGTCTATACTCGTAATAGCCTCCTCGTAGATCTGAGGATCAATATCCTCAATATCCTCTCCTTTAATATGTCCTACATATTTCTCAAGAAGATGTGATACTTTGTCGAACTTATGTAAAGTCAGAACTTGTATGCTAGGTACCTGAACAGACTCGGGCTGTGGAGTGGTGCTTGAGCTAGGTTCTCCAACCTCGCTCAACTCTATCACGCACTCACGTCTCCACCAAGAATGTATTCCTTCTCAAGGAACACCACTCTCTTAGCTATAAAGATTTGTTAGTCCTTAGAATGATAGAAATAATATCCATAAATTTCCTTGGGGCATACCACGAACTTGCACTGCTCCGTCCTTGATTCCAACTTATTAGAGTTGTGTCTTTTAATGTGGGTTGGGCAGCCCTAAATCTTAACAACCTTAAGATCATGCTTCTTCCATTTCCATATCTCATATGGTGTAGACACTGCCGATTTAGTTAAAACTCTATTCAGAAGGTAAACTACGGTCTCTAGGGCATATCCCTAGAATAAGATTGGTAGGTCAACGAAACTCATCATGGATCGTACCATATCTAATAGTGTATGATTCCTCCTTTCAAATACATCAATGAGCTGAGGTGTAAAGGAGGTGTCCATTAGGATAGAATCTCATGGTCCTTGAGGAATTTGGTGAACTTTATACTCAAGTACTCATAGCCTCGATCGGATCGAAGAGTCTTAGTACTCTTTCAAGTATGGTTCTCCTTTAGAAAACTTCTAACTCTAAGAGGAAGAGACTCTAAATCCTAAGAGAGTTTCTAACTTTTTTAACTCAATTTCATGCTCTTCCATGCAGGAATAGAAGGGTATTTATAGACCTCAAATGACTTCAAAATTAGAGCCAAAAAATGTCTCATCCCGAGTTTCCTGCGTCCTAACGGTATCATTGCCTACAACACTGACATTGGGCAGTACCACTGCCTAGTCTGGCGGTACCATCGATCAAACTATTGGAACCACTACATGACATTGGGTGGTACTTCCGCCTGACGCAGTCTTGAAGATTGTGTCTTGGAGATTGAGCCTCTAGTGGTGCCATCGCTTGGACCAACGGTGCCACCGCCTGGACCAATGGTGCCACCACCTAACCCAACTTTTAGGTCACTAAATGTGCCTTTCTCTTGGCCCAAAATAACCCCACTTTAGGCATATTTGACCCCTAATTGAGTTAGAATGGTTATACCCAAAACCAACTTAATTACGACCTAAACTAACTTGATCTAAATAAATAATTACAAGCACGAATCCTATGTTGTCCAGCATGTCAATGGTTCATCCGATGCTTCGTCTAATTCTTCGGTGTATCGTCCTCTCCTTTGACGTATTGCCCAATTGGCATGTTGACTCCTACAATTTCCAATCTCCTTGGTGCAATGTCTGATCCTTTGGCCCGATGCCCAAACTCATGGCAAGAAGCCTTCTGTCGTTACATCGATCGATCCTCCGACCTAACGTCCAATCTTCTGACATATTCCACCCGACCTAATGTCTAATTCCTCCTATTTTAATTAATTTGCCTTTTCTAATCAACGTTAGTCCTACGTCACTCAAAACGTATATTAGATTGTAACTTTATCAATTGGTTTCATCATCAAAATACAAGATTCAACAATCTCCCCCTTTTTGATGATGACAACCAATTGATGATGGAGTTTAAACAAAACTCTCCCTATCAAGATGCCATATTGATAGAAACGTAAATTCAAAAATGAATTATGAATCCAAGCAACATGTCATCATAAAATCATGCATAATCAAAATTTCAATACATCATTCTATGCATGATCGTCATCGTCACTTCTCTCCCTTTGTCATCAACAAAAAGGAGAAGTACAACTAGCAAGTTTTGAAGATATAATTTCAAATCATTCCATTATAAATATAATTTCATGTTTTTGAAATATCATTGCATATATCATCATGCAAGCTAGCAAGTTTTTCATATATGAAAGTTAGCAAAACTTTTGCATCTTTTAAGATGTGCAAGATAGCATGTTTTATTTTCTTTGTGATGTTCAAGCTAATAAGTTTTTTGAAAAAGAATATAAGATTTCATAATTTTAGAGCATGCAAGCTAGTAAATTTTACATCATTTTAGAACATGCAAACTAGCATGATTTGCTTCTTCTTGAATTGTGCAAGATGGCAAATTTAGGTTCTCTTTTGAGATATGCAAGCTTAGCAATTTAGCATATTTTTCATCACTTTAGAACATGCAAGCTATCAATTTTTTCTTCCTTTAAAATATTCAAGCTAGCATTTTTTCTTTTCTTTGCGATGAGCAAGCTACCAAGACTTTCTCCCCCTATTTTATTGTCAAAAAGAAGAGAAGAATATAACATTATAATTCTTTTCCCTTTACATCAATTTTCAAATCATGATAAAGATGAATAACAAAGATAAATTTACATTAATATTTCAATCATAAAAAAAAATAAAAGATCAAGTCATGAATACCAAAATACCATATATTATGTTTGAAATAGAAGAACAATTATCTTGAAAGAAAAATTATCTTGAAATTATCTTGTAAATAGAAGGAATGATAGGAAATTATCTTGAAAGAAAAATTCAACTCATAAAAAAACAATAGTAATCAAGATAATGATAAAAAATATATAAGAAGAATTTATGCATTTTAGATATTTAAGTTTATCATTCAAGCTAGCACTTTTTGGTCCTCTTTTTCAATGTGCAAGCTAACAATTTCCTTCTTCTTTTATAACAATGATTCAATCATATCATGAGATATACAAATCATAAATATAAGGAAATTATATATAATAAATTTCAAATTATAAACATCAAGAAGTCTAGTGATATATCATGGTTAATTTGAATACATCTCCCATTTTTAGTGAATACTAAGAAGAATTGTAGGAGGACAATTTATGAAAAATCTTGATTCATAATAAAATTTCAATTTGTAATCAAAAGAATAATCATGATTCATTTGGATGAATATTCTCTTAAAAGAGTAAATCATACGAGAATCAAGAAAAATATTTCATATAAAATACATCTCATGTCACAAACATCGATAAATGATTCGATTAGATATGTCATCTCATTATTAAAATGAATTATATGAAAAAAAATCCAAAACCATCATCAAAATTACTTTTCTGAAAATTCAATAAAAGTAACATAGATAGATTCCTATAAGATTAAAAATAGCTCAAGTTCTTTTAGTTCTAAATCTTATGATTGATTTCATGCTCTAGTCTTTTGCCATGCATCATCATTTATAATCGAAAAGTAATATGGAAATCATCAAGATACATATTATCACTTCTTAAAACATACATAGAATTAATCTTATTAGGTGTACAAGAATTAGATTTAAATCTAATATTTTGTTCATTTATCATAAGACATGTAATTTTCATGATCAATTTTTAAATAATTTATTTATTTTTTTTAAATAATTGAAAAATAACTCATGAAATATATCAAGTAATTTCAAAATAAGGTAAAGGAGTTTTGGTTAAGTCACATACCTCATTGTCTAAAGCCACCAAAGTGTGGTTCGAAACCTCATCTTCGGATGCACTTGTTTCATCCTCCACTATTGCCTTGAGTACTTTATTCTTCTTTTGTGCAAACACTTTCTTCTTTAGTTGCGAATATTCGCTTTTGAAGTGCCCCAGCTGATTGCATTCATAGCAAATTGTTTTATCCTTTTTAAGTTTGCTTTTATTCTTTAATTGTTGTTTCATGAACTTTTTAAATTTTATAGTGAGAAGTTCAAAGTCATCATCACCATCACTTATGTTATCACTCAAGTGGTATTCTATTGTTCGAAGTGTCAAATCCTTCTTATTCTTTGGAAGGTAGTTCTTGTTGAATCTCGAATTTTGATGATGAAGTCAATTGTAAATTATTTGATCTAATCTATATATTGAGAAAAGTATACAGGATTAACTACGATAGCAGTAAGACATAAGGCAGGGTTTGTACCGGAGTCAAGATCGAGATCTTATTAGGAGTTCGAGAGTTCGACGGAAGTCCAGACATTCGTCGGTAGTTCTGCCAGAACCAACCAAGAAGTCTAGGAGCTTGCCAAAGAAGCTTATCGAAACTTGCCAAAAAGATCGTCGTAAAGTCCAGGAGCTTGCCGGGAGTCCACCAGAATATTACCAAGAGTTTGTCGGATGTTCACCGGAAGTACGCCGGAAGCTCGCTAGAAGAACAATTGATGCACCGGAACAAGCAACACTATAATCATGTCTTAGTTATCATAGTTAGAGCATAAATTAAGTTAGAATTAGGAGGTGATCCCACTAACTTAATTAGAGGCCAACTGTGCCCTTAACAGGACTAAATTAGGCCGAATTGAACACCCAATTCAGCCCTTAAAAATATGGCCTGCAGTGGCACCACCTGGAAAGCAGTACCCCATGTTTTCTGGGCAGTGGCACTGCCAGCAGTAATGCTGCTAGCAGTAATGCGGCCAGCGATGGTACCGCCCAAAGTTAGATCAGCGACGGTAGTACCACCCAATAATGGTGGTGGTACTGCCAGTACCCCGGATTCCGAGGATGTGACACTTTTTGGCTCCAATTTTAAAGTCATTGGAGCCTATAAAAACCCCACCCTTTTCTACATAAAAAGGCACGAAAGTATTGGCTTAATCTTGAAGTCTTGAGTCATAAAAGTGTTATAAAAGTTAAAGTTCTCCTTCATCCCTTAGCCTTGTAACCATCCAAGAAAGAGGAGTAAGACTTGTAAGGGTTATCTCCTAAACCCAAGAAAAGGATAAAGCACTGTAAAGAGGTGTTCGGTCTTCACCTATTGAAGGAAGGCCTTTAGTAGATGTCGGTGACCTTATCGGAGGAGAAATCCGAAAGCGGATATAGGTCACATTGACCGAACCACTCTAAAACTCGATTTGCATTTACTTTGAGCAATTTACTTTTATAGCAAACTGCCTCTCCTCCTTATTATGCTTTTACTACATATACATATACTTTCAAGTAAATACCTTCCGAGATCGACTTTAATCGTACAAAGACTTTACAAAACCAATGCTTTTCATTTGTGCAATTTACATTACTGCAAATCTCCATTAGCTTCTCTTGCACTTTTACGAAGGATTTCAAGTTCAAATTCTCTCCGAAACGGATTGAATCAAAACCATTTTCGTCTGAATCAGTTTTAATCGAAATAAGTCTTTTGAAATAGTAAAAGCTTTTCGCTGCACTAATTCACCCCCCCTCTTAATGCCTCTCTTAATCCTAACAATTCTCATGTTCATTTTGTGCCATACAACTCATTTCATAGGTTATTAAAGATCCGATAAGTTCTTCAAGTGGAAACTTGTTTAAATCTTTTGCCTCTTGTATTACAGTTAATTTTGAATCCCAATTTTTAGAAATATATCATAAAACTTTATTAACAAGTTCAAGATTCAAAAAATATTTGCCAAGATCTTTTAAACTATTGACGACATCTGTAAAATGGGTGTACATGTCCACAATAGTTTTGCTTAGTTTCATACAAAACAATTCAAAATCATACATCAAAAGATTAATTTTTGAATTTTTAACTCTATTAGTGCCTTTGTGTATGATCTCAAGAGTGTGTCAAATATCATGCATAGTTTCACAAATAGAAACATAATTAAATTCATTTTTATCTAAAGCGTAAAATAAAGCATTATAGCTTTCGCATTTAAAGAAAAAGTTTTCTTCTCTAAATCATTCCATTCGTTCATTAGATGAAAAGACTTTTGAAATCATTTTCAATGATATTTCATAAATTAAAATATAAATAAAGCAAGAAAACTCTCATTTGAGTTTTCCAATGTGTAGTTTGTTACATTTAACATAGGAGGACGAATGATAGAGTGACTCTCTTGAAATATGATAAAAGTCATTTCTCTTGGGTGTTAAACCAAATGAGAAAAATGTGGCTCTAATATCAATTGTTATGATCAATACGGTACTAAGAGGGGGGGGGGGGTGAATTAGTGTATACGAAAAATCACGTCGAGTTAGAAATCTTCGTACGATAAAAGCTCGTATCGAAAATATTTAACTTTGAAAACATTCATAAGAGTGTGCAGCTAAAGTAATGAGAAAGTAAAGCAGTTTGCAATAAAGATAAATAGCAAAACAGAAATGCAAACTGATTTATAGTGGTTCGGTCATCATAAACTATATCCACTCCCGATTCCTCTTCACTCGAGGCCACCGATTTCCACTATCGATCATCGTTGAATAGGTGAAGATCAACTACCCTTTTACACTCTTTCTTCTTTTGATAAGCTCAGGAGAGAACCTTTACAACCTCTCTTTTAGATCTCACTCTTCCCTTATAAAACTTCTACCTCTAGGAGAAAGAGACTCTAAATCCTAAGAGAGTTTCCAACTTTTTCTCAAGTATTCTTTCCCCCTTTTTCAACTTAATTTCATGCTCTTCTATGCAGTAATAGCTGGGGTATTTACAGACACCAAATGGCTTCAAAATTGGAGCCAAAAAAGCTCTTATCCCGGGTTTCCTAGGTCCTGACGGTACCACCGCTTAGACTAGCGGTACCACCTCCTGACATTGGGCGGTACCACCACCCAGACTAGCAATACTATGCCTGACACAGTCTCAGAGATTATGTTTGGAGATTGAGCCTCTGGTGATGCTATCGCCTAACCCAACTTTTGAGTCACCAAATGGGCCTTTCTCTTGACCTAAAATAGTCCCACTTTGGACCCAATTTGTCATGGACTTAACTGGAATTACCTAAGTCATGAGGCACCCTTACGGTAAAGATGCGAACTTAGCTTACATTGCCTAAGTCGCAAGGCACCCTTGCGGCAAAGACACAAACTTACCTTGTGTTGCCTAAGTCACGCTTCAACCTTGCGATATGCGTCCATAGCCCACTTACAACCTCTCGCAAGTCTCGAAGGACCTATAAAAGAGAAAGTTGATTAGTTCGAAGAACGAGCGATGGACAAGTCCCGATGTCCCACGAAAAGAGAAATCTTTACAAGCAATTCAGCGAGCACCTTACATGCATAAGAGAAAAGAATGAGAGGAGGAAAACAATGACTTTTGAAGGTTGAACGAATAGCTGCAAGTCCACAAATAGCTACTCACCGGATGTCGGGCGCGACAACAAGTTCCCATCAAGGTAACGTGTGAACTTGCGAAAGATTGCTTAATGCCCAACACTATATCAAAGCTCCATCCCCCATGGTGCCACCCCGGTGGTTTCAGGGTGCTGAGATAGTTGACGTTTCGTGTGCAGCAGTGGGCTATAGAAAACAGCCCGTGTTACACGAAAATGGAGCTGTTTTGGGCTATTTTGCTTGGTTCGGTGAGCAGTCACACTATAGCATTGTAACTTGTTCGAACTTACATTTTTACAATATGCTATCACGCAGATGTACATGTGAACACAAACAACGAACGGTTCATTGAACAGAGTTGTTGCGGGTGCCCGACGATCGTTCGTGACATTCTCCCCCACTCAAACTGTCGACGCCCTCGTCGACGCTTGTTGGTAGTTGTTGATGATTGCTTCTTCATGTCATAGAGTGTCTTCGGGCTCCCAACTGGCTTCAGTTCGGGGATGCTTTCACCACTTCACCAAGTACTTGGTCTGCTTAGCTCCAGTGGGAAGCTTTACTCGGTCTGCTGAGCTCAAGTATGAAGCTTTATCTTGCGGTCCGCTAAAATGGTTTCAACTCGCTTCTCGTAGGAGGCTCTAGTGGGCGGTAGCCGAGTTGGAACACTTTGAGAAGCATCTTGCGGATCCGAGTGGTAGACTTTCAAGTTGCTAGCATGAAGAACATTATGAATTTTGAATCACATCGGCAACTGTAACTTATAGGAGACGTTGCCCACCCTGCTGATAATTGGGAATGACCCTTTATACTTGCGCACCAATCTTTTATGAACTTTGTTCCTAAAGAATTGAAGTGATGATTATTGGAGCTTGACCAATACCAAATCGTCGACCTTAAACTCTTGTGGTCTCCTTCCTAAGTCTACCCACTTCTTCATTCTTTTTGTTGCCTTCTCCAAGTAAGCCCGCGCAATATCTGCAATTCGGTGCCACTCCTTTGCGAAGTGGTAGGCTGATAGACTACTCCCAGTATACCCGATTACCATGGTGTGAGGAGTTGATGGTTGTTGCCCTGTAATGATCTCGAAGGGGCTCTTGTTGGACGTAGAGCTTTACTGCCAATTGTAGGAGAATTGGACAATATCTAATAACTTCACCCAATCTCGTTGGTTGGCACTCACATAGTGCTAAAGATATTGCTCTAGGAGCGAGTTTATCCTTTCTGTCTGGCATTTGTCTAGGGGTGGAGGCTTGTGAAGAAGTATAACTTCGACCTTAACAATTTGAATAGCTCGGTCCAGAATCGTCCTAGGAATCGAGTGTCTCGATCACTGATGATATTGTGTGGGACTCCCCAATATTTCACCACATCCTTTATCATCAACTTGGTCGCATCCTCTACTGAACAGTGTAGTGGAGCAGCAATGAAAGTTGCATACTTTGAAAATTGATCGACCACCACGAGTATCAATCCGAATCTCCCTACTGTCGGCAAGCTTGATATGAAGTTCAAGGAAATGCTCTCCCACGACCTTTCTAGTACGCGCAAAGGCTCCAAAAGTCCCACTGGCTTCCATTGCTCCACCTTGTCTTGTTGGCAAGTGAGGCACGTTCGAATATATTCTTTGACATCAGTCCCCATCTTCGGCTAGTAGAAGACCCTCTCCACGAGAGCCAAGGTTCTGTGAATACCTGAGTGTCCCGTCCAAAGGTATAACATCTCATTAGTCCCACATCTGAAGTGGGCAATGTGTATGATTGGCTTATATGGGTCTGATGAGTATACTACATTAACTCCCGCTTAAGTATTTTGGTCTATGGTTAAAGGACCAAAATGGAGTTATTGGCTAGTTGGCTTATCATACTCGGGTCGTAACATTTGGTATCAAAGCCGACCTAGCATTTGGGCAGGGTGAGATGGGCTCGAGTAGGAAAGGGCCTTGACGAGGACGTCAAGCTAATTGAGTTAGGGATATTGTAACATCCCATTAGTCCCACATCGAAAGTGAGCAATGTGTATGATTGGCTTAAGCATTTTGGTCTATGGTTGAAGGACCAAAATGGAGTTATTGGTGGCTCATCAGACTCGGGTCGTGACAAAAGGGAATCGTGACACTCTCTTAAGAGTTCATACCTTAGATTGTCCACTCGAGGAACATAAACCTTTATACTCCATTGTCATATCAAACTCAGCCATCACCGATTCGACCTGAGCACCTTGAAAATTGTCCGTGAACTCCTTCAGGACATTTGCCACCACAACAGGTTTATGAGTGGCCTTCTCGAGTGTCTCTAGCTTCATAGCAGCCATGAATGTTATATGTTGGGGTTCCCTGGTTCCTCTCCGAGGAACCACACAGGGGTCGTCACCTCCAATCACACATGGGGAGTTAAGGAACGGCATTGGCACTATTTCACCTGGACTCCGAGTTCACCGCCTTTATTCGACTTGGGCTCTTCTCCAAGATCACCCCAAGTCGCTTTGCTTCTCGATCGGTAATAAAATTATGGGTAAATTATGGGTAACGCTTGTGTCCACCAATGCACGGGTCATTTGGCCATTGAGCTTAATGTCTACGTATATCAGCTCGCTACTTCCTATTTTTTGTAACCTTATCTTTATGTTCTCCCCCACTTGACCCCGCATGGCATTCAACAAATGCATTGCTCCTATCCGGGGTCCTTGTGACTCCTCATCATCGCTGCTAGATTCATAACTACTTGAACTAAGAGCGACAGCCTTGCCCTTGTCCGATTAGGGGGGGTGGATGGAAGTTGTTAAAGCATTGAGTGCCTATTTTTGTGGGCACTCCCTCACCATGTGCAACCCTCCGCACAAGAAGCATCCGCCAAGTTTCGGGGCCTTGCCTTTCGGGCTTGGCCCTTTGTGGGAACTCTTCTTTCTTTGTTCGCCCCCGAGCTCCTTCCCTCGAGAATATTTTGGAGGGCGATTACTTGAAGATTGTTTCCTTTTTCCTAGGTCTTCGGAGGAAACAAAGTCTATGAGCCTTTTTGCAGCAGCAATTGCCCCGATCACATCAACGACAATCCTTCGATGTAGTTCTTA
Organism: Musa schizocarpa; assembly: GCA_900464855.2. Lineage (NCBI taxonomy): Eukaryota > Viridiplantae > Streptophyta > Magnoliopsida > Zingiberales > Musaceae > Musa > Musa schizocarpa. The sequence goes on along the minus strand of LS990920.1, from coordinate 29,745,749 downwards.
TTGAGCCTATGACTTCAAACCATTGAGGAAGCTGAACAGCTTGTCCTTCTCGAACATGTCCTATATGTCTAGCATTAGCGTAGAAAATTACTTCATGTAGTCTCGAATGGAAGTATTTTAGTGGAGTTATCTCAACTTCCTTCTTGCGATGAACTTTGTGTTCTCTGGTAGGAACTGAGTTCTCAACTCCCACTTAAGGTCCTCCCGTGTGTCAACTCGACACCGACCTTGTTGGATCTCCTTCCAATAGGTTTACTACCAACGTTTTACATCTCCGTTCAGATAAATTGTTGCTATAGAAACTTTGGTTTCTTCAGAATCAGGCCTCATAGCTTGAAAGTATTGTTCTATGTCGAATAGGAAATTCTCAAGCTCTATGGTATCTCTGGCCTCTCCATAACAATGAGGCTCGGGTGCCCTCAAGTTTTATGGTGGCGCAACACGGGTGTTGTTTCCTCCCGCATTTAGTGCTCTTGTGAGCATGGCCACCCTTGAAGTGAGTTCCGCCACAACTTCCTGCAGGTGTTGCACGGAGTCTTTGGTGTCATCTGACAATCAGTCGACTAGGGCCTCAACCTTGTCGATCTTGGACTCCGCTTCTTCTTGCGAGCTTTCTACCCCAACAAGCCTTCGTTGGCCATGGTAGAGTTCCTCCAAGCTCGCTTCAAGAACACCCAAGTAGGTTTCCGCCGTTATGAGTCTCTCCTTATGACTCTTTTTCCCGGTTGGTGCTCCAGATTGCACCTCCTCCTCTCGCGAAGAGCAGCCAACTTCTCGCTCATCATGTTTATTGTCGCGCTCCTCTTGAGTGGCTCCAACAGCATGAGAGCGAGTGTGCACTTGTAGCCCACCTGCGGTTGCTTGGGGCAAGAGTCTGGCTTGCCCCGTCTTGCTTGATTCGCCACGATGCTTTGCCATGGCGAAATTGCAAAGTTCCTTCACTGCTCACTCGAAGTGCTTGCCTACTCTGATACCAAAATGTCATGGACTTAGTTGGAATTGTCTAAGTCATGAGGCACCCTTGCGGCAAAGACGCGAACTTAGCTTGCATTGCTTAAGTCGCGAGGCACCCTTACGACAAAGACGCAAACTTACCTTGTATTGCCTAAGTCATGTTTCGCCCTTGCGATATGTGTTCACAAAGATCAGCCCACTTGCAACCTCTCATAGGTCCTGTAGGACCTGTAAAAGAGAAAATTGATTAGTTCGAAGAACGAGAGATGGACAAGTCCCGACGTCTCGCAAAAAGGGAAAGCTTTACAATCAATTCAGCGAGCACCTTGCATGCATAAGAGAAAAGAGGGAGAGGAGAAAAACAAGGGCTTTAGAAGGTTGAATAAACACCTGTAAGTCCACAAACAGTTGCTCAATGGGTATCGGGCGTGACAACAAGTTCCCATCAAGGTAACGTATGAACTTGTAAAAGATTGTTTAACACCCGACATTATACCGAATCCTCATCCCCTATGGTGCCACCCGGGTGGTTCCAGGGTGCTGAGATGGCTGACATTTCGCATGTAGTAGCGGGCTGCAAAAAACTGCCCATGGCACATGAAAATGAAGCTATTTTGGGTTGTTTTGCTCGGTTCGATGAGCGGTCGCACTATAGCGCTGCAACTTATTCGAACTTACATTTTTACAAGCAAAAGGACATAAAATCAAGCCAAAACATGCTACTACGTAGCTGTACATATGAACACAAATGATTAACAGTCCGTTGAATAGAGTTGTTGCGGGTGCACAACGACCGTTCGTGATAAGTTAGCCCCTAATTGAGTTGGATTACACCCAAAACCAACTCAATTACGACCTAAACTAACTCAATCTAGACAAATAATTATAAGCATAAATCCTATGTTGTCCAGCATGTCATTTGTTCATCTGGCACTTTGTTCGATCCTTCAGCATATTGCCCAATCGGCATGTTAACTCCCGCAACTTCCTATCTCCTTGGCGTATATCCGATCCTTCGGCCCGATGCCCAAACTCATGGTACAAAGCCTTTTGCCAATACGTCGACCAATCCATTGGCCCGACGTCCAATCTTCTGACATGTTCTACTTTGACCCAGCGTATAATTCCTTTTACTTTAATTGATTTACTTTTTCTAATCGACGTTAGTTCTACATCACTCAAAACGCAGATTAGATAGTAACTTTATCAATTGGTTTCTTCATCAAAATCTGAGATTCAACAAAAATGATATTTTCTAAAAATAAAGATATAGCAGAAATAAATAACATGCAAATTTTATAAAAAATAAATAAATAAGATATTGACTTCTATCTTAATCTACTCTCACTATTTTCTTGTGAATCACACAACACCCTCAACATGTGAAACGGAAGTCTCGGTAGACTTCTAGTGGGGATTGAGATCCAATCAGCATCTTAGTGTAACCTCGAGGGACTCAATGAATCACACTAAGCAAGTAAAGGTAGGCAACTCTTGCAGATCACAACTCCTTGTGATTCCCGTCTTGTTCGGCCTCTGAACCACCATAGTCTTAAAGGACTCGACCAACAATAATATTTAGTTAAGTCAATACCAACATTACAAAATTAGTCTGATTCAATGATATACCCTCGAGTGACTCAACCAAGAATACCATATCCTTATTATTGGGAAATCTAGGGGCGACATCACATGCGCAGTGGAAGAATAAAAAATAAAATCCCTAAATTTTCCACAAATGTGTTTGTCGTCGTGCAAAGATTAGTGCGCAAAATCTGCAAAATTGAAAAACAAGCATGAGATAGTTGTGTTATCTAAGGAAATCGTATATCCCTAGATCCCTACAGATTTATAGGAGAAGACGAAAGAGGTCAAGCGTCCTCCTCTCTAATGGTGATCCACACAATAGGGCTACAATGATTCTCCTCAAATCTCTAGGTCTGCTATCTGAGGAGGAGAAGAGGAGTGGAGAATAGGAGGTGACAACCAAGAAAACCTTTGGCCTATGGGTGTTTGGTTCCCTCCTATTTATAGAGGCCCCCTGTCAACTTAACCCTAATGGATCATGTCTTATTGGGAATTGGATCTCTATCCAACTGCCTAAGCCTCTTAGATTAGTGGATCTCTATCCAATAATCTCTCATTGGCTCTTATTGGATCTCAACCATAGGATCCAATAATTCAAGGGCTTCTTGGATATTCAATAATATAGGGGATCCGACGGATATCTTATATCTGAACCTCTACTCGTCATAACGCTTACCATATGTGTATAACCCTCTAGGCCCAATATCGAGCTGGCCGTGAGTCATACATATCTGAACTCCTTCTAACTCAATGAATTATTATCTCCATAATAATTTACTCGACTCTTCTATTGAATCTCGTATTTTGATGATGAAATCAATTGATAATTGTGTTTATGTTTTAATCTACGTTTTGAGTGATGAAGGATGCTTCGATTAGGATGAGACAATTAAAGCAGAAAAAATCATGTTGTGCGGGAGGAACATGTTTGAAGATTGGACGTCGGGTTGGTGGATCGGTCGACGTATCGACAAAAGGCTTCGAGCCGTGAACTTGGGCATCGGGCCAAGAAGAGCGGGTATTGTGCCAAGGATATCGGAGTTGCGGAGTCAACTGGCCGATTGGGCAATAGGCCGCAGAAGAGGACGATGCGCCGAGGGACCAATGACATGCTGGACAACTTGGTTAATTGCTTAGGATTAATTGTCTCGATCGAAGTTTTGTTTAAATGTGTAGGATTAACTACGATGGAAGTAAGACATGTAGCAGGAGTTGCGCTAGAGTCAGGACTATGATCACGTTGGGAGTTCGAGAGCTCGACGGAAGTTCGAACGGTCGTCGGAGGTTCTGCGGGAACATATCCGAGAAGTGCAGGAGCTTGCCAAAAGAAGCTCGTTGGAACTCGCCAAGTGGATCGTCGCAAGTCTAGGAGTTTACCGGAAGTCCGTAGGAGCATCACCAAGGGTTCATCGGATGATCGACGGAAGTTCACCGGAAGCTCGTTAGAAGAAGCGATTGACGCACCGGAGCAAGCTGTCCTTCGAATTGTCGTAGTTAGCACGTTGATTAAGTTAGAAATGGGAGGTGATCCCACTAACTTAATCTTAGGGCAATTGGGCCCTTGAAAGACCCAATTGGGGTCGAATGGATCAGCCCATTCGGACCCAGATGACTTGGCCAGAGGTGGCACCGCCTGGGTCGGCGGTGGCACCGCCCAGGGCTCGGTCTCTGAGATCTGGCTGGGCGGTGCAACCGCCCCTGATAGGCGGTGGAACCGCCTGAGCTCGGTCTCCGAGCTCTGGCTGGGCGGTGCAACCGCCCCAGTCAGGCGGTGGCACCACTTGAGCTCAATCTCCGAGCTCTGCCAAGTGGTGCAACCGCCCCTGACAAGCGGTGGCACCGCCCAGGAGCTCAGTCTCCGAGCTCTGACAGCGGTGCAACCGCCAGACCCCGAAATTCCGAGAATTGACAGTTTTGAGCTCCAAATTCGAACTGGTTTGGGGCCTATAAATACCCCACTCTTTCAGCAATGAAAGAGCAACGAAAACCATCGAAATCCTGATCTTACTCTGTGATTTTTAGAGCTCAAAAGTGTTGTATGAGTTAAAAGTTCTTCTCCTTCTCTTCTTCCAAGTTCAGATCTTTCAAGAGAGGAGAGAAAAGTTTATAAGGGTTGTCTCCTAAGCTCGTCAAAAGGAGTGAATCTGTAAAAAGGTGGTTGGCCTTCGCCTATTGAAGGAAGGCCTCTAGTGGACGTCGGCAACCTCATCGGTGGAGGAAGTTAGAAGTGGATGTAGGTCAAGACTGACCGAACCACTCTAAATCGCGTTGCTCTCTGGTTTGCATTTACTTTGAGTTCATTATCCGATGGTTCATTATCTTGTAAATTAGAAATGGGAGGTGATCCCACTAACTTAATCTTGGGGCAATTGGGCCCTTGAAAGACTCAATTGGGGCCGAATGGATCAGCCCATTCGGACCCAGATGACTTGGCCAGAGGTGGCACCGCCTGGGTCGGCGGTGGTACCGCCCAGGGCTCGGTCTCTCAGAGTTACGGCCGGCGATCTGCAACCGCCCGACAAAGCGGTGGAACCGCTGAGCTTCGGTCTCGAAGCTCTGGTCGGCTGGCGGTGCAACCCGCCCCGCCGGCAGTGGCACCGCTTGAGCTCGGTCTCCGAGCTCTGCCAAGTGGTGCAACCACCCTTGACAAGTGGTGGCACCGCCCAGGAGCTCAGTCTCCGAGCTCTGACAGCGGTGCAACCGTCCCAGTCAGGCGGTGCAACCGCTAGACCCCGGAATTTCGGGAATTGATAGTTTTGAGCTCCAAATTCGAACTGGTTTGGGGCCTATAAATACCTCATTCTTTCAGCAATGAAAGAGCAACGAAAACCACCAGAATCCTGATCTTACTCTGTGATTTTTAGAGCTCAAAAGTGTTGTATGAGTTAAAAGTTCTTCTCCTTCTCTTCTTCCAAGTTCAGATCTTTCAAGAGAGGAGAGAAAAGTTTGTAAGGGTTGTCTCCTAAGCCCATCAAAAGGAGTGAATCTGTAAAAAGGTGGTTGGCCTTCGCCTATTGAAGGAAGGCCTCTAGTGGACGTCGGTAACCTCATCGGTGGAGGAAGTCAGAAGTGGATGTAGGTCAAGACTGACTGAACCACTCTAAATTGTGCTGCTCTCTGGTTTGCATTTACTTTGAGTTCATTATCTTTACTGCAAACCTCCTTCATAGCCTACTATGTTCTGCGCTTTTACGTCTGAGTTTTCAAGCTCAATACTTTTCGAATTGTGTTTAGACGTAAATCGGTTTTCTCGCAAATCACTCTAAATCGAGCTGCTCTTTGGTTTGCATTTACTTTAAGCTTATTATCCTTACTGCAAACCTTCTTCATAGCTTACTGTCTTTTGTGCTTTTACGTTTGTGTTTCCAAGCTCAATACTTTCTGAATCGTGTTTAGACGTAAATCGATTTTCTCGTACGAACATCGTATTCCAGTTTGTGCTTACATTCTGATTTCTATCATAATAGCAAACTGCCTTATTAGATTCGTTTTTAACTGTCTCTTGCCTAATCACAAGTTAAAGTGATTTACAAATCGAAGTTTCTACTGAAATCAGCTTTGTCGTACGAACTCAGTTTTAAAACGCAGAAAGTTTTCCGCTGCACTAATTCACCCCCCCCCCTCTTAGTGCTCTTGATCCTAACATCTTCGACTACAGACGTACTATGCCACTATGTCGTAGTCTCAAGGCAATACAGGAGAATTCAATCCTTTGGACCTATTTGTCCTTAGTTACCATATATCTATAGTCCCTCATCCATCTAATACCCCAGAGACCGTATACCGGGCATAGTACTGTCAGGCCCATACAATTTCTACTCGAGTCTTGCTCTAATCAGATTCTCCCGGAGAACTCTTTTTCTCTCAATCCAAATGACCCTGGCTAGGGATTTGTCCAAGCAAGAACACATGGGATATTCTTCTCATGACACTAAGTGTGGATGATCCTCTATCAACACTCAATAGCCCTCGTAAGGTTGGCTACCGCTCCCAATGACTGGTTGTGTTAGATCTGGAACCTCCAGACCTATAAGTCTGGTATCAAAGAGTTGAGTACTCATACAAGACATTCTTGATGTCTCAATTTTAAGGGCCAAATACACTACTGGGATAACAAAATCGTTATCTAACAATAAGGCATCATCAACCATCTAGCATTCCATGAGTGGATCAATCAGTGAACTAATTCTCCAATAAGCACCTGCACTATATCACTAGTATCCCCACATGAGTAGTTATGAGACCAACTGTACCCATCATATGGACGGATATACAACACACTAGTCTATCTAGTTACCTCGATGTCCCTCTCGAGTAACCTATGACCGGGATGATTTAAAATCTATATTTAAAGGTGAATTGATCTCATTAGCATGATCTAATTCCCATTGCACAGATCCATGGAAATCACAATATATTCAAACAACAGGCAATATAAAGTGATAAAATATCAAATAATAATAATAATAAGCAAAAATACTGCGTGTCAAGTCACACGTGTCATCACTCACATGATTGGCTAATCACGTGACTCTATGTCTAATCCCCATCAAACTCCTATGATGCTCAAAGATAATATGAGACAATGGTTTTGTTAGTGGATCTGCGATGTTATTTTCGGATGGAACTCTTTCCACTACTACATCTCCTCGGGTCATGATCTCTCTGATTGGGTGGAACCTCCTTAAAATATGCTTAGACTTTTTATGAGACCTGAGTTCCTTCGCTTGAGCAATCGCCCCGTTGTTGTCGCAATATAAGGGAATTAGCTCCTCGTTGCCCGGTACAACTCCTAGATCTGTGATGAACTTCTTCATCCAGACTCTCTCTCTCTTGTTGTATCTACTGCAGCAATGTACTATGCCTTTGTGGTCAAGTCAGCAGTAGTATCTTGCTTGGAACTCTTCCAGCATACTGCTTCTCCACTCAGAGTATACATATACCCCGAATTCGACTTACTATCATCGACATCATATTGGAAACTTGCACCGCTCCATCCTTGATTCCAACTTATCGGGGTTATGTCTTTTAACATGGGCAGGACAGCCCCAAATCTTAACAACCTTAAGATCGAGTTTCTTCCCTTTCCATATCTCATGTGGTGTAGACACTACCGACTAAGTTGGAACTCTATTTAGAAAGTAAGTTGCAATCTCTAGGGCGTATCCTCAGAATAAGATGGATAGGTCGGTGAAGCTCATCATGGACCATACCATGTCTAATAGTGTATGATTCCTCCTTTTAGATATGCTATTGGGCTGAGGTGTATAAGGAGATGCCTATTGGGATAGAATCTCATGGTTCGTAAGGAACTGGGTGAATTCTGTACTCAAGTACTCACCTTCTCGATCTGATCGAAGAGTCTTGATACTCATTTCAGTCTGGTTCTCCACTTCATTATTATACTCTCTGAATTTTTCAAAAGCCTTGGACTTATACTTCATCAAGTATACATGTTTATACCTTGAGAAATCATCAGTAAAAGTAATAAAGTATGAGTAACCACCTATGGCATGAGTTGACATAGGTCCACATACATCACTATGTATGAGTTCCAACAGCTCAATAGCTCTCTCTCCAGTTCCACTAAAAGGAGAGTTTGTCAATTTTCCACGAAGGCAAGGCTCACAAGTTGCATATGACTCAATCGAATGGATCTAGATACTCATTCTTTAGTAACTTTTGAATCTTTCACTCATGGATGTGACCTAACCTATAATACCACAAGTATGTACTGTTCGCCTCATCTCGTTTCCTCTTGGACATACTTACATTCATGATATGTGGAGAAGTGTCTATTATAAACAAACAATTATACAATGTTCCTCTCATGATGATCTCATCATATAATATTATTGAACAACCATTGTTCTCAAAAACTAATTTATATGTACTAACTATCAAACATGAAATAAAAATAATATTTTTTATAATAGAAGGAACAAAATAACATGTATCTAATGCAATAATAGCTCCATCAGGTAGATGTATGGTAACCTCGCCAACAGCTACTATAGCAACTTTTGCTCTATTACTCATCTTGAGGTCCATCTCGCCTCTCGCCAATCTTCTTAGTCTTGCCAGAACCTGGAACGAATTACAAGTGTGATAAACACTATCGGTATCTAATACCCATGTGTTATCATAAGAGTTTGACAAATAGAGATTAATCATGAATGTACCTGAAGCTTCTCCAAGCTTCTATTTCACCCTCTCTACAAGGTACTCTTTGCAATTCCTCTTCCAATGCCCATCTTTGTCATAGTGGAAGCACTGACTTTTGTCCTTTGTCGGGTCTTTTTTAGCAACCTTCACTTTACCCGGTCTGCCCTCGCCCTTGCCCTTCTTAAGGGGCTTTTCTACCTTCTTTTTCTTTTTTGTTTCACCAGTATCGAGAACTGGCTTCTCTTTCTTAATAGTGTTATCTGCCTCCCTCAACATATTGAGGAGCTCAGGGAGAGTCACCTCAAGCTTGTTCATATTAAAATTCATTATGAACTGTGAAAAGGAATCTGGTAGGGACTAAAGCACAAGAGTTATACACAGGTTATCCTCTAAGACCATTCATAGACCTGTGAGTTTCTCAATCCACTCAATTATCTTTAGGATATGATTCTGAACCAATGTACCTTAGTCATCTTACCTCTCTATAATAATTCACTCGACTCATTGACTATGGATGTATTATGCCACTACGTCGCAATCCCTAGATGATACAGGGGAATCCAATCCTTTGGACCTATCTATCCTTAGTTACCATGTATCTATAGTCCCTCATCCATATAATACCCTAGAGACTGTATATCGAGTATGGTACTATCATATCCATACAGTTTCTACTCGAGTCTCGCTCTAATTGGATTCTCCCGAAGAACTCTCTCTCTCAATCCGAATGACCCTAGCTAAGGATTTGTTTGAGCAAAAATATATGGGATATTCTTCTCATGACACCGAGAGCGGATGATCCTCTATCGACACTCAATAGCCCTCGTAAGCTTGGCTACCACTCTCGATGACTGGCTGTGCTAGATCTAGAACCTCCAACCCTATAAGTCTGATATCAAAGAGTTGAGTATTCATATAGGACATCCTTGGTGTGTCTCAAGTCTAAAGACCTGATACAACACTGGGATGACGGAATCATTGTTTGACAATAAGGCATCATCAACCATCTAGCATTCCTTGAGCGGATCAATCAGTGAACTCATTCTCCAATGAGCACATACACTATATCCCTAGTGTCCCCATACGAGCAGCTGTGAGACTAGTTGCATCCATCATATGGATGGGTATAAAACACACTAGTCTATCCAGTTATCTCGATGTCCCTCTCAAGTAACCTATAACCGAGATTATTTAGGATTTGTGTTTAAAAGCGAATCGGTCTTATTATTGTGATATCATCATGATTCGATTCTCATTGCACAAATCCATGGACATCACAATATATTTATACAACAAGCAATATAAAATAATAAAATATTAAATTATAATAATAAGCAAAAAGACTACGTGTTAAGTCACACGTGCTATCACTCACGTGATTGGCTTGCAGGGCACCTATAACTAGCAATTGTACCCATTGGTTGTAAGTGGATCTTCAAGAAGAAGATCGGAGTAAATGGAAAGATAGAAACCTATAAAGCAAGGCTAGTAGCTAAGGGGTATCATCAAAGGCAAGGTGTTGATTGTAACGAAACCTTCTCAATTGTAGCCATACTAAAATTCATCTTAATTCTGTTGGCTACTGCAGCACACTATAATTATGAGATTTGGCAGATGGATGTGAAAACCATATTCCTCAATGGAAACCTCGATGAGGAGGTATATATGATACAGCTTGAAGGATTCGTGTTCGAGGACAGCCTAGATAAGGTGTGTATGTTGCTTATGTCTATTTATAGACTGAAAAAAGCTTTCCGAAGTTGGAACATAAGATTTGATGAGGCGATCATATCTTATGACTTCATTAAGAACAAAGATGAGCCTTATGTGTACAGGAAGGTAAGTGAGAGCGCTATCGCCTTCTTGGTGCTATATGTGGATGGATTTATGATCATTAGAAATAATGTAGGAATGCTATCTACACTAAAGACTTGATTATCTAGACACTTCTCTATGAAAGATTTAGGGGAAGCATCCTATATCTTGGGGATTTGGATCTATAGAGATAGATCCAAGATGATGCTTGGCTTGTCCCAATCTAGGTATATATACACCATTGTCAAAAGGTTTTGCATTAAAAATTTCAAGAGAAATCTCTTACCGATGAGACATGGGATATCGCTTTCTAAGAATATGTCCTCAAAGACTCCTGAAGAAAGAGCAAACATAGATAAAATACCCTATGCCTTAGCGATAAGGTCTATCATATATGTCATGCTATGTACCAGGCCTGATATAGCACACGTTCTGAGTATCACGAGCAGGTATCAGGTGGATCTAAGCTCAGAGCATTGGAAAGCAATAAAGTATATTCTTAAGTACTTAAGAATGACTAAGGATATTTTACTAGTATATGGAGGTAGTAGCCTCAAGGTTAAAGGCTACATAGACTCGAGTTTCCAATCCGATATCGATAACAATAAGTTGAATTCATGGTATGTGTACACCCTGAATGGAGAAGTAGTATGCTGGAAGAGTTCCAAATAAGATACTACTGCTGACTCGACCATAAAGGCGAAGTACATTGCTGTAGTAGAGGCAACAAAGGAGGGAGTCAGAATAAAGAAGTTTATAACAGATCTAAGAGTCGTGCCGAGCAACAAGGAGTTCATTTCCTTATATTGCGACAACAATTGGGCGATTGCTCAAGCGAAGGAACACAGGTCTCATTAGAAGTCTAAGCACATTCTGAGAAGGTTTCACCTGATCAAAGAAATCATGGCCCGAGGATATGTAGCAGTGGAAAGAGTTCCATCCGAAGATCACATCATAGATCTATTGACAAAGCTATTATTTTATATTGTCTTTGAGTGTCATAGGGGCCTGATGTGGATCAGACATATAGGTAATTGACTTTAGGTCAAGTGGGAGATTGCTAGTCATAGGTGCCCTACAAGCCAATCACATGAGTGATGATACACGTGACATGACACGCACTCTTTATGCTTATTATATTATTTGATATTTTATCTTTTTATATTTCTTGTTGCATAAATATATATTGTAATGTCTACGGATATGTGTAATAAGAATCAAATTATGATGAGATCATGATAATAAGACCAATTCGCCTTTAAATATATACCCTAAATAATCCTAGTCATAAGTTACTCGAGAGGGATATTGAGGTAACCGGACAGACTGGTATACTATATATATCCATATGATGGAGGTAATTGGTCTCATAGTTGCTCGTGTGGGGACACTAGGGATATAGTGCAAATGCTCATGGGAGAATAAGTACACTGATTAATCCGCTCACGGAATACTGGATGGTTTATGATACCTTAATGTTAGACACCAAGTATATCCTATATGAGTACTCCACTCTTTGATACCAAGGCCTAAATAATCCCGGTCATAAGTTACTTGATAGGGACATCGAAATAACTGGATAGACTGGTGTATGGTATACCTATATATATGACGGAGGCAGCTAATCTCATACCTGCTTATGTGGGAACACTAGGAATACAATGCAGGTGCTCATTGGAGAATGAGTTCACTTATTGATATGTTCACGGAATGTTGGATGGTTATTGATACCTCATTGTCAGACAGCGATTCTGTTGTCCCAATGGTATACCTAGTCCTTAGACTTGAGACACCAAGGATATTCTATATGAGTACTCCACTCTTTGATACCAAACTTATAGGCCTAGAAGTTTCAAACATAGCACAACCGATCATCATGAGTGGTAGCCAACCTTATGAGGGCTATTGAGTGTCGATAGAGGACCATCCACTCTCGGTGTCAAGAGAATAATATCTCATATGTTCTTACTCAAACAAATCTCTAGCTAGAGTTGTTCGGATTGAGAGAGAAAGGATTCTCTGAGAGAATCAGATTTGAGTGAGACTCAAGTAGAAACCATATGGGCCTAACAACATTGGGCCTGATATATAGTCTTTAGGGTATTAGATGGATGAGATTTTAGGAAATCTACGAGTGACATCATATGCGCAGCGGAAGAACAGAAAATAAAAATCCCCAAATTTCTCATAAATTGTGTTCATCGTCATGCAAAGATTGATGCGCAAAATCCGTAAAATCAAAAACTATATATATAAAAGATTGTGTTTTAGCTAAGGAGATTGTATATCCCTTAGTCTCTGCAAATCTGTGCAGATCTATTGGAGAGGATAAAGGAAGTCAAACACCCTCCTCTCTAGTAGTGATCTACATAGTAGGGCTGTGACAATGCTCCTTAAATCTTCAAGTCTGCTATCTAAGGAGGAAGAGAGGAGAGGAAAATAGGAGATGGCAACCAAGAGAAGCTCTAGCCTATGAACCTTTGGTTCCCTCCGATTTATAGAGACTTCTTATCAACTTAACCCTAATGGATCCTACCCTATTGGGTATCAGATTTCCATCCAACTATCTAAGCCTCTTAGATTAGTAGATCTCTATCTAATAATCTCTTATTAGCTCTTATTGGATCTCATTCATAGGATCCAATAATTTAGGGGCTTATTGGATAATAAGATATGGGCTCCAACGGATATCTCATATCTGAATCTCTACTCATCGCAATGCCTACTATATGTATTTGACCCTCTAGGCCCAATATCGAGCTAGCCATGGGTCATACCTGTCAGAACTCCTTCTGGCTCAACGAATTATTATCTTCATAATAATTCACTCGACTCATCGACTGCGGACATACCAGGCCACTACGTTGTAGTCCTCAAACGATATAATAGAATCCAATTCATTGGATCTGTCTATCCTTAGTTATCGTGTATCTATAGTCCCTCATCGACTTGTCTATCCTAGAGACTATATATTGGGTATGGTGCTATCAAACCCATATAGTTTCTACATGAGTCTTACTCTAATCGAATTCTCTCGGATAACTCTTTCTCTCTCAATCTAAATGACTCTGGCCAAGGATTTATCTAAGCAAGAATACATAGGATATTCCTCTCATGACACTAAGAATGAATGATCCTCTATCGATGCTCAATAGTCATCGTAAGGTTGGTTGTCACTCCCGATGGCCAATTGTGTTAGATCTAGAACATCCATGCCTATAAATCTGGTATTAAAGAATAGAGTACTCATACAGGACATCCTTGGTGTCTCAAGTCTAAGGACTAGGTATACCATTGGGACAACGAAATCGTTGTCTAACAATGAGGTATCAATAACTATCCAACATTCCATGAACGGATCGATAAGTGAACTCATTCTCCAATGAACACCTGCACTATATCCCTAGTGTCCCCACATGAGCAGGTATAAGATTAGCTACCTCCATCATATATATAGGTATACCGTATACCGGTCTGTCCAGTTATCTCGATGTCCCTCTTAAGTAACCTATGACCGGGATTATTTAGGATTTGTGTTTAAAGGCGAATCGGTCTCATTATCATGATCTCATCACGATCTAATTCTCATTGTACAGATCCATTGACACACACACGCGCGCGCATACACACACACACATATATATATATATATATATATATATATAACAAATAATATAAAGTGATAAAATATCAAATAATATAATGAGAAAAAATAATGCATATTATGTCACACATGTCATCACTCACGTGATTGGCTTACAGGGCACCTATGTTTAATATGAGTGACTATAGATAGATGGTAATTGAGTACAAATATATCCAATAGATTGGATTCTCTTGTATCGTTTGGGGACTATGGCCTAGTACGTCCATAGTCGATGAGTCGAGTGAATTATTATAAAGATAATAATTCATTGAGTCAAAAGAAATTCTGACAAGTATGACTTTTGGCCAGTTCGATATTGGGCCTAAAGAATCACACACATATGATAAGTGTAGCAACAAGTAGAGGTTCATATATAAGATATGCATTGGAACCCCTATCTTATTGGATATCCAATAAGCTTCTGAATTATTGGATTCTATGGATGAGATCCAATAAAAGTTAATAAGAGATTATTATGTAGAAACCCACTAATCTAAGAGGCTTTTGTAGTTGGATAGAGATTTAGTATCTAATATGGCAAGATCCATTAGGATTAAGTTGATATGAGACCTCTATAAATAGAAGGAAACTAAAGGGCCATTGGCTATGTTCTTTGGGGAGTGTGGATAGCAATAAGGGGCAGTCTAACAATAAGGGGTAGTCTTTTCTTGATTGCGTGGTTTACATGAGGAAGAGATTTGGGCAGCAATTTAAGGAGCGTCTTCGCAGCTCCTGCCATATGGATCACCGCTAGAGAGGACAATTGACTTCCTTCATCCTCTCCCACAGATTTATAGATTTTCAGGGATATACAATCTCCCTAGGTAACACATCTTTCTTATATGCCTAGGTTTTCAGTTTTATAGGTTTTTGTGTACCAATCTTTGCACGACAATGAAACCTTATTTTTCTGTAAGAATTCTGGGACTTTATTTTTTGTTCTTCCATTGCGCATGTGATATCATCCCAAATGTCCCAATAACAATACTATCATTTGCATAGTCATTGCCCATGACACGATCGACAACAAACAGAGGCCACCACCCTCAATAGTGCTTCGACTGATAGTAAGCTATCAACGACAACCCACTAAACAAATACAAGCAAAATACTTATGACGTGGTTCTGACCCATTACAAGAAAGCAAGGAGCACAAAGGAATAAATTTATAGATCAGAGAAGAGGATGAGATAGAAAAACAAATCGACAATATAGACGAATCATTCAAGCATCGTACAATCAAAATCAAATAACACATTCTCACGGGTGAAGACTACTAACAAATAGATCTAAATACAAAACAGATATGACATACTTTTACGATCTAATAGATTTAATTTCAAAACATAGCTTTGATACCAATTATTAGCATAAAAACTATAATTATACTATTATGCAAAATATTTTAACGCTAGAAGCTAAAATTAACCATCGAACAAAGATTATGATTGTGTACCTTTGATGTTATTCAAAAACCTTTTATATAATCTATAAGCACAGCATTCCAGATTCGAAAGCTAAACAAATGTCGACCTGCAAGGAGAACTAGACTCGTCTTCTCTCTTCCTATCAGAACTACTATAAGTGATGAAATTAGAATAAGGACTAAAGAGAGATAAAAGAAGATCGATAATCTCTCAGCAACATCATATATGTCACACATATATGATGAAATTAGAATAAGGTCTAAGATGAGTAATTAGGAGAGTTTCTATCGTCGTTCCTAAGAAATCCTAATTGGATTTTCTTTTGATTATCGGATGTTATAATCAAAATCTAATTATATTTATATATAAATATAGGCTATATAATCTAACAAAATATCCCTCCTTTATCACTTCCTGTAACCATTCGAACCAGATTTGCGACCCTTGCCCTATTCTCCTCATCCCCAATTTTGTCGTCGTCCTCATCCACAAGTTGTCGTTGGTTCCTCGGCCCTCAACCACTGGCTCCTGCTAGTTCCACTGGCCCTCGACTTCTTCCCTCGAGTCGGTTGGCCTCATTAAAGGCAAAAGATCCTCATCCATCGATTGTTGCTGGTCCATCGCCCTCCTCCTTCGTATACCTTCGTATATGCCTAGATCTTATGCGAGTTAGATTTGTAACTTCTCATCACTGCCCTGTCATTGTCACTAGATGATCTACAACCGCATGTCGTTGCCCTCTCACAACCAACAATGGTGGTAAAGGCAACCTGTCACAAACGTCTTCCAACCTATGATCAATTGTCAATTCTATTTCTATACTTTTTGTGTATCCTTTTGGATATGGCTCTACTAGATGTTTCTTAACTCATTTCCATCGTTTTTACTAGGTCTTAGTATACATACTCATTGGGCCAAGCTATGCCAAGTTTCTTGAAATGATCAAAGCTCTAACACACTGTCACCGGTGATATTCAATCACTAGTATGATCCAAAATCCTTTGAAGCATTTGAGGATCATATTACATTATTGTCTTTGGGTCATTTAGTTACTGCAAATGATCTTTTGGGAGTTTTTATTTATTTGTTATGCTTCAGGAATCCTAGTTCAACAACATTATATTTTCACTGAAACAATCTATGTTAATGAGTTTTATTCTCATATAGCCATTTCTTTGGGATCAACTTGAACCTCACTCAATAGGAATGAGGAATGCAAACATAATATTGTAAGATTGAATCGAATTTTAATGGCCTTGAATGATGATTTGAGCATGTTCAGGCCTTTTGCTTTTTAACAAACCACTTCCTTCCTTAAATGCTACTCTTTTAAAAGTTCTATCTAAAAAAAACCAAGTAGAACTCATCAATCTATTCAAAATGATACTATCCTTGCAACAACTACAACACCATCGAGACACAATCATACTTCTCAAAGCATGTTGTAAGTCGAGTCTCAGAATGAAAAACATAAAAAATCAATTTGTAGATATTTCATCATGAGATTGGACATATAATTCAGGAATGTCGCAAACTTGTTAGAAAGATTGTTGCAATTGTGACTACCGAACCTTTCTCCATTGGCCCAACACTTTCTGCTGCAACTGTTGAAGCTATAATCAATCAAATTCTATCTCCTAAGTTCACACTACTAATGGGTCAACAACACTTGTAAGTCATATTTGCTTAATTGCTACTTCCAATCTGATACATATCTTCTTATTCCTCCACTTTGATGTTCATTTTTCTCCTACTGGTTGTACTGTGTAGGATCAACAAACTTTTCTTATATCCATAGTGAAGTCTGATATTTTTCTCTTAGATGTTTATTTTTTATACTGTTAATTCTGACACACTAGTAGATACAAAGTGTACGTGAACTCTCTGGTTCATTTGAAAGATTTTTTTTGTCATTATGTTCTTGCTGACTGACTCTCCTTAAACTTTGCTCTTTTCGTGAGGCTTCCACTATGTCTGTCTTCTTAGCAAACAATGGCTCAAATATAGGATTTAGTTAACTCACATTCTAGAAAATCTACAATAGGATATAATAGGAGGTTTACAAAATTAAGACTCGAGGAACTATTGAATAATAAAATGTTAAGGGATTTACTTAAGAATATAGTATTGATTATAAAAAATATATTTATTCAAGTTAGTACCCCTATTGCTCTTTCAACTCTGTGACTACAAACTCTATCTGTCTTAACATCCTCCCCTATCATTTTTATATTAGGAGTGGTCAAGATTAAAATTAATTTAAATTATAAATATTTAATGTATATATTATTATCAATTTTAATTTAAACATTTTAAGTTAATGGGCTAGGTCGGACGAAGCTAACAAGTCAATTATCTCATCAAGTTGGTATAGCGAAGCTACTATGCTACCACTTGATTTGAGCTGCTATGATGACCTTAACAACGTATCTATTGACTTCATTATTTTTAAATATTTTATATGATATTTTTCCTATAGATGTTCCAACTATGCTTATTTCTAACATAGTTGTTGATTCTGACACGTTAGATACAAATTCTCATGTAACTATCCTTTATCATTCTAATAGCGTACGTAAACCCTGAAAGATTTTTACTGTTATTATGCTCTTGTGACTCTATTTAAACCCCACTCTTTTCCGTTAAGTCTCGTTAGCAAAAGGCTACGAACGAAGAACTTGGATGCACTTGCTCAGATATAAGATTTGGTTTACTTACATTCGGGAAAGTCTATAATAGGTCTACAAAATTAAGATACATTTTGATAGAACTATTGAATGATAAAAAGCATAACTTATAATAGGTTGTTAAGGGATTTACTTAAGAATATGATATAAATTATGGAAAAATATTTACTCGAGTTAGAACCCAGAAACTCTATTTGTAATACCTCAATTAATCTCACATTGAAAATAAATAAGACTAAAATCAAATTATAAATGTTTGATGTGTACACTATTATCAATTTTAACTTAAGTATTTTGAGCTAATTTGTTAGGCTCAAAGAAACTAAAAAATTAATTATCTCATCAAGTTGGGTCATGATAATTAGTATCATAGGGCTAAGTCTTATATGTATTACATGATTTGATTATAAATAGGAGAGTTTATAATTAGTCTTATATCGAAAATGAACAAGACTAAGATTAACTCGTAAGATTTTGATATATTATTATTAATTTTAATTTATATATTTTGACTCAGTGATTTGGGTTCAACGAAATTAATAAATCAGTTATCCCATCAAGTCAAATCATGATACCATTAAATGAATGTTAAAAATATTTTACTTAAAACACTTATCAATTATGTAAATTTGTATATGGACTTAGACGTACTTCTCGAGCTTAGTTTTCCAAATTTAATTTTGTTATAATATGCTTTGTTCCTCCGCAAACTAAACCGAAGGCTCGATGATATGATTATTATCGATGAAAGATATTATTAAAATTTAAAAAATCAAAACTTCTTTATATAAATAATTTGAAAATCAAATATACATCCAATATTCTAACTCTAGCTAAAATATCTGACAATAAACTAGTAGACACGCATATTAATCAATATATTAGATTATTTGGTATACATAGAGAGCCCTTAAAAGATGTAATTCATTATGGACAACTTGTTGACAGCAGTATTTATCTTAGTATTACATACTCGTATGTATCATATGTAGTTCATTTAGTAAGCCAATTTATGTTGATCGGATGTATCTTAAGCTCTATAAAAGGAATAATTTTTAACATACTTCATTTTTCAACTAAGGCATCCCTAATGTATCGTGTATAATTTGGTGTCAGTTGGGTAGGTGATAGACATTCCCTGGTTATATATATATATATATATATATATATATATATATATATATATATATATATATATATATATATATATATATATATATATATATATATATATATATATATGCAAACTGTTTTCTGGTTTGTTACAATCTTTTGGCTTATTATAGTGTTTTTTGATCTATTATAATGTTTTTGGACACCACAGCAAAAACACTATAAATCCTACTTAAAAACATTATAAATAAGTCAAATATAATCAAAATACACTAAAAATTATTTGATACATAGGAATAACATCACCTAAATAAAAATAAAAAAATTGATTTGTTATAATGTTTTGACCACCATAATAAAACTATTGTAATACTAACTTGAAAATATCTAAACAATTTTTTTACCTCAAACAAATCTAACTAAAGAGACATAAAAATATGATTTCACTTCTAGTATTTTTCAAAAGCATTGATAGTATTTTTAATACCTCAATAAAATATCATAAATTCTATTAAAAAATATTATAAATGAGCTAAATAAAAATATTATAGCCGTTTAAAACTAATAAAAAATTAGCAAAAAATTGATGAAAATGTTTTTGAGGAGCATTTTGGATATTTTTTAAATTAGAGGTACTCTTTGGGGAAAAATAAAAGAGGGATACTTTTGTAAAATATTTAAAATATGATATCTTTTCTAAGAAAATCACCCTAAACTAAATGTTGAATTAAAAAGCTAATGTGATTAAATACATTAAACTACGGAGCATATATTTTGCACACATTTATTATTTGGAGATTACTATTTACAACTCATTTTTGTTATTTACAATTGCATGTTAAAAACTTTAATTTTTTTTTAAGTTATTATTTTCTAAATAGATATATATATATATATATATATATATATATATATATATATATATATATATATATATATATCCTTAATTTATAATTTAATTCTAATAAAATCTTTTTACTCCTGATCTATAATCCATTTTTCTTGCTTTTTTTTTTTTTTTTCCCTTCTCCTCCTTCTTCTTCTTCTCCTAAAACAGATGATGAAAATGGGATGAATTGAAGATCGAAGAGGTTTATGTAAAATAGTTTTTTTATGCTTGTTATGTGTTTTAGGATTATATACATTTTATAATAACTAAGAAAACATAATTTTCTAGGATTATATAATGTAGAAGATTCTTAGGGGGGAATTAATGCAACGGAAAGATTACGTCTCGATTAAAACTTCGTTCAATAGAAACCATTTCTAACGAAAACCTTTTCGTAAAGATCTTAACTTAAAACTCGTTTGTAAATGTATTGAAAGCAGTAAGCGATTAAAGAGGTTTGCAGTAAAGATAAATTGCACAAAGGAAATACAAACCAAATTTTAGAGTGGTTCGGTCAACGTGACCTACATCCACTTTCGGCTTCCTCCTCCGATGAGGTCACCGGTGTCCACTAGAGACATTTCTTCAATTGGCGAAGGCCAATCATCTTTTACACCCCTCTTCTCCTTTTCACTGGTTTAGGAGATAATCTTTACAAGCACTCACACTCCTCTTGTAGAATTCTAAACTTAGAGTGGAGGAGGGAATTTCTAAAAAGATTGCAGTAGTATTTTTCTACTTTTGAACTTTCTATACTTATGTGCTTTAACCAGGGATGAGAGGGATATTTATAGGCTTCAAGTTGATTAAAACTTGGAGCCTAAAACTTTCCCATCCCGAGTTCCCCGAGCATGGGCGGTACTACTGCCTAGGTTGGGCGGTACCATCGCTTAGTGTCAGTTTGACGCTGACACTACCCTGGGTGGCACCACCGCCTAGGTCTGGCGGTACCACTACCTAGGGGGCAGTACTGGGCGGTACCATTGCCCAGACTGATGGTACCACCGCTTGGTACCCTGCCAGGGGCGGTACAACTACCCAGACTGGTGGTACCACTGCCTGACATAGTCTCGAAGACTATGCCACGACGGTGAGACTTCTTGGTGCACTGTTTGAGCCTCTTATTAGGCCCAACATAGTCCTTACATGGGCCTAGCTGGACCCTAATTAGGTTGGCCCAAATCCAAACCCAATTACGTGCTAACTACGAAATCTAAAACATAATTTGAGCTAAACAAGTCCATAAGTCTATTCTTCCGGCGAGCTTCCAACGATCTTCCAGTGAACTTCCGACGATCTTTCGGCAATATTCTGACGGACTCCCGGTAAGCTCCTGGACTTCACAACGATCTTCTTGGCAAGTTCTGATGAGCTTCTCTGGCAAGCTCCGAGACTTCTCGGCTAGTTCCGACAAAACTTCCAATGAACGTCTGGACTTCCGACGAACTCTCGAACTCCCAATGAAATCATGTCCTTGACTCCGGGACTTCATTTTGCTTCATGCCTTGCTATCGTAGTTAATCCTGCACATGTAAAACACACTTCGATCTAGACAATCAATACTAAGCATTAATCATGTTGTTCGGTATGTCATTGGTCCCTCGACGCTTCGTCCAATTCTTCGGCGTATCGTCCTCTCTTGCGGCCTATTGCCCAATCGGCCAGTTGACTCCGCAACTCCAATATCCTTGGCGCAATATCTGCTCTTCTTGGACCAATACCCGAATCCACGGCCCGAAGCCTTCTATCGATACGTCGACCGATCCACCGGTCCGACGTCCAATCTTCTGACATGTTCCTCCAGTCCAACATGATTTTTCCTGCTTTAATTGTCTCATCTTGATCAAAACATCCAACATCACTCAAAACATAGATTAAAATATAAACACATATCAATTGGTTTTATTATCAAAATACGAGATTCAACAATCTTCTCCTTTTCGATGATGATAACCAATCGACGACAGAGTTAACCTTAACTCTCGGAGTTTAAACAAACTCCCCCTATTAATATGTCGTATTTGCTAGTCATAGGTGCCCAGCAAACCAATCACGTAAGTGATGGCACGTGTGACTTAATATAGAATCTTTTTACTTATTATATTATGGCATATATCACTTTATAACTATTGCATAAATGCATACATATATTGTGATGTCCTTGGATTTGTGCAATGGGAATCGGATCGTGATGAGATCACAATAGTGAGATCGATTCACCTTTAAACACATATCCTAAATAATCCCGATCATAGGTTACTCAAGAGGGATATCGTGATAATCGGACAGACTGGTGTGCTATATACCCGTCCATATAATGGATGCAGCTGGTCTCATAGCTGCTTGTGTGGGGACACTAGGGATACAGTACAGGTGCTCATTGGAGAATGAGTTTACTGATTGATCCGCTTACGGAATGCTGGATGGTTGATGATGCCTTATTGTCAGACAGCGATTCCGTAGTCCTAGAGGTGTATCTGGTCCTTAGACTTGAGACACCAAGGATGTCCTGTATGAGTGCTCCACTCTTTGATACCAGACTTATAGGTTTGGCTGTCCCAGATCTAGTACAGTTGGTCATTGGGAGTGGTAGTCGACCTTACGAGGGCTATTGAGTGTCGATAGAGGATCATCCACTCTCAGCGTCATGAGAGGAATATCCCATGTGTTCTTGCTCAGACAAATCCCTGACCAGGGTCATTCGGGTTGAGAGAGAAAGAGTTCTCCGGGAGAATCCGATTAGAGCCAAACTCGAGAAGAAACCGTATGGGTCTGGCAACACCATGCTCGATATACGGTCTCTGGTATATTAGATGGATGAGGGACTATAGGTACACGATAACTGAGGACAGACAAGTCCAATAGATTGGATTCCCCTGTATCGTCTGGGGACTACGCCGTAGTGGCCTAGTACGTCCGTAGTCGATGAGTCGAGTGAATTATTACAAAGATAATAATTTACTGAGTTAGAAGGAGTTCTGACAGGTATGACTCACGGCCAGCTTAATATTGGGCCTAGAGGGTCACACACATATGGTAGGCATTGCGATGAATAGAAGTTCGGATATGAGATATCCGACGGAGCCCTTGTCTTATTGGATGCAGATCCAATACCCACATGGGGAGGACCCATTAGGGTTTTGACAGAGGACCTCTATAAATAGGAGGGATTCAGAGCCCCATGGGCTAGAGAGCTTTTGTTTACCTTTTTCCTATTCTCCTCTCCATCTCCACCTCAGAGAAGGTCTAGAGTTTTGAGGAGCGTCGTCGCAACCCTGCTGTGTGGATCACCACTAGAGAGGAGGACGCTTGACCTCATTCACCCTCTCCTAAAGATCTGCAAGGAAACAGGGATATACGATCTCCCTAGGTAACACAATCTACTATATATGCAGTTTCATATTTCGCGGATTTTGCGTACCAATCTTCGCACGACGACGAACATCTCTTTGGGAATCGGGGATTTTGTTTTTCTTGTTCTTCCGCTGCGCATATGATGTCGCCCCCAAGGATTTCCCAACAGTGGTATCAGAGCCAGGTCGTTCGTGCGAATGATTGGTTTTGAACTGCGTGTGTTGTGTTTAGGAAGAATTTTTGACGTCAAAATTGTTGATGCAAAAACAAGGAAGGGCTGCAACAGTTGCTGCCCTCGATCTGCGCGGCGGCAGCGCAGCCGGGCAACACAGGGCTATGTCTGCTGCAGCCAGCGGGGGCCTGCTTGCGGCAGGCTTGTCGCCGGCGGGGTCGGCGTACACGGACGGCAGAGGCGCCACAGGCGGCGCCCGCCCGCCGCTGCCTCTCGGGCGAAACCCCCATAGGGGCGGTCGCCCGCCCATGGACAGCACCGCCATGGAGGTGGCGGCACCACCAGCCGGCGGTCTGCCAACAGGCGTCGCGTGCCGGCAGGCGAGGGTAGTGCCCTCGCCTGTCGCCGTGTCAGCCATCGTGGTGCGGGGACGGCGGCAGCAGCGAAAAGGGGAAAGGGCATTAGGGTTTTCTGGGCAAAAGATAGTTTTACCCCTCGAAATTTGAGAAATTCTAGTTTCTGTCTTTTATCCAAATTACGAAATTACCCCTATGAATTCAGAAATTCCCTATAATGTCCCTGATTTCAGAAAATATTAATTAATTAAAAGGTTTAGTTGATTATTATTTTTATTATTATTATCTAGTAGTCCTACATAATGATGATTATTTATACATGTGATGTATGATGTATGGACGGATGATAATGGACCGTGTGATATGTGTAACTGTGATTATTATTATTGAGGTCTGCGAACCTCCATTATATTTCTCGTTTATTGTCGGGCCTGCATGCCTATGATTAAGTTGTAATCACATGAGTATGGCACAGCGGGAGCGTGGATGCGATAGCGGGACCCACGAGACGGACGATCATGATGCATGAAGATGCATCAAGATGTCCACGGAACCGATAAGGACGAAATGGACGATCACGGGGCATGGAGATGCACCGTTGCACACATAGATCTCGATGTGAGTGATTAGGCCTACTGGCTCGGGCCTAATCATATTAGGTTGTGGTCCATGATCATCTGGTGTAATTACTTATACACATACTAGATATGTATATATATTTGCATGCGATGTAGATATATATTAAATATGTATATGTGTGACATGTCATATTAGGAGACCAAATTATAGAAACATCTCTCGATAATATTAAGTCGATAAACGTGAGGCAATTAGATTGACCCACGTGGCTTTCCATCGTTATTAGTAGGAACCGATTCCCGGTGTAGGTTGAGTTGGTCGATATTGGGAAATCATGGGGGGCGACATCATATGCGCAGCGGAAGAACAAGAAAACAAAAATCCCCGATTCCCAAAAAGATGTTCGTCGTCGTGCGAAGATTGGTGCGCAAAAATCCGCAAAACACAAAACTGCGTATAGAGATTGTGTTACCTAGGGAGATCATATATCCTTGTTTCCTTGCAGATCCTTAGGAGAGGGTGAAGGAGGTCAAGCGTCCTCCTCTCTAGCGGTGATCCACACAAAGGGGGGTTGCGGCGACCCTCCTCAAAAAACTCGGGCCTCTGAGGTGGAGAGGGAGAGGAGAATAGGAAAGGCAAGCAAAGACTCTAGCCTATGAGGTCATGAATCCCTCCTATTTATAGAGATCCCGTGTCAAACCCTAATGGGTCCTTCCCTAGTGGGTATTAGATCTGTATCCAATAAGACAAGGGGCTCCGTGGGATATCTCATATCCCAACCTCTACTCATCGCAATGCCTACCATATGTGTGTGACCCTCTAGGCCCAATATCAAGCAAGCTAGTCGTGAGTCATACCGCCGAACTCCTTCTAACTCGGTGAATTATTATCTCTGTAATAATTCACTTTCGACTCATCGACTACGGACGTCTTTTAGGCCACTACGCCAGTAGTCCCCGACGATCTGAGAAATCCAATCCATTGGACACAATCTGTCCTCAGTTACCATGTACCTATAGTCCCTCATCCATCTAATATCCCAAAGACCGTATATCGAGCATGGTGTTGTCAGACCCATACGGTTTCTACTCGAGTCTCGCTCTAATCGGATTCTCCTGGAGAACTCTTTCTCTCTCAACCCGAATGACCCTAGCCAGGGATTTGTCTGAGCAAGAACACATGGGATATTCCTCTCATGACGCCGAGAGTGGATGATCCTCTATCGACACTCAATAGCCCTCGTAAGGTCGACTACCACTCCCAATGACCAGTTGTACTAGATCTAGGACAGCCAAACCTATAAGTCTGGTATCAAAGAGTGGAGCACTCATACAGGACATCCTTGGTGTCTCAAGTCTAAGGACCAGATACACCACTAGGACTACTGAAATCGTTGTTCCGACAATAAGGCATCATCAACCATCCAAAGATTCCGTAAGCGGATCAATTAGTGAACTCATTCTCCAATGAGCACTGCATCGTATCCCTAGTGTCCCTACACGAAAGCAAATATGAGACCAAATTGCATCCATCATATGGACGGGATATACAAAGACACCCAGTCTATCCGTTATCACGATGTCCCTCTCGAGTAACCTATGACCGGATTATTTAGGATATGTGTTTAAAGGTGAATCAATCTCATTATTGTGATCTCATCACGATCCGATTCCCATTGCACAAATCCAAGGACATCACAATATATATATGCATTTATGCAATAGTTATAAAAGTGATATACGCCAAAATATAATAAGCAAAAAAGATTCTCAGATCAAGTCACACGTGCCATCACTCACGTGATTGGCTTGCTGGGCACCTATGACTAGCAATCTCCTACTTGACCTAAAGCCAATCACCTATGTGTCTGATCCCCATCAGACCCCTGTGACGCTCAAAGACAAAATGAGACAACGGCTTTGTCAGTGGATCTGCAATGTTATCTTCGGATGGAACTCCTTCCACTGCTACATCTCATCGGGTCACGATCTCTCTGATAAGGTGAAACCTCCTCAGAACATGCTTAGATTTCTGATGAGACCTAGGTTCCTTCGCTTGAGCAATTGCCCCATTGTTGTCGCAATATAGGGAGATCGGCTCTTCGCTACCCGGCACGACTCCCAAATCTATGATGAACTTCTTCAACCAGACTCCCTCCTTTCTCGCATCCGATGCAGCAATGTACCGCCGCTCTGGTCGTGGTCGTCGTCAGCGGTGGTATCTTGCTTGGAACTCTTCTAGCACACTCGCTCTTCCATTCAAGGTGTACACATACCCCGAATTTGACTTGCTATCATCGACATCGGTGACTTAAAAACTTGAGTCGGTGTAGCCTTCAACCTTAAGGCTATTACCTCCATATACTAGTAAAATATCCTTAGTCCTTCTCATGTACTTAATGATACACTTTCTCGCTTTCCGGTGCTCCAAGCCCGGATCCGCTTTGATACACTGCTTTCGTGACACTTTCGAGCATATGCGCTATATCGGGCCTAGTACATAGCATGGCATACATGATAGACCCTATTGCTTTGAGGTATAAGGTATCATATCCATGTTCACCCTTTCTTCTGGAGTCTTTGGGGACATATTCAGTAGAAAGCGATATCCATGTCTCATCGGTATGAGACCTCTCTTGAAATTTTCCATGCCAAACCTTTTTGACAATAGTTTCTATGTACCGATTTGGGACAAGCCAAGCATCCTCTTGGATCTATCTCTATAGATTCTAATCACCAAGATATAAGATGCTTCCCCAAGTCCTTCATGGAGAAGTGTCTAGATAACTAAGCCTTTACTTGTGGATAGCATTCCCATGTCATTCCCAATGATGAGGATGCCATCCACATATAACACCAAAAAAAGTGATAGCTCCCCACTTACCTTTCTGTATACACAAGGGCTCATCTTCGTTCTTAACTAAGTCATAAGATCCCATTGCCTCATCAAATCTTATGTTCCAACTTCGGAAAGCTTGCTTTAGTCCATAAATGGATCTAAGCAACCTACACACCTTATCCGGGTAGTTCTTGGACACGAATCCCTCGGGTTGCATCATATACACCTCCTCCTCGAGGTTCCCGTTGAGGAATGCGGTTTTCACATCCATCCGCCAGATCTCATAATCATAGTGTGCTGCAATAGCCAATAGAATTCGATGGATTTTAGCATTGCTACGGTGAGAAAGTTTCGTCAGTAGTCAACACCTTGCCTTTGACGATACCCCTTAGCCACTAGCCTTGCTTTATAGGTCTCTACCTTTCCATCTACTCGATCTTTTTTCTTAAAGATCCACTTGCAACCGATGGGTACAATACCTTCTAAGCATCAACTAGGTTCCAAACCTTATTGGAGTACATAGAATCCATCTCGAATTCATGGCTTCTTTCCACTTCCCTGAGTCTATACTCATAATAGCCTCCTCGTAGGTCTAAGGATCAATATCCTCTACATCCTCTGCTCTAATATGTCCCACATATCTCTCGGGAGGATGGGATACTCTATCGGACCTGCGTAAAGTTGATACTTGTGTATTAGGTACCCGAACGACTTCGGGTCAGAGTGGTGCTTAAGCTTGGTTCTCCAACCTCGCTCAATTCTATCATTCTCCCACTGTCTCCGTCAAGAATGTGTTCCTTCTCAAAGAACACTGCTCTCTTAGCTACAAAGACCTTTTGGTCCTCGAAATGATAGAAATAATACCCACAAGATTCCTTGGGGTATTCCACAAATTTGCATCGCTCTGTCCTTGATTCTAACTTATCGGGGTTGTGTCTTCTAACATGGGCAAGGCAGCCCTAGATCTTAACAACCTTAAGATCAGGCTTCTTCCCTTTCTATATCTCATATGGTGTAGACACTACCGACTTAGTTGGAACTCTGTTCAGAAGGTAAGCTGTGGTTTCTAGGGCATATCCCCAGAATGAGATGGGTAGGTCAGCGAAACTCATCATGGATCGTACCATATCTAATAATGTATGATTTCACCTTTCAGAGACACCATTGAGCTGAGGTGTATAAGGAGGTGTCCATTGTGATAATATCCCATGGTCCTTGAGGAACTAAGTAAACTTTGTACTTAAGTATTCACCTCCTCGATCTGATCGAAGAGTTTTGATACTCTTTCCGGTCTGGTTCTCCACCTCATTCTTAGACTCTCTGAATTTCTCAAAGGCCTCAGACTTGTACTTCATTAAGTACACATATCCATACCTTGAGAAATTATCAATAAATGTAATGAAGTAGGAGTAACCTCCAATGGCATGAGTTGACATGGGTCCACATACAACACTATGTATGAGTTCCAATAACTCATTAGCTCCCTCTCCAGTTCTACTAAATGGAGATTTGGTCAGTTTTCCACGAATGCAAGGCTCACAAGTCACATATGACACATAGTCGAATGGATCTAGATATCCATCATTTAGCAACTTTTGAATCCTTCTTTCATGGATGTGACCTAGCCTACAATGCCACAGGTATGCACTGTTCAACTCATCTCGTTTCCTTTTGGACACATTTACATCCATGATATGTGGAGTGGTGTCTAACATAAATAAACCATTATGCAATGTTCATTTCGTGATGATCTTATCATCTAATAATATCGAACAACCATTGTTCTCAAAAATAAATTTATATCCACTAACTGTTAAACATGAAATAGAGATAATGTTTTTGATAATAGAAGGAACAAAATAACATGCATCTAATGCAATAAAAGCTCCACTAGGCAGATGTAGGGCGACCTCGTCAACAGCTAATACAGCAACTTTTGCTTCATTACCCATCTTTAGGTCCATCTCACCTCTCTGTAGTCTCCTAGGCCTTGCCAGAACCTGCAACGAATTGCATATATGATAAGCACTACCGGTATCCAATACCCATGTGTTATCATAAGAGTCTGACAAATGGAGACTGATCATGAATGTACCTGAAGCTTCATCAAGCTTTTGTTTCGCCCTTTCTGCAAGGTACTCTTTGCAGTTTCTCTTCCAATGCCCATTTTTACCACAGTGGAAGCATTGGCCTTTGTCCTTTGCTGGGTCTTTCTTAGCAACCTTTGCTTTACCTTGTTTGCCCTTGCCCTTTCCCTTCTTAAGGGACCTTTCTGCTTTCCTTTTCTTTCTGGTCTCACCAGTGTAGAGAACTGGCTTCTCTTTCTTAATAGTACTCTCTGCCTCCCTCAACATATTGAGGAGCTCTGGGAGAGTCACCTCAAGCTTGTTCATATTAAAATTCATTATGAACTATGAAAAGGAATCTGGTAGGGACTAAAGCACAATGTCCACACACAAGTTATCCTCTAGGACCATTCCTAGACCTGTGAGTTTCTCTATCCACTCAATCATCTTTAGGACATGGTTCTGAACCGGTGTCCCCTCAGTCATCCTAGCGCGGAAAAGACTCTTGGATATCTCATATCGTTGAGTCCTTCCCTGTTCCTCAAACAATTTTCAGACATGTAGGAGAATGGATCTGGCATCCATCTTTTCATGTTGTCTCTGTAACTCTAGAGTCATAGAGCCCAACATATAGCACTGAGCAAGAGTGGAATCATCAATGTACTTCACGTAGCGAGCGATCTCATCCTCGCTTGCCCCTTCTTCGGGCGTAGGCATCACTATATCAAGGACGTACACGATTTTCTCCGCTGTGAGAACAATTCTCAAGTTATCAAGGACGTACACATTTTCCCCTTCTTCGGATCTGTTCTCGCTGAACCTCCGACGACCGTCCGAACTTCCGTCGAACTCTCGAACTCCCAACGTGATCATGATCTTGACTTCGGCGCAACACCTGCTGCTTGTCTTACTTTCATCGTAGTTAAACCTGCACACTTATCTCAACACATATATTAGATAACAAATGACAATTGACTTCATCATCAAAATCCGAGATTCAACACAATGTACTTCACGTAGCGAGAGATCTCATCCTCGTTTGCCCCTTCTTCGGGCGTAGGCATCACTATATCAAGGACGTCCCTCGAGACTCACCTATATCGCGATTCGCTATCTTGCTTACGACATAGAGATGTCACCGGTGACCTGAGGGCATGGTATACTTGGTCGAGTCCCTCGAGGGTATATCATCAAATCAGACTTATCTTGTAACGAAGGTGTTTACTTAACCGAGCATCATGGTTGGTCGAGTCCCTCGAGGCCATGGTGATTCGGAGGCCGAACAGGACGGGAATCACAAGGAGTTGTGATCGACAAGAGTTGCCTACCTTTTAGGCTTAGTGTGATTAGTCGAGTCCCTCGAGGTTACACTAAGACGCTGATTGGATCCTGATCCCCACTAGAAGTCTGCTGGAGACTTTCGTTTCACGTGTTGAGGGTGTCGCGTAACTCGTTAATAAAATAGTGGGAGCATATTAAGATAGAAGTCCATATCTTGATAGTTTATTTCTTGCAAAATCTGCATGTTATTCATTTCTGCTGCATCTTTATTTTTAGAAAATGTCGCTTTCAAATCCATTACGTGGCATACTTGATGTCAACCGCCTCACTGGTCAAATTATACGGATTGGCTCCATAACTTGAGAATTGTTCTCACAGTGAAGAAAATCGTGTACGTCCTTGATACAGTGATGCCTGCGCCCGAAGAAGGGGCAAACGAGGATGAGATCTCTCGCTACGTGAAGTACATTGTGTTGAATCTCGGATTTTGATGATGAAGTCAATTGTCATTTGTTATCTAATATATGTGTTGAGATAAGTGTGCAGGTTTAACTACGATGAAAGTAAGACAAGCAGCAGGTGTTGCGCCGAAGTCAAGATCATGATCATGTTGGGAGTTCGAGAGTTCGACGGAAGTTCGGACGGTCGTCGGAGGTTCAGCGAGAACAGATCCGGTAGAAGTCCGAAGCTTGCTGCCAAGCCGCTCGTCGGAACTTCGCCAAGTGGATCATCGCAAAGTCCAGGAGTTTGCCGGATGTCCGCAGAAGGATCACCGAGGGTTCATCGGATGATCGACGGAAGTTCGCGGAAACTTCGCCCGGAAGAAGCGATTGACGACGAGCAAAGATGCAGAAGTTGTCTTAGATTTAATCATAGTTAGCACGTTGATTAAGCTTGAAAATGGGAGGTGATCCCATTAGCTTAATCTTGGGGCAATTGGGCCCTTGAAAAGATTGAAATTGGGCGAATGGAGCTAACCATTCGGACCACGATTGCACCGGGCGGTGCTACCGCCTAGGCCGAGGTGCAACCGCCAGGGTTCGCGCTCCCAGCGAGATCGGGCGGTGCAACCGCCCAGCCGGAGGT
Source organism: Musa schizocarpa (assembly GCA_900464855.2). Lineage (NCBI taxonomy): Eukaryota > Viridiplantae > Streptophyta > Magnoliopsida > Zingiberales > Musaceae > Musa > Musa schizocarpa. The sequence continues at coordinate 29,713,734 of LS990920.1, read as the reverse complement.
GCAACCCGCAGCTCGATCTTCGAGCTAGATCGGCGGTGCAACCTCCCGACAGAGAGGTAGCACCGCTTGAGCTCGGTCTTCGAAGCTCAGGGCGGCGAGGTGCAACCGCCTCAATTAGGGAGGTGGCACCGCCTGGGCTCGATCTTGAGCGGACTCGAAGCGGTGCAACCCCACCGAGAGGTGTGCCGCCCGGCTCGATCTTCGAGCTCTGCCGCGCGGTGCAACCTCTCCAATCAAGAGGTGCAATCACCGATCCCGGAATTCGGATTTGATCGATTTGATCGTTTTGAGCTCCAAATTTGAACTGGGTTGGGGCCTATAAATACCCCACCCATTCAGCACTGAAAAGAAACAGATCCACACCGAATTCTTGATCTTTTCAGTGATTCTAAGAGCTCAAATTTGTGTAAAGTCCTAAAGTTCTCCTCTTTCTGTTCTTCAAGTCTTGAGTTGTAAAGAGAGGAGAGAAAGGATCTATAAGGGTTGTCTCCTGAGCCCGTCAAAAGGAGAGGAACTGTAAAAGGGCAGTTAGCATTCGCCCATTGAAGGAAGGCAGCTAGTTGACGTCGGTGACCTCGTTGGAGGAGGAAGCCAAAAGTGGAGTAGGTCAAGACTGACCGAACCACTCTAAATCTCTGGTTTGCTTTTACTTTGAGCACTTTATCATTACTGCAAACCTCCTACATAGCTACTGCCCTCTGCGCTTTTACGAACGTCTCTAAATCCTGATCTTTCCGAATTTGCATTCAGACGTAAATCGGTGTCTTCGTACGATCTTTACGCTGCAGTTTACGCTTACGTTTTGATTCCATTTATAACTACAAATTGCTTTCTGCGTATTCATAAAACGCTTTTCAAAGTTCAAAACTGCGTTTAGACGTAAAATTACGCTTTGACGTAAAACTGCGTTTAGACGTAAAACAGCGTTTAGACGCAAAACTGCGTTTAGACGTAAAACTGCGTTTAGACGCAAAACTGCGTTTAGACGCAAAACTGCATTTAGACGTAAAACTGCGTTTAGACGCAAAACTGCGTTTAGACGTAAAACTGCATTTAGACGTAAATCGGCTTTCCTCGTACAATCATCAGATTTCAGTTTACGTTTACATCTTGATTTCAACTGCATACTGCCTTCTGCGATTTTACAAATGAGTTTCAAAGTTTAGACGTAAATCTGTGTTTAGACGTAAATCTTCGTTTAGACGTAAATCTGCATTTAGACGTAAAACTGCACTTAGACGTAAATCAGCACTTGGACGTAAAACTGCGCTCAGACGCAAGCTGCGCAAACTGTGTTTAGACGCAAACTGTGTTTAGACGCAAACTGCGCTTAGACGCAATCTGCGCTTAGACGCAAACTGCGCTTAAATGCAAACCGCGCTTAGACGCAATCTGCATTTAGACCCAAACTGCATTTAGATGTAAACTGCGTAAACTGCACTTAGATACAAACTGTGAATCAGCTTTTACATCGAAATCGTTTTTATCGGACGAACGCAGCTTTCGTTTTTAATCGCTGAAAGATTTCCGCTGCACTAATTCACCCCCCCCCCCTCTTAGTGCTCTCGATCCTAACAATTGGTATCAGAGCAAGGTTAACTCTCTAACGGATTAAAACCCACGAGAGATGGCATACGCCGGAAACCAAGAGGGGCATTCTATTACACGTCCACCCATGTTCAGTGGAACGGACTACACCTACTGGAAGACCCGAATGAGGATCTTTCTTATTTCTATGGATTTTGAACTGTGGAACCTTGTTGAAAACGGATTTTCAAAGTCTTCTCTTCCAATGATCGATTGGAATGAATTGGAAAAGAAGGCTTTCGCTCTTAATGCAAAGGCTATGAATGCCTTATTTTGCGCACTTGATAAAAACGAGTTTAATCGTGTTTCAACTTGCGAAACTGCATTTGATATTTGGCACATACTTGAAGTGACCCACGAGGGCACAAGTAGAGTGAAAGAGTCAAAAATCAATCTGTTGCTGCATTCTTTTGAACTTTTCCGAATGAAACCGAGTGAAACCATTGGCGACATGTTTACCCGTTTCATGGATGTCGTCAACGGTCTAAAAGGACTCGGAAAAAGTTTTTCGGATTTTGAACTCGTAAATAAGATACTAAGATCCCTTCCTAAAAGTTGGGATCCTAAAGTCACTGCTATTCAAGAAGCAAAAGATCTGCGCAACTTCCCTCTTGAAGAACTAATCGGGTCATTAATGACCTACGAAATGACTTGCAAAGCTCATGAAGAGCAAGAAGACATCCTTCCAAAGAACAGGAAGGATATGGCACTTAAAACTTCTGAATGCCACTTGAGAGAAAACTCAAGTGATGAGGACTGTGATGATGACTTGGCACTTTTAACAAGAAAGTTTAAGAAATTCTTCAAAAGAAACAAGTTTAAGAATGATGCGAAAAATAAACTTGAACCCAAGAAGGACCAAGTGATCTGCTATGAATGTAAAAAGCCGGGACACTACAAGAGTGATTGTCCCCAAGTCAAAAGAAGAACATCAAAGAAGAAGGCTCTTCAAGCAACATGGGATGACTCGAGCGCATCTGAAGAAGAAGAGTCCAACACCGAGCAAGTTGCTCATTACGCCTTAATAGCCATCGGAGAGGAGGTAACGAATTTATTAGATGATGATTTATCTTTCGATGAATTATTAAATGCCTTCCATGATTTATTTGATGAATGCAAGATTATCAATAGAAAATACAAATTGCTAAAAAAGGAACATGATAGTCTTACTTGTGATTTTAATAAGTTAAAAATTGAATATCATGATAGTTTAAATTCATGTGACAAATGTCATGATCTAGAAGCTGTTCAAAAAGAAAACTTGCTACTTAAGGACACCTTGAAGAAATTCGAGGTTGGTAGCAAGTCATTAAACATGATCCTTACAAACAAGGGTCATGTTCCCAAAAGAAGTGGGATTGGATTTGTGAGGAGTCCTCACCAAAATCCAACTACCTTCGTAAAAGGCCTCATCTTACATGTTAGACATCAAAGCAAATGCAACTTTTGTTGCAAGTTCTGGACACAGACGCATTATTGTCCATTCAGAAAATTAGTCCAAACAATTGATTTGGGTTCCTAAAGGAACCATGACAAATTCTATGCAACATGATAAAAAATGTAGATCTATTTGTGAGGAACCCAAAAGCAAATGGGTACCTAAACATCATCCTTTCTTGTAGAAAACTAAACCATCGCAAGCTAGGAGCAAGAGATGGTACCTTGATAGTGGATGCTCAAGGCATATGACCGGAGATCCATCCCAATTCTCTAAGCTACTAGCATAGATCGAAGGATATGTCACCTTCGGAGACAACAACAAGGGTAAAATCATTGGCAAAGGAACCATAGGTAACAAATCCAACTTTTCTATTGAAGATGTTTTGCTAGTTGATGGTCTAAAAACATAACCTCCCGAGTATTAGTCAATTGTGTGATAAAGGATATATTATCATATTTGAATCTAATGCTTGCATCATTGAAAACCACACAAAAAAACATATCTATGATTGCATTAAAACAAAATAACGTATACACTATTGACATCAATGATTTATGTAACGAAACATGTTTTTCTGCTTTAAATGAGAATGCTTGGATATGGCACAAAAGATTAGGTCATACTAGCATGAAGCTAATCACTCAAATATCATCCAAAGAACTTGTAAGAGGAATTCCTCATATCAAGTTCATCAAAGATAATGTATATGATGCCCCGCCAATTAGGTAAACAAATTAAGAGTAGCTTCAAATCTAAAAATCAAGTAAGCACCTCTAGGCCCTTACAATTGATCCATATGGACTTGTTCGGACCCATCTCCACATCAAGCCTAGGAGGTAGCAAATACGCTTTTCGTCATATCGAGATGACTATAGCAGATACACATGGACTTACTTCTTAAAACAGAAAAGTGAATGCCTTAGATCTTTTACCAAGTTTTGCAAACTCGTTCAGAATGAGAAAGGTTCTATGATTTTGTCAATTAGAAGTGATCATGGTGGTGAATTTCAAAACCATGATTTCCAGGAATTTTGTGAACTCAATGGATACAACCATAATTTCTCTACTCCTAGAAACCCTCAACAAAATGGAGTTGTAGAAAGAAAAAATCGAAATTTACAAGAAATGGCAAGAACCATGTTGAATGAACACAACCTACCCAAATATTTTTTGGGCGAAGCCAGAATACTGCATGCTATATCTTAAATAGAGTTCTAGTGAGACCTCTACTAACCAAAACTCCCTATGAGTTATGGAACAATAAAAAAACCAACATTTCATATTTTAAAGTCTTTGGGTGTAAGTGTTTTATCTTGAATGAAAAGACAACTTAGGAAAATTTGATGCTAAATCCGATGAAGGAATCTTTCTTGGTTATTCTACGTTTCTAAAGCCTTTCGATATCTTTAATAAAAGAACTCTAATTATTGAAGAATCCATTCATGTTGTTTTCAATGAGATTTCTGAAATCACGAAAAATGATCTTGACGATGATGTTAATTTTGATTCTTTAAATTTAAACGAAACCCGTCTCCAATTAGCAACTTGGATGCATCCACTTCTCATTTCCTTACCCAAGGATTGAAGTATGTAGATGCTCATCCTAAGGAGCTAATCTTAGGAGACACATCAAAGGGGATTCAAACACGATCTTCTCTTAAAACCTTTTTATTGCAAATGTCACCTTTTCTCTCCCAAATTGAACCCAAATGCATTGATGAAGCCATGAAAGATGATTCATGGATTATCGCAATGCAAGATGAATTAAGTCAATTTGAGAGAAATGAAGTGTGGAAGCTTGTTCCTAGGCCAAATGACCATCTAGTTATTGGTACTAAATGGGTCTTGAAAAACAAGCAAAATGAAAATGGTATCGTGGTTAGAAACAAGACTAGATTAGTGGCCAAAGGTTTCAACCAAGAAGAAGGTATCGACATTTGAAAAACCTTCGCCTCTGTGGCTCGATTGGAAGCCATAAGGATGCTCCTTGCCTACGCTTAGCAGTAATAATTTTAAGTTGTTTCAAATGGATGTTAAAAAAAAGCTTTCTTAATGGCTTTATTTCCGAAGAAGTCTATGTTGAACAACCTCCTGGATTTGAAAATAATAGTCTCCCTAATCATGTGTTTAGATTAACTAAAAGCTCTCTATGGTTTAAAACAAGCTCCTAGGGCTTGGTATGAGAGACTTAGTTCTTTTCTTATTGAAAATAATTTCATAAAAGGCAAGGTTGATACTACATTATTCATCAAGAACTTTGAAAACAATTTTCTCATTGTTCAAATTTATGTTGATGATATTATCTTTGGTTCTACAAATGAATCTCTTTGTGAATCCTTTCAAGAAAACTATGAGTCGTGAATTAAAATGAGTCTAATGGGAGAGTTAACATTCTTCTTAGGTCTACAAATCAAACAACTAAGCAATGGCATCTTTATTAGTCAAACCAAATATGCTATGAGTTTGCTAAAGAAGTTCAATATGAATAATTCAAAAGCCATTAACACTCCTATGAGCACCTCCACTAAGTTAGAAATTGATGAGAATGGAGAAAGCTTCGATCAAAAAACCTATAGGGGTATGATAGGAAGTTTACTTTACCTCACTACCACCAGACTAGACATCATGTTCAGTGTAGGACTTTGTGCTAGATTTCAATCAAACCCTAAGATATCTCATCTCAAAGCAGTCAAAAGAATACTTAGATATCTTAATGGAACTACAAATCTAGGATTATGGTACCCAAAATCAGAAAATTTTGAATTAACAGCTTATGCTGATGCGGACTTCGCTAGCTGTAGACTAGATAGAAAAAGCACATCAGGATCATGTCAATTTTTAGGATATGCCCTTGTATCCTGGTCATCTAAGAAACAAAGCTCGGTTGCTCTATCAACAACCGAAGCTGAATATATTGCAGCAAGTGCATGCTGTGCACAAGTTGTATGGATGAAAAACACTTTAGAAGATTACAAAGTTAATCTTAAAGATATTCCCATTAAATGTGATAACACGAGTGCAATATGCTTAACTAAAAATCCTATACAACACTCAAGAACAAAACATATTGATATTAGACATCACTTTATACGAGATCATGTCACTAATCATGATGTAACCATAGAGTTTATTGATACCAAACATCAACTAGCTGATATCTTTACAAAACCCCTATGTAAAGAACAATTTGATTACATAAGAAGAGAATTAGGAATGTTGATGTGTCCGAATACTTAAACTAGTTAAAATTATTTTTCGGATGTTATTACTATTACATGCCTTGGCATCACTTGATCAAATAACATGTTGCAAATTATGTGACAAATGTTTTTAACTGAATGCATGTAAGAAGTTTATTTTTTGGTTTGAATGCTAAAAATGGGATTTTCCTGTACACTCTTATGAAAACTTGCTGAAAAATGACTTTCCTCCTACTTGTTGAAAAATGCTATCATGCTTTCTGTTGATGACAAAGGGGGAGAAACATATGAATTGATAAACACTGCAATAATCATGTCTATATCATAGTTGAACTGCCATAATCATGTCTATGTCATAGTTGCAAATATTTGAGTGATGCTATAAACAATGTTATAGTTATGCCATCCTTGCATCACCAAGAGATATATGAACATGTGCTATAGTTTGCATTATGTCTTGAGTTGATATTCTATCTTGTGAAGTAAATGCAAACTTGCTAGAAAATCTCAAATGTGTGCATCATGTAATAGTCCTTCGCAGCTTTATATGATTACATGATGAATAGTTACAAACACAATCATACAAACTTGATGATGTATGTCAAGCCTTGACATCATTCTTGAAGAGATATATCATGATGGGTATCATGATGGGAGTATTGATAAGTTTAACTGATCTAACTTATCAATACGTCACTTGAATTCTTAGGTCTTGAATTCAAGGTTGACTTATCTCAACTATGGCATATAGATAGGGGGAGTTAAGGTTAACTCCATTATCAATTGATTGTCATCATCAAAAAGGGGGAGATTATTGAATCTCGGATTTTGATGATGAAGTCAATTGTCATTTGTTATCTAATCTATGTGTTGAGATAAGTGTGCAGGTTTAACTACGATGAAAGTAAGACAAGCAGCAGGTGTTGCGCCGAAGTCAAGATCATGATCACGTTGGGAGTTCGAGAGTTCGACGGAAGTTCGGACGGTCGTCGGAGGTTCAGCGAGAACAGATCCGAGAAGTCCAGAAGCTTGCCAAGCAAAGCTCGTCGGAACTCGCCAAGTGGATCGTCGCAAAGTCCAGGAGTTTGCCGGATGTCCGCAGAAGGATCACCGAGGGTTCATCGGATGATCGACGGAAGTTCGCCGGAAACTCGTCGGAAGAAGCGATTGACGCATCGGAGCAAAGCTGCAGAAGTTGTCTTAGATTTAATCGTAGTTAGCACGTTGATTAAGCTTGAAAATGGGAGGTGATCCCATTAGCTTAATCTTGGGGCAATTGGACCCCTGAAAAGATTGAAATTGGGCCGAATGGAGCTAACCATTCGGACCCCTGATACACCAAAGCGGTGCAACCGCCCAGGCCGAGGTGCAACCGCCGGGTATGTGTCTCCCAGCGAGACCGGGCGGTGCAACCGCCCCAGCCAGAGGGTGCAACCGCCAGAGCTCGATCTTCGAGCTAGATCGGGCGGTGCAACCTCCCCGACAGAGGTAGCACCGCTTGAGCTCGGTCTTCGAGCTCGAGCGAGAGAGGTGCAACCGCCTCAATCGAGGTGGCACCGCTTGGGGCTCGATCTTGAGCCGGACTCAAGCGGTGCAACCGCCCTGACAGAGGTGCAACCGCCTCGCTCGATCTCCGAACTCTGCCAGGCGATGCAACCTCTCCAGTCAAGAGGTGCAACCGCCTAATCCCGGAATTCCGGGATTTGATCGATTTGATCGTTTTGAGCTCCAAATTTGAACTGGGTTGGGGCCTATAAATACCCCACCCATTCAGCACTGAAAAGAAACAGATCCACACCGAATTCTTGATCTTTTCAGTGATTCTAAGAGCTCAAATTTGTGTAAAGTCCTAAAGTTCTCCTTTTTTTCTGTTCTTCAAGTCTTGAGTTGTAAAGAGAGAGAGAAAGGATCTGTAAGGGTTGTCTCCCTGCCCGTCAAAAGGAGAGGAACTGTAAAAGGGCAATTAGCCTTCGCCCATTGAAGGAAGGCAGCTAGTTGACGTCGGTGACCTCGTCGGAGGAGGAAGCCAAAAGTGGAGTAGGTCAAGACTGACCGAACCACTCTAAATCTCTGGTTTGCTTTTACTTTGAGCACTTTATCATTACTGCAAACCTCCTACATAGCTACTGCCCTCTGCGCTTTTACGAACGAGTCTCTAAATCCTGATCTTTCCGAATTTGCATTCAGACGTAAATCAGTGTCTTCGTACGATCTTTACGCTGCAGTTTACGCTTACGTTTTGATTCCATTTATAACTGCAAATTGCTTTCTGCGTATTCATAAAACGCTTTTCAAAGTTCAAAACTACGTTTAGACGTAAAATTACGCTTTGACGTAAAACTGCATTTAGACGTAAAACAGCGTTTAGATGCAAAACTGCGTTTAGACGTAAAACTGCGTTTAGACGTAAAACTGCGTTTAGACGCAAAACTGCGTTTAGACGCAAAACTGCATTTAGACGTAAAACTGCGTTTAGACGCAAAACTGCGTTTAGACGTAAAACTGCATTTAGACGTAAATCGGCTTTCCTCGTACAATCATCAGATTTCAGTTTACGTTTACATCTTGATTTCAACTGCATACTGCCTTCTGCGATTTTACAAATGAGTTTCAAAGTTTAGACGTAAATCTGTGTTTAGACGTAAATCTTCGTTTAGACGTAAATCTGCATTTAGACGTAAAACTGCACTTAGACGTAAATCAGCACTTGGACGTAAAACTGCGCTCAGACGCAAGCTGCGCAAACTGTGTTTAGACGCAAACTGTGTTTAGACGCAAACTGCGCTTAGACGCAATCTGCGCTTAGACGCAAACTGCGCTTAAATGCAAACCGCGCTTAGACGCAATCTGCATTTAGACCCAAACTGCATTTAGATGTAAACTGCGTAAACTGCACTTAGATACAAACTGTGAATCAGCTTTTACATCGAAATCGTTTTTATCGGACGAACGCAGCTTTCGTTTTTAATCGCTGAAAGATTTCCGCTGCACTAATTCACCCCCCCCCCCTCTTAGTGCTCTCGATCCTAACAATTGGTATCGAGCAAGGTTAACTCTCTAACGGATTAAAACCCACGAGAGATGGCATACGCGAAACCAAGAGGGGCATTCTATTACACGCCCACCCATGTTCAATGGAACGGACTACACCCCTCTTGGAAGACCCGAATGAGGATCTTTCTTATTTCTATGGATTTTGAACTGTGGAACCTTGTTGAAAACGGATTTTCAAAGTCTTCTCTTCCAATGATCGATTGGAATGAATTGGAAAAAGAAGGCTTTTAAGCTCTTAATGCAAAGGCTATGAATGCCTTATTTTGCGCACTTGATAAAAACGAAGTTTAATCGTGTTTCAACTTGCGAAAACTGCATTTGATATTTGGCACACACTTGAAGTGACCCACGAGGGCACAAGTAGAGTGAAAAGAGTCAAAAATCAATCTGTTGCTGCATTCTTTTGAACTTTTTCCAATGAAACCGAAAGTGAAACCATTGGCGACATGTTTACCCGTTTCATGGATGTCGTCAACGGTCTAAAAGGACTCGGAAAAAAAGTTTTTCGGATTTTGAACTTCGTAAATAAGATACTAAGATCCCTTCCTAAAAGTTGGGATCCTAAAGTCACTGCTATTCAAGAAGCAAAAAAGATCTGCGCAAACTTCCCTCTTGAAGAACTAATCGGGTCATTAATGACCTACGAAATGACTTGCAAAGCTCATGAAGAGCAAGAAGACATCCTTCCAAAGAACAGGAAGGATATGGCACTTAAAACTTCTGAATGCCACTTGAGAGAAAAAACTCAAGTGATGAGGACTGTGATGATGACTTGGCACTTTTAACAAGAAAGTTTAAGAAATTCTTCAAAAGAAACAAGTTTAAGAATGATCTGCGAAAAATAAACTTGAACCCAAGAAGGACCAAGTGATCTGCTATGAATGTAAAAAAAGGACACTACAAGAGTGATTGTCCCCAAGTCAAAAGAAGAACATCAAAGAAGAAGGCTCTTCAAGCAACATGGGATGACTCGAAAAGATCTGAAGAAGAAGAGTCCAACACCGAGCAAGTTGCTCATTACGCCTTTAATAGCCATCGGAGAGGAGGTAACGAATTTATTAGATGATGATTTATCTTTCGATGAATTATTAAATGCCTTCCATGATTTATTTGATGAATGCAAGATTATCAATAGAAAATACAAATTGCTAAAAAAAGGAACATGATAGTCTTACTTGTGATTTTAATAAGTTAAAAATTGAATATCATGATAGTTTAAATTCATGTGACAAATGTCATGATCTAGAAGTCGTTCAAAAAAGAAAACTTGCTACTTAAGGACACCTTGAAGAAATTCGAGGTTGGTAGCAAGTCATTAAACATGATCCTTACAAACAAGGGTCATGTTCCCAAAAAAGTGGGATTGGATTTGTGAGGAGTCCTCACCAAAATCCAACTACCTTAAATAAAAAGGCCTCATCTTACATGTTAGACATCAAAGCAAATGCAACTTTTTTTTTGCAAGTTCGGTTTCAGGGCGCATTATTGTCCATTCAGGAAATTTAGTCCAAACAAATTGATTTGGGTTCCTAAAGGAACCATGACAAATTCTATGCAACATGATAAAAAATGTAGATCTATTTGTGAGGAACCCAAAAGCAAATGGGTACCTAAACATCATCCTTTCTTGTAGAAAACTAAACCATCGCTAGGAGCAAGAGATGGTACCTTGATAGTGGATGCTCAAGGCATATGACCGGAGATCCATCCCAATTCTCTAAGCTCACTAGCATAGATTTAAGGATATGTCACCTTGGAGACAACAACAAGGGTAAAATCATTGGCAAAGGAACCATAGGTAACAAATCCAACTTTTCTATTGAAGATGTTTTGCTAGTTGATGGTCTAAAACATAACCTCCTCGATTATTAGTCAATTGTGTGATAAAGGATATATTATCATATTTGAATCTAATGCTTGCATCATTGAAAAACCACACAAAAACATATCTATGATTGCATTAAAACAAAATAACGTATACACTATTGACATCAATGATTTATGTAACGAAACATGTTTTTCTGCTTTAAATGAGAATGCTTGGATATGGCACAAAAGATTAGGTCATACTAGCATGAAGCTAATCACTCAAATATCATCCAAAGAACTTGTAAGAGGAATTCCTCATATCAAGTTCATCAAAGATAATGTATATGATGCCTGCCAATTAGGTAAACAAATTAAGAGTAGCTTCAAATCTAAAAATCAAGTAAGCACCTCTAGGCCCTTACAATTGATCCATATGGACTTGTTCGGACCCATCTCCACATCAAGCCTAGGAGGTAGCAAATACGCTTTCGTCATCGTAGATGACTATAGCAGATACACATGGACTTACTTCTTAAAACAGAAAAGTGAATGCCTTAGATCTTTTACCAAGTTTTGCAAACTCGTTCAGAATGAGAAAGGTTCTATGATTTTGTCAATTAGAAGTGATCATGGTGGTGAATTTCAAAACCATGATTTCCAGGAATTTTGTGAACTCAATGGATACAACCATAATTTCTCTACTCCTAGAAACCCTCAACAAAATGGAGTTGTAGAAAGAAAAAATCGAAATTTACAAGAAATGGCAAGAACCATGTTGAATGAACACAACCTACCCAAATATTTTTGGGCCGAAGCCGTAAATACTGCATGCTATATCTTAAATAGAGTTCTAGTGAGACCTCTACTAACCAAAACTCCCTATGAGTTATGGAACAATAAAAAACCCAACATTTCATATTTTAAAGTCTTTGGGTGTAAGTGTTTTATCTTGAATGAAAAAGACAACTTAGGAAAATTTGATGCTAAATCCGATGAAGGAATCTTTCTTGGTTATTCTACAGTTTCTAAAGCCTTTCGTATCTTTAATAAAAGAACTCTAATTATTGAAGAATCCATTCATGTTGTTTTCAATGAGATTTCTGAAATCACGAAAAATGATCTTGACGATGATGTTAATTTTGATTCTTTAAATTTAAACGAAACCCCGTCTCCAACTAGCAACTTGGATGCATCCACTTCTCAGATTTCCTTACCCAAGGATTGGAAGTATGTAGATGCTCATCCTAAGGAGCTAATCTTAGGAGACACATCAAAGGGGATTCAAACACGATCTTCTCTTAAAACCTTTTGTGCAAATGCCGCCTTTCTCTCCCAAATTGAACCCAAATGCATTGATGAAGCCATGAAAGATGATTCATGGATTATCGCAATGCAAGATGAATTAAGTCAATTTGAGAGAAATGAAGTGTGGAAGCTTGTTCCTAGGCCAAATGACCATCTAGTTATTGGTACTAAATGGGTCTTCAGAAACAAGCAAAATGAAAATGGTATCGTGGTTAGAAACAAGACTAGATTAGTGGCCAAAGGTTTCAACCAAGAAGAAGGTATCGATTACGAAGAAACCTTCGCTCCTGTGGCTCGATTGGAAGCCATAAGGATGCTCCTTGCCTACGCTAGCAGTAATAATTTTAAGTTGTTTCAAATGGATGTTAAAAGCGCCTTTCTTAATGGCTTTATTTCCGAAGAAGTCTATGTTGAACAACCTCCTGGATTTGAAAATAATAGTCTCCCTAATCATGTGTTTAGATTAACTAAAGCTCTCTATGGTTTAAAACAAGCTCCTAGGGCTTGGTATGAGAGACTTAGTTCTTTTCTTATTGAAAATAATTTCATAAAAGGCAAGGTTGATACTACATTATTCATCAAGAACTTTGAAAACAATTTTCTCATTGTTCAAATTTATGTTGATGATATTATCTTTGGTTCTACAAATGAATCTCTTTGTGAATCCTTTGCGAAAACTATGAGTCGTGAATTCGAAATGAGTCTAATGGGAGAGTTAACATTCTTCTTAGGTCTACAAATCAAACAACTAAGCAATGGCATCTTTATTAGTCAAACCAAATATGCTATGAGTTTGCTAAAGAAGTTCAATATGAATAATTCAAAAGCCATTAACACTCCTATGAGCACCTCCACTAAGTTAGAAATTGATGAGAATGGAGAAAGCTTCGATCAAAAAACCTATAGGGGTATGATAGGAAGTTTACTTTACCTCACTACCACCAGACTAGACATCATGTTCAGTGTAGGACTTTGTGCTAGATTTCAATCAAACCCTAAGATATCTCATCTCAAAGCAGTCAAAAGAATACTTAGATATCTTAATGGAACTACAAATCTAGGATTATGGTACCCAAAATCAGAAAATTTTGAATTAACAGCTTATCTGTCGATCTGGACTTAAGCTAATTTGTAGACTAGATAGAAAAAGCACATCGATCATGTCAATTTTTAGGATATGCCCTTGTATCCTGGTCATCTAAGAAACAAAGCTTCGGTTGCTCTATCAACAACCTAAGTCTGAATATATTGCAACAAGTGCATCTTTGTGCACAAGTTGTATGGATGAAAAACACTTTAGAAGATTACAAAGTTAATCTTAAAGATATTCCCATTAAATGTGATAACACGAGTGCAATATGCTTAACTAAAAATCCTATACAACACTCAAGAACAAAACATATTGATATTAGACATCACTTTATCTGAGAGATCATGTCACTAATCATGATGTAACCATAGAGTTTATTGATACCAAACATCAACTAGCTGATATCTTTACAAAACCCTATGTAAAGAACAATTTGATTACATAAGAAGAGAATTAGGAATGTTGATGTGTCCAATACTTAAACTAGTTAAAATTATTTTTTCTGATGTTATTACTATTACATGCCTTGGCATCACTTGATCAAATAACATGTTGCAAATTATGTGACAAATGTTTTTTACCGAATGCATGTAAGAAGTTTATTTTTTGGTTTGAATGCTAAAAAATGGGATTTTCCTGTACACTCTTATGAAAACTTTTGCTGAAAAATGACTTTCCTCCTACTTGTTGAAAAAAATGCTATCATGCTTTCATTTGATGACAAAGGGGGAGAAACATATGAATTGATAAACACTGCAATAATCATGTCTATATCATAGTTGAACTGCCATAATCATGTCTATGTCATAGTTGCAAATATTTGAGTGATGCTATAAACAATGTTATAGTTATGCCATCCTTGCATCACCAAGAGATATATGAACATGTGCTATAGTTTGCATTATGTCTTGAGTTGATATTCTATCTTGTGAAGTAAATGCAAACTTGCTAGAAAATCTCAAATGTGTGCATCATGTAATAGTCCTTCGCAGCTTTATATGATTACATGATGAATAGTTACAAACACAATCATACAAACTTGATGATGTATGTCAAGCCTTGACATCATTCTTGAAGAGATATATCATGATGGGTATCATGATGGGAGTATTGATAAGTTTAACTGATCTAACTTATCAATAACGTCACTTGAATTCTTAGGTCTTGAATTCAAGGTTGACTTATCTCAACTATGGCATATAGATAGGGGGAGTTAAGGTTAACTCCATTATCAATTGATTGTCATCATCAAAAAGGGGGAGATTATTGAATCTCGGATTTTGATGATGAAGTCAATTGTCATTTGTTATCTAATCTATGTGTTGAGATAAGTGTGCAGGTTTAACTACGATGAAAGTAAGACAAGCAGCAGGTGTTGCCAAGTCAAGAAGATCATGATCACGTTGGGAGTTCGAGTTCGACGGAAGTTCGGACGGGTCGTCGGAGGTTCAGCGAGAACAGATCCGAGAAGTCCGAAAGCTTGCCAAAGCAAAGCTCGTCGGAACTTCGCCAAGTGGATCGTCGCAAAAAGTCCAGGAGTTTGCCGGATGTCCGCAGAAGGATCACCGAGGGTTCATCGGATGATCGACGGAAGTTCGCCGGAAACTCGTCGGAAGAAGCGATTGACGCATCGGAGCAAAGCTGCAGAAGTTGTCTTAGATTTAATCGTAGTTAGCACGTTGATTAAGCTTGAAAATGGGAGGTGATCCCATTAGCTTAATCTTGGGGCAATGGACCCCCAAAAGATTGAAATTGGGCGAATGGAGCTAACCATTCGGACCCTCGATCCCCCGGGCGGTTGCAACCCGCCCTAGGCCGAGAGGTGCAACCGCCGGGGTCGGTCTCCCCCATAGATCAGGCGGTAAACCGCCCGGCCCAGAGGTGCAACCGCCCGAGCTCGATCTTTCGAAGCTAGATCGGGCGGCAACCTCCCCGAGAGGTAGCACCGCCGAGCTCGGTCTTGAAGCTCGGGGAGAGGTGCAACCGCCTCAATCGAGGTGGCACCGCTTGGGGGCTCGATCTTGAGCCAGACTCAAGCGGTGCAACCGCCCGACAGAGAGGTGCAACCACTTGGGCTCGATCTCCGAAGCTCGCCGGCGATGCAACCTCTCCAAATAAGAGGTGCAACCGCCTTTGATCCCTAATTCCGGGATTTGATCGATTGATCGTTTGAGCTCCAAATTTGAACTGGGTTGGGGCCTATAAATACCCCACCCATTCAGCACTGAAAAAGAAACAGATCCACACCGAATTCTTGATCTTTTCAGTGATTCTAAGAGCTCAAATTTGTGTAAAGTCCTAAAGTTCTCCTTTTTTCTGTTCTTCAAGTCTTGAGTTGTAAAGAGGAGAGAAAGGATCTGTAAGGGTTGTCTCCCCGAGCCCGTCAAAAGGAGAGGAACTGTAAAAGGGCAATTAGCCTTCGCCCATTGAAGGAAGGCAGCTAGTTGACGTCGGTGACCTCGTCGGGAGGAGGAAGCCAAAAGTGGAGTAGGTCAAGACCGACCAACCACTCTAAATCTCTGGTTTGCTTTTACTTTGAGCACTTTATCATTACTGCAAACCTCCTACATAGCTACTGCCCTCTGCGCTTTTACTGAACGAGTCTCTAAATCCTGATCTTTCCGAATTTGCATTGGGGCGTAAATCAAATGTCTTAAATGCGATCTTTACGCTGCAGTTTACGCTTACGTTTTGATTCCATTTATAACTGCAAATTGCTTTCTGCGTATTCATAAAACGCTTTTCAAAGTTCAAAACTACGTTTAGACGTAAAATTACGCTTTGACGTAAAACTGCATTTAGACGTAAAACAGCGTTTAGATGCAAAACTGCGTTTAGACGTAAAACTGCGTTTAGACGTAAAACTGCGTTTAGACGCAAAACTGCGTTTAGACGCAAAACTGCATTTAGACGTAAAACTGCGTTTAGACGCAAAACTGCGTTTAGACGTAAAACTGCATTTAGACGTAAATCGGCTTTCCTCGTACAATCATCAGATTTCAGTTTACGTTTACATCTTGATTTCAACTGCATACTGCCTTCTGCGATTTTACAAATGAGTTTCAAAGTTTAGACGTAAATCTGTGTTTAGACGTAAATCTTCGTTTAGACGTAAATCTGCATTTAGACGTAAAACTGCACTTAGACGTAAATCAGCACTTGGACGTAAAACTGCGCTCAGACGCAAGCTGCGCAAACTGTGTTTAGACGCAAACTGTGTTTAGACGCAAACTGCGCTTAGACGCAATCTGCGCTTAGACGCAAACTGCGCTTAAATGCAAACCGCGCTTAGACGCAATCTGCATTTAGACCCAAACTGCATTTAGATGTAAACTGCGTAAACTGCACTTAGATACAAACTGTGAATCAGCTTTTACATCGAAATCGTTTTTATCGGACGAACGCAGCTTTCGTTTTTAATCGCTGAAAGATTTCCGCTGCACTAATTCACCCCCCCCCCCCCCTCTTAGTGCTCTCGATCCTAACAATTGGTATCAGAGCAAGGTTAACTCTCTAACGGATTAAAACCCACGAGAGATGGCATACGCCGGAAACCAAGAGGGGCATTCTATTACACGTCCACCCATGTTCAGTGGAACGGACTACACCTACTGGAAGACCCGAATGAGGATCTTTCTTATTTCTATGGATTTTGAACTGTGGAACCTTGTTGAAAACGGATTTTCAAAGTCTTCTCTTCCAATGATCGATTGGAATGAATTGGAAAAGAAGGCTTTTAGCTCTTAATGCAAAGGCTATGAATGCCTTATTTTAGCGACTTGATAAAAACGAGTTTAATCGTGTTTCAACTTCATAAACTGCATTTGATATTTGGCACACACTTGAAGTGACCCACGAGGGCACAAGTAGAGTGAAAGAGTCAAAAATCAATCTGTTGCTGCATTCTTTTGAACTTTTCGAATGAAACCGAAAGTGAAACCATTGGCGACATGTTTACCCGTTTCATGGATGTCGTCAACGGTCTAAAAGGACTCGGAAAAAAGTTTTTCGGATTTTGAACTCAGTAAATAAGATACTAAGATCCCTTCCTAAAAGTTGGGATCCTAAAGTCACTGCTATTCAAGAAGCAAAAGATCTGCATAACTTCCCTCTTGAAGAACTAATCGGGTCATTAATGACCTACTGAAATGACTTGCAAAGCTCATGAAGAGCAAAGAAGACATCCTTCCAAAGAACAGGAAGGATATGGCACTTAAAACTTTGAATGCCACTTGAGAGAAAACTCAAGTGATGAGGACTGTGATGATGACTTGGCACTTTTAACAAGAAAGTTTAAGAAATTCTTCAAAAGAAACAAGTTTAAGAATGATCTAAAAAAATAAACTTGAACCCAAGAAGGACCAAGTGATCTGCTATGAATGTAAAAAAAGCCGGGACACTACAAGAGTGATTGTCCCCAAGTCAAAAGAAGAACATCAAAGAAGAAGGCTCTTCAAGCAACATGGGATGACTCGAAAGATCCAAGAAGAAGAAGTCCAACACCGAGCAAGTTGCTCATTCTAATAATAGCCATCGGAGAGGAGGTAACGAATTTATTAGATGATGATTTATCTTTCGATGAATTATTAAATGCCTTCCATGATTTATTTGATGAATGCAAGATTATCAATAGAAAATACAAATTGCTAAAAAAGGAACATGATAGTCTTACTTGTGATTTTAATAAGTTAAAAATTGAATATCATGATAGTTTAAATTCATGTGTCAAATGTCATGATCTAGAAGCTGTTCAAAAAGAAAACTTGCTACTTAAGGACACCTTGAAGAAATTCGAGGTTGGTAGCAAGTCATTAAACATGATCCTTACAAACAAGGGTCATGTTCCCAAAAGAAGTGGGATTGGATTTGTGAGGAGTCCTCACCAAAATCCAACTACCTTCGTAAAAGGCCTCATCTTACATGTTAGACATCAAAGCAAATGCAACTTTTGTTGCAAGTTCGGACATAGGACGCATTATTGTCCATTCAGGAAATTTAGTCCAAACAAATTGATTTGGGTTCCTAAAGGAACCATGACAAATTCTATGCAACATGATAAAAAATGTAGATCTATTTGTGAGGAACCCAAAAGCAAATGGGTACCTAAACATCATCCTTTCTTGTAGAAAACTAAACCATCGCAAGCTAGGAGCAAGAGATGGTACCTTGATAGTGGATGCTCAAGGCATATGACCGGAGATCCATCCCAATTCTCTAAGCTCACTAGCATAGACGAAGGATATGTCACCTTCGGAGACAACAACAAGGGTAAAATCATTGGCAAAGGAACCATAGGTAACAAATCCAACTTTTCTATTGAAGATGTTTTGCTAGTTGATGGTCTAAAACATAACCTCCTGAGTATTAGTCAATTGTGTGATAAAGGATATATTATCATATTTGAATCTAATGCTTGCATCATTGAAAAACCACACAAAAACATATCTATGATTGCATTAAAACAAAATAACGTATACACTATTGACATCAATGATTTATGTAACGAAACATGTTTTTCTGCTTTAAATGAGAATGCTTGGATATGGCACAAAAGATTAGGTCATACTAGCATGAAGCTAATCACTCAAATATCATCCAAAGAACTTGTAAGAGGAATTCCTCATATCAAGTTCATCAAAGATAATGTATATGATGCCTGCCAATTAGGTAAACAAATTAAGAGTAGCTTCAAATCTAAAAATCAAGTAAGCACCTCTAGGCCCTTACAATTGATCCATATGGACTTGTTCGGACCCATCTCCACATCAAGCCTAGGAGGTAGCAAATACGCTTTCGTCATCGTAGATGACTATAGCAGATACACATGGACTTACTTCTTAAAACAGAAAAGTGAATGCCTTAGATCTTTTACCAAGTTTTGCAAACTCGTTCAGAATGAGAAAGGTTCTATGATTTTGTCAATTAGAAGTGATCATGGTGGTGAATTTCAAAACCATGATTTCCAGGAATTTTGTGAACTCAATGGATACAACCATAATTTCTCTACTCCTAGAAACCCTCAACAAAATGGAGTTGTAGAAAGAAAAAAATCGAAATTTACAAGAAATGGCAAGAACCATGTTGAATGAACACAACCTACCCAAATATTTTTTGGGTCAAGCCAAAATATCTGCATGCTATATCTTAAATAGAGTTCTAGTGAGACCTCTACTAACCAAAACTCCCTATGAGTTATGGAACAATAAAAAACCCAACATTTCATATTTTAAAGTCTTTGGGTGTAAGTGTTTTATCTTGAATGAAAAAAAGACAACTTAGGAAAATTTGATGCTAAATCCAGATGAAGGAATCTTTCTTGGTTATTCTACAGTTTCTAAAGCCTTTCAGATCTTTAATAAAAGAACTCTAATTATTGAAGAATCCATTCATGTTGTTTTCAATGAGATTTCTGAAATCACGAAAAAATGATCTTGACGATGATGTTAATTTTGATTCTTTAAATTTAAACGAAACCCCCCGTCTCCAACTAGCAACTTGGATGCATCCACTTCTCGATTTCCTTACCCAAGGATTGGAAGTATGTAGATGCTCATCCTAAGGAGCTAATCTTAGGAGACACATCAAAGGGGATTCAAACACGATCTTCTCTTAAAACCTTTTGTGCAAATGTCGCCTTTCTCTCCCCCAATTGAACCCAAATGCATTGATGAAGCCATGAAAGATGATTCATGGATTATCGCAATGCAAGATGAATTAAGTCAATTTGAGAGAAATGAAGTGTGGAAAAGCTTGTTCCTAGGCCAAATGACCATCTAGTTATTGGTACTAAATGGGTCTTGAAACAAGCAAAATGAAAATGGTATCGTGGTTAGAAACAAGACTAGATTAGTGGCCAAAGGTTTCAACCAAGAAGAAGGTATCGACATTTAAGAAACCTTCGCCTCCTGTGGCTCGATTGGAAGCCATAAGGATGCTCCTTGCCTCACGCTTAGCAGTAATAATTTTAAGTTGTTTCAAATGGATGTTAAAAGCGCCTTTCTTAATGGCTTTATTTCCGAAGAAGTCTATGTTGAACAACCTCCTGGATTTGAAAATAATAGTCTCCCTAATCATGTGTTTAGATTAACTAAAGCTCTCTATGGTTTAAAACAAGCTCCTAGGGCTTGGTATGAGAGACTTAGTTCTTTTCTTATTGAAAATAATTTCATAAAAGGCAAGGTTGATGCTACATTATTCATCAAGAACTTTGAAAACAATTTTCTCATTGTTCAAATTTATGTTGATGATATTATCTTTGGTTCTACAAATGAATCTCTTTGTGAATCCTTTGAGAAAACTATGAGTCGTGAATTCGAAATGAGTCTAATGGGAGAGTTAACATTCTTCTTAGGTCTACAAATCAAACAACTAAGCAATGGCATCTTTATTAGTCAAACCAAATATGCTATGAGTTTGCTAAAGAAGTTCAATATGAATAATTCAAAAGCCATTAACACTCCTATGAGCACCTCCACTAAGTTAGAAATTGATGAGAATGGAGAAAGCTTCGATCAAAAAACCTATAGGGGTATGATAGGAAGTTTACTTTACCTCACTACCACCAGACTAGACATCATGTTCAGTGTAGGACTTTGTGCTAGATTTCAATCAAACCCTAAGATATCTCATCTCAAAGCAGTCAAAAGAATACTTAGATATCTTAATGGAACTACAAATCTAGGATTATGGTACCCAAAATCAGAAAATTTTGAATTAACAGCTTATCTTTGATGCGGACTTAAGCTAGTCATAGACTAGATAGAAAAAGCACATCGGGATCATGTCAATTTTTAGGATATGCCCTTGTATCCCGGTCATCTAAGAAACAAAGCTTCGGTTTGCTCTATCAACAACCGAAGTGAATATATTGCAACAAGTGCATGCTTTGTGCACAAGTTGTATGGATGAAAAACACTTTAGAAGATTACAAAGTTAATCTTAAAGATATTCCCATTAAATGTGATAACACGAGTGCAATATGCTTAACTAAAAATCCTATACAACACTCAAGAACAAAACATATTGATATTAGACATCACTTTATACGAGATCATGTCACTAATCATGATGTAACCATAGAGTTTATTGATACCAAACATCAACTAGCTGATATCTTTACAAAACCCCTATGTAAAGAACAATTTGATTACATAAGAAGAGAATTAGGAATGTTGATGTGTCCGAATACTTAAACTAGTTAAAATTATTTTTCGGATGTTATTACTATTACATGCCTTGGCATCACTTGATCAAATAACATGTTGCAAATTATGTGACAAATGTTTTTAACTGAATGCATGTAAGAAGTTTATTTTTTGGTTTGAATGCTAAAAATGGGATTTTCCTGTACACTCTTATGAAAACTTGCTGAAAAATGACTTTCCTCCTACTTGTTGAAAAATGCTATCATGCTTTCTGTTGATGACAAAGGGGGAGAAACATATGAATTGATAAACACTGCAATAATCATGTCTATATCATAGTTGAACTGCCATAATCATGTCTATGTCATAGTTGCAAATATTTGAGTGATGCTATAAACAATGTTATAGTTATGCCATCCTTGCATCACCAAGAGATATATGAACATGTGCTATAGTTTGCATTATGTCTTGAGTTGATATTCTATCTTGTGAAGTAAATGCAAACTTGCTAGAAAATCTCAAATGTGTGCATCATGTAATAGTCCTTCGCAGCTTTATATGATTACATGATGAATAGTTACAAACACAATCATACAAACTTGATGATGTATGTCAAGCCTTGACATCATTCTTGAAGAGATATATCATGATGGGTATCATGATGGGAGTATTGATAAGTTTAACTGATCTAACTTATCAATACGTCACTTGAATTCTTAGGTCTTGAATTCAAGGTTGACTTATCTCAACTATGGCATATAGATAGGGGGAGTTAAGGTTAACTCCATTATCAATTGATTGTCATCATCAAAAGGGGAGATTATTGAATCTGGATTTTGATGATGAAGTCAATTGTCATTTGTTATCTAATCTATGTGTTGAGATAAGTGTGCAGGTTTAACTACGATGAAAGTAAGACAAGCAGCAGGTGTTGCGCACCAAGTCAAGATCATGATCACGTTGGGAGTTCGAGAGTTCGACGGAAGTTCGGACGGTCGTCGGAGGTTCAGCCGAAAATGATCCGAGAAGTCCGAAGCTTGCCAAGCAAAGCTCGCCGGAACTTCGCCAAGGGATCGTCGCAAAAGTCCGTGGAGTTTGCCGGATGTCCGGCAGAAGGATCACCGAGGGTTCATCGGATGATCGACGGAAGTTCACCGGAAACTTCGTCGGAAGAAGCGATTGACGATCGGAGCAAAGCTGCAGAAGTTGTCTTAGATTTAATCGTAGTTAGCACGCTGATTAAGCTTGAAAATGGGAGGTGATCCCATTAGCTTAATCTTGGGGCAATGGACCCCCGAAAAGATTGAAATTGGGCGAATGGAGCTAACCATTCGGACCCGATACACCGGCGGTGCAACCGCCTAGCCGGAGGTGGTAACCGCCAGGTCGCGGTCTCCCCCAGCGAGACCGGCGGTGCAACCGCCCCCCAGGAGGGTGCAACCGCCCGAGCTCAGATCTTCGAAGCTAGGCCAATGGTGCAACCTCCCCGACAGAGAGGTAACCGCCGAAAGCTCGGTTCTTCGAAGCTCAGGGCGAGAGGTGCAACCGCCTCAATCGAGGAGGTGGCACCGCTTTGGGGCTCGGGCTTGAAAGCGACTCAAAAGCGGTGCAACCGCCCGACAGAGAGGTGCAACCGCCGGCTCGGGCTCGAAGCTCGCCAGCGATGCAACCTCTCCAGATCAAGAGGTGTAATCACCGATCCCTAATTCGGGATTTGATCGATTTGATCGTTTTGAGCTCCAATTTGAACTGGGTTGGGGCCTATAAATACCCCACCCATTCAAAGATGAAAAAGAAACAGATCCACACCGAATTCTTGATCTTTTCGGATT
Source organism: Musa schizocarpa (assembly GCA_900464855.2). Taxonomy (NCBI): domain Eukaryota; kingdom Viridiplantae; phylum Streptophyta; class Magnoliopsida; order Zingiberales; family Musaceae; genus Musa; species Musa schizocarpa. The sequence continues at coordinate 29,690,272 of LS990920.1, read as the reverse complement.
CTAAGAGCTCAAATTTGTGTAAAGTCCCAAAGTTCTCCTTTTTCTGTTCTTCAAGTCTTGAGTTGTAAAGAGAGGAGAGAAAGGATCTGTAAGGGTTGTCTCCCCGAGCCCGTCAAAAGGAGAGGAACTGTAAAGGGCAATTAGCCTTCGCCCATTGAAGGAAGGCAGCTAGTTGACGCCGGTGACCTCGTCGGAGGAGGAAGCCAAAAGTGGAGTAGGTCAAGACCGACCGAACCACTCTAAATCTCTGGTTTGCTTTTTACTTTGAGCACTTTATCATTACTGCAAACCTCCTACATAGCTACTGCCCTCTGCGCTTTTTTTACTGAACGAAGTCTCTAAATCCTGATCTTTCCGAATTTGCATTCGCACGTAAATCGGTGTCTTCGCATGCGATCTTTTACGCTGCAGTTTACGCTTTACGTTTTGATTCCATTTATAACTGCAAATTGCTTTCTGCGTATTCATAAAACGCTTTTCAAAGTTCAAAACTACGTTTAGACGTAAAATTACGCTTTGACGTAAAACTGCATTTAGACGTAAAACAGCGTTTAGATGCAAAACTGCGTTTAGACGTAAAACTGCGTTTAGACGTAAAACTGCGCGCTTAGACGCAAAACTGCGTTTACGCGAAAACTGCATTTAGACGAAAAACTGCGTTTAGACGAAAACTGCGCTTAGACGTAAAACTGCATTTAGACATAAATCGGCTTTCCTCGTACAATCATCAGATTTCAGTTTACGTTTACATCTTGATTTCAACTGCATACTGCCTTCTGCGATTTTACAAACGAGTTTCAAAGTTTAGACGTAAATCTGTGTTTAGACGTAAATCTTCGTTTAGACGTAAATCTGCATTTAGACGTAAAACTGCACTTAGACGTAAATCAGCACTTGGACGTAAAACTGCGTTTAGATGCAAACTGCGCTCAGACGCAAGCTGCGCAAACTGTGTTTAGACGCAAACTGTGTTTAGACGCAAACTGCGCTTAGACGCAAACTGCGCTTAAATGCAAACTGCGCTTAGACGCAATCTGCATTTAGACGCAAACTGCATTTAGACGCAAACTGCGTAAACTGCACTTAGATACAAACTGTGAATCGGCTTTTACATCGAAATCGTTTTTATCGGACGAACGCAGCTTTCGTTTTTAATCGCTGAAAGATTTCCGCTGCACTAATTCACCCCCCCCCCCCCCCTCTTAGTGCTCTCGATCCTAACACATTGATGACTCCACTCTTGCTCGGTGCTATATGTTGGGCTCTATGACTCGAAGTTACGAGAGACAACATGAAAAGATGGATGCCGATCCATTCTCCTACATGTCCCAGAATTGTTTAAGGAACAGGGGAAGGACTCAACGATGATATGAGATATCTAAGAGCCTCTTCCACGCTAGGATGACTGAGGGGACACCGGTTCAGAACCATGTCCTAAAGATGATTGAGTGGATAGAGAAACTCATAGGTCTAGGAATGGTCCTAGAGGATAACTTGTGTGTGACATTGTGCTTCAGTCCCTACCAGATTCCTTTTCATAGTTCATAATGAATTTTAATATGAACAAGCTTGAAGTGACTCTCCCAGAGCTTCTCAATATGTTGAGGGAGGCAGAGAGTACTATCAAGAAAGAGAAGCCAGTTCTCTACACCGGTGAGACCAAAAGGAAAAGGAAAGCGAAAAAGGTCCCTTAAGAGGGGAAAGGGCAAGGTCAAACCATTAAAGCAAAGGTTGCTAAGAAAGACCCAAAGAAAGTACAAAGGCCAAAGCTTCCACCGTGGTAAAGATGGGCATTGGAAGAGAAACTGCAAAAGAGTACCTTGCAGAAAAGGCTTAAACAAAAGCTTGATGAAGCTTCAGTACATTCATGATCACCCATTTGTCGACTCTTATGATAACATATGGGTATTGGATACCGGTAGTGCTTATCATATATGCAATTCGTTGCAGGTTCTGGCAAGGACTAAGAGACTAGAGAGAGACGAGATGGACCTCAAGATGGGTAATTGAGCAAAAGTTGCTGTAGTAGCCGTTGGCGAGGTCACCCTATATCTGCCTAGTGGAGCTTTTATTGCATTAGATGCATGTTATTTTGTTCCTTCTATTATAAAAAACATTATCTCCATTTCATGTTTAATAGTTAGTGGATATAAATTTGTTTTTGAGAACAATGGTTGTTCGATATTATTAGATGATAAGATCATCATGAAAGGAACATTGCATAATGGTTTATTTATATTAGACACCACTCCACATATCATGAATGTAAATGTGTCCAAAAGGAAATGAGATGAGTTGAACAGTGCATACCTGTGGCATTGTAGGCTAGGTCACATCCATGAAAGAAGGATTCAAAAGTTGCTAAATGATGGATATCTAGATCCATTCGACTATATGTCATATGCAACTTGTGAGCCTTGCATTCGTGGAAAACTGACCAACTCTCCATTTAGTGAAACTAGAGAGAGAGCCACTGAGTTGTTGGAACTCATACATAGTGATGTATGTGGACCCATGTCAACTCATGCCATTGGAGGTTACTCCTACTTCATTACATTTACTGATGATTTCTCAAGGTATGGATATATGTACTTAATGAAGATCAAGTCCGAGGCCTTTGAGAAATTCAGAGAGTATAAGAATGAGGTGGAAAACCAGACTGGAAAGAGTATCAAAACTCTTCGATCAGATCGAGGAGGTGAGTACTTAAGTATAGAGTTCACTCAGTTCCTCAAGGACCATGGGATATTATCCCAACGGACACTTCCTTATACACCTCAGCTCAATGGTGTCTCTGAAAGGAGAAATCATACATTATTAGATATGGTACGGTCCATGATGAGTTTCGTTGACCTACCCATCTCATTCTGGGGATATGCCCTAGAAACCGCAGCTTACCTTCTGAACAGAGTTCCAACTAAGTCGGTAGTGTCTACACCATATGAGATATGGAACGGGAAGAAGCCTGATCTTAAGGTTGTTAAGATTTGGGGCTACCCTGCACATGTTAAAAGACACAACCCCGATAAGTTAGAATCAAGGACAGAGCGATGCAAATTTGTGGGATACCCCAAGGAAACTTGTGGGTATTATTTCTATCATCTCGAGGACCAAAAGGTTTATGTAGCTAAGAGAGCAGTGTTCCTTGAGAAGGAACACATTCTTGGCGGAGATAGTGGGAGAATGATAGAATTGAGCGAGGTTGGAGAACTAAGCTCAAGCACCACTCTACAGCCCGAGTCTGTTTAGGTACCTAATACACAAGTTTCAACTTTACGCAGTGTCCGATAGAGTATCCCATCCTCCCCAGAGATATGTGGGACATATTAGAGGAGAGGATGCAGGATATTGATCCTCGACCTCACGAGGGAGGCTATTATGAGTATAGACTCCGAGGAAGTGGCAAGAAGCCATGAATTCGAGATGGATTCTATGTACTCCAATAAGGTTTTGAAACCTAGTTGATGCCCTAAGGTATTGTACCCATCGGTTGCAAGTGGATCTTTAAGAAAAAGATCGAGAGTAGATGGAAAGGTAGAGACCTATAAAGCAAGGCTAGTGACTAAGGGTATCGTCCAAAGGCAAGGTGTTGACTATGACGAAACCTTCTCACCAGTAAGCAATACTAAAATCCATCAAATTCTATTGGCTATTGCAAAACACTATGATTATGAGATCCGCGATGGATGTGAAAACCGCATTCCTCAATGGGAACCTCGAGGAGGAGGTGTATATGATGCAACCCGAGGGATACGTGTCCAAGAACTGTCCCAGATAAGGTGTGTAGGTTGCTTAGATCCATTTATGGATTAAAGCAAGCTTCCTCGGTTGGAACATAAGATTTGATGAGGCAATCGATCTTATGACTTCGTTAAGAACGAAGATGAGCCTTGTGTATACAGAAAGGTAAGTGGGAGCACTATCACCTTTTTGGTGTTATATGTGGATGACATCCTGATCATTGGGAATGACGTAGGAATGTTATCCACAGTAAAGGCTTGGTTATCTAGACACTTCTCCATGAAGGACTTAGGGGAAGCATCCTATATTTTGGGGATTAGAATTTATAAAGATAGATCCAAGAGGATGCTTGGCTTGTCCCAGTCCAGGTACATAGAAACCATTGTCAAAAGGTTTGGCATGGAAAATTCCAAGAGAGGTCTCATACCGATGAGATATGGGATATCGCTTTCTACGAGTATGTCCCCAAAGACTCCAAAAGAAAGAGCGAACATGGATATGATACCTTATGCCTTAGCAATAGGGTCTATCATGTATGTCATGCTATGTACTAGGCCGATATAGCGCGCTGCTCGAAAGTGTCACGAAAGCGGTATCAAAGCGGATCCGTGCTTGGAGCACCGAAAGCAAGAAAGTGTATCCTTAAGTACTTGAGAAGGACTAAGGATCTTTTACTAGTATATGGAGGTAATAGCCTTAAGGTTGAAGGCTACACCGACTCAAGTTTTCACCGATGTCGATGATAGCAAGTCAATTCGTGGTATGTGTACACCTTGAATGGAGGAGTAGTGTCTTTGGAAGAGTTCCAAGCAAGATACCACCGCTGACTCGACCACGACCCGAGTGAGGAGTACATTCTTTGCATCGATGCAAAGAATGGAGGGAGTTTGGGTGAAGAAGTTCATCACAAATTTGGGAGTCGTGCCGGGTAGCGAAGAGCCGATCTCCCTATATTGCGACAATAACGGGGCGATTGCTTAAGCAAAGGAACCTAGGTCTCATTAGAAATCTAAGCATGTTTTGAGGAGGTTCCACCTTATCAGAGAAATCGTGACCCGAGGAGATGTAGTAATGGAAAGAGTTCCATCCGAAGATAACATTGCAGATCCACTAACAAAGCCGTTGTCTCAGATTTATTTTGAGCGTCACAAGGGTCTGATGGGGATCAGACACATAGGTGGTCAAGTGGGAGATTGCTAGTCATAGGTGCCCAGCAAGCCAATCACGTAAGTGATGGCACGTGTGACTTAATATAGAATCTTTTTGCTTATTATATTATGGCATATATCACTTTATAACTATTGCATAAATGCATACATATATTGTGATGTCCTTGGATTTATGCAATGGGAATCGGATCGTGATGAGATCACGATAGTGAGATCGATTCACCTTTAAACATATATCCTAAATAATCCCGGTCATAGGTTACTCGAGAGGGATATCGTGATAACCGGACAGACCGGTGTACTGTATACCCGTCCATATGATGGATGCAGCTGGTCTCATAGCCGCTGTGTGGGGACACTAGGGATACAATGCAGTGCTCATTGGAGAATGAGTTCACCGATTGATCCGCTTACGAATGCTTGGATGGTTGATGATGCCTTATTGTCGACAAATGATTCCGTAGTCCTAGTGGTGTATCCGGTCCTTAGACTTGAGACACCAAGGATGTCCTCAGTATTAGTGCTCCACTCTTTGATACCGACTTATAGGTTTGACTGTCCCGCATCTAGTACACTGGTCATTGGGAGTGGTAGTCGACCTTATGAGGGCTATTGAGTGTCGATAGAGGATCATCCACTCTGGCCAATGAGAGGAATATCCCATGTGTTCTTGCTCGCACAAATCCCCGGCCGTGGTCATTCGGGTTGAGAGAAAAAGAGTTCTCCTGAGAATCCGATTAGAGCAGACTTCGAGAAGAAACCGTATGGGTCCGACAACACCATGCTCGATATACGGTCTCTCGGTATATTAGATGGATGAGGGACTATAGGTACACGAATGGCGACGCACAGTGTCTAATGGATTGAATTCCCTGATCGTCTGGGGACTACTACCAGAGGTGGCCTAGTACGTCCATGTCGATGAGTCGAAAGTGAATTATTACAGAGATAATAATTCACCGAAGTTAGAAGGAGTTCGATAGGTATGACTCACGGCCAGCTCGATATTGGGCCTAAAGGGTCACACACATATGGTAGGCATTGCGATGAATAGAGGTTCGGATATGAGATATCCGACGGAGCCCTTGTCTTATTGGATGCAGATCTAATACCCACTAGGGGAGGACCCATTAGGGTTTTGACAGGGGACCTCTATAAATAGGAGGGATTCAGAGCCCCATGGGCTAGAGAGCTTTTGTTTGCCTTTTTCCTATTCTCCTCTCCATCTCCACCTCAGAGAAGGTCTGGAGTTTTGAGGAGCGTCGTCGCAACCCTACTGTGTGGATCACCGCTAGAGAGGAGGATGCTTGACCTCCTTCACTCTCTCCTAAGGATCTGCAAGGAAACAGGGATATACGATCTCCCTAGGTAACACAATCTACTATATACGCAGTTTCATATTTCGTGAATTTTGCGTACCAATCTTCGCACGATGACGAACATCTCTTTGGGAATCGGGGATTTTATTTTTCTTGTTCTTCCGCTGTGCATATGATGTCGCCCCCGAGGATTTCCCAACAGTATTGATAAAAACTCTTAGATTTAAAAATCCAAGCAACATGTTATGATCAAATCATGCATGACATCAACATACTTCTCCCCTTTTGTCATCAACAAAAAGGAGAAGTTCCACTTTCTAGGTGTTTGACATAATAGTTTCAAATCGTTGCATAATAAATCTTCAAGTTCTACCATCATGAAATTTTGCTATCATCATAGATATGTAAAGTAGTAAGATAGCAATTTCTATAACATACAAGCTAGCAAATTTTACAACATTTTAGAACATGCGAGCTAGCAGTTTTGAGATGTTCAAGAAAGCAACATTTGCTTCTTGAAATATGCAAGTTGCAAGCTAGCAATTTTTTGCTTCCTTTGTAATGTTTGAGCTAGCAATTTTGCTCCCATTGCAAAGTGCAGGTTAGCATGTTTTCCATCTTGAGATTGGCAAGATAGCACTTTTGATATGCAAATTTATAATATGCAAGCTACCAAATTTTACACATAAAAAAGTTAGCAAAGTTTTACATCTTTTGATATTTGCAAGATGGATTATTTTGTCTCTTTTTGAAATGTATAACTTAGCAAACATTGCTCTTGAGATTTGCAAGATAGCACTTCTTACTTTCTTTTTTAGATTAGCAAGCTAGCAAGTTTGTCTCTTTTCGAATTATGCAAGCTAGCAAATTTGCTTCCTAGCAAGTTTTGCTCCCCCTTTGTTCTTGTCAAAAGAAGGGAAGACCCTTTACATCAATTTTCAAATTATGACAAAAGTAAGGTATCAATCTTATTTGTGCATCATTATATTTTCAAATTAAAATATACATATTTTTAAAAACCTTACATTTCATTTTTCATATACGATACCGAATAAATCAATCATCATTATGAGCATATCATATATATTAAGCATTTATCAATATTTTGATCATGATGCCAAACATTCATCATTTAAAGCATTCATGATATACATCATATACATCACATATATTATCACAATAAAAAGCATAAGTATTGCATGCATCATTTCAAATCATAAATATTTCAAATCATGATGGTATTAATTTGTCAAAGTACATCCTACCATACATAATCATAACTTTTTCCCTCTTTTATCATTGTAAACAAGAAAGAATAAGGGAAGAACAAAATAGTATAAAATATTTTAATCATTTCAAGGCATACAAGCCATAAATCATGTAATGAAAGATAAGACATCTTGAATTACAAAAGACATGATTCATTTTATCAAATCTCTTTTTTTATAAATAATAAAATTTGTAGGTGTACAAAGAAGAGATCTTGATTTTAAAAAAATCTCAAATAGTAAATCCAAGAAATCAAGATCATGATTTGAATATAAACTCATTCAAATTTAAATCGTCAAATCAAAATCAATTTCAAGAGATTCATAAAAAGATGATCAAATAGATTCATCAAAGTCAATAAGATAGAGAAAAAAAAATTTCAAGAAAAATACTTTTCTCTTTTTAGTTATTTCAATTCATGTGATTTACTTCATTCAAGTATGCCCCTTTTTTATGGCAAATAAAAACATGTATATCATCTATCGTTTAGGATCAAAAAATAAATTTTATTATAAAAACCATTAAGATCAATAAACCATAAATTACTTAAAGATCATCATGCATAATTTTAAAATTTATTAAGCGTGATCATTATGCATCAAAACATGGTTTCAAAATATTCAGCATAATTACATTATTATGCATTATTGAAATTGATTCCATAAAACATTTTCGATCAAGATCATTTTGTTTGTTGTAATCATACATTTTTCTTTTTAGGTGAATCAACTTTTCATACTTAGTTTTCTATACAAAAGCCATGCATTATCATTAAGCATGATATCAAAAATCTTAATATTTTCATTAAGACATCAAGCATGGTTTCAATCAAAATCAGAAATTATCAAGATACACATTATTTATTCTTGAAAAAACATACATAGGATCATTAGATTTAAATCTAACATTTTGTTCATTTATCATAACACATATAATTTTCATGATTATTTTCAAAATTACTAGCATGATAAACATGATTCCTAATTTTTTTATATTTTTATTTTTAAACATGTAATTTATAAAAATAAATAAATGCATCATGAAAAGCATTATGTAATTTCGAAATAGATTAAGAGGGTTTCGATTATCTCATCATCGAAAGTCATTAAGGTGTAGTTTGCCACCTCGCATTTGTTGATTTTCTTCTCATCTTTAGAGGAGCTCGATTTATCCCAATTTATGTTCTTCTTCTTGCGTTCAAAGTAAGTAGTTTCGTTCTTTTTGTTCTTTAATTTTTATCTCATAAACTTTTTAAATTTATTAGTGTGGAGTTCATATTTACCATCACTTGCTTATGCTCGAGTGGTCTTCAAATGTTCTAATTTCAAAATCTTTTCTGTTCTTTGGAAGGTGGTTCTCAAGTTCTTTACGTGCATTACACGTCATTTCATATGTCATTAAAAACCCTATAAGTTCTTTGAGTGGAAAATAGTTTAAGTTCTTTAATTCTTGAATAGCTGTTATTTTTTACTCCCAATTTTTAGAAAGCAATCGTAAAATCTTGTTAACGAGTTCAAAATTTGAAAAACTTCTACCAAGTACTTTTAAACCATTGACGATATCCGTAAAACGGGTGTGCATGTCAACAACGGTTTCGCTTGGTTTCATTCAAAAAAAGTTTAAAATTATGTAATAAAAGATTGATTTTTGAATCTTTAACTTTTTTAGTGCCTTTATGTGTGATTTCGAGAGTATGCCAAATTTTGAAAGCTGTTTCACACATAGAAATTCAATTAAACTCGTTTGTGTCTAAAGCATAAAATAAGGCATTCATAGCCTTTACATTTAAAGAAAATGTCTTCTTCTCCAAATCATTCTAATGGTTCATTGGAAGAGAAGACATTTCAAATCCGTTTTCGACTATGTGCTATAAGTTCAAATCCAAAGAAAGCAAGAAAACTCTCATTCGAGTTTTCCAATATGTGTAGTCCATCCCGTTGAAAATGGGAGGACGAATGAGAGAGTGACCCTCTCGAAAGCCGTAAAGCGTCATTTCTCTTGGGTGTTAAACCAACTGAGAAAACACGAGGCTCTGATACCAATTGTTAGGATCAGGGTCGGCACTAAGAGGGGGGGTGAATTAGTGCAATGGAAAGATTACATCTCGATTAAAACTTCATTCGATAAAAATCATTTCCGACGAAAACCTTTTCGTAAAGATCTTAACTTGAAACCCGTTTGTAAATATATTAAAAGCAGTAAGCGATTAAAGAGGTTTACAGTAAAAATAAATTGTACAAAGGAAATACAAACCAGATTTTAGAGTGGTTCGGTCAACGTGACTTGCATCCACTTTTTGCTTCCTCCTCCGATGAGATCACTAGCGTCCACTAGATGCCTTCCTTCAATAGGCGAATGTCAATCACCTTTTACACCCCTATTCTCCTTTTCACTAGTTTAGGGGATAACTCTTACAAGCATTCACACTCCTCTTACAGAATTCTAATCTTAGAGTGGAGGAGGGAATTTCTAAAAAGATTGCAGCAACGTTTTTCTACTTTTGAACTTTCTGTGCTTATGTGCTTTAACCAAGGATGAGAGGGGTATTTATAGGCTTCAAGTTGATTCAAACTTCGAGCCTAAAACTTTCCCATCCCGAGTTCCCCGAGCATAGGCGGTACTACCGCCTACGCTGGACGGTACCACCGCTAGTGTCAGTCTGACGCTGACACTGCCTTGGGCGGCACCACCACCCAAGTCTGACGATACCACCAACTGGGGGGCAGTGTTGGGCGATATCACCACCCAGACTGGCGGTACCACCACCTATCACCCTGCCAGGGGCGGTACCACCGCTTGACATAGTCTCGAAGATTATGCCACAACGGTGAGACTTCTTGGGGCATTGTTTGGGCCTCTTATTAGGCCCAACACAGTCCTTACATGAGCCTAGCTTGCCCCTAATTGGGTTGGCCCAAATCCAAACCCAATTACGTGCTAACTACGAAATCTAAGACATAATCTAAGCTAAACAAATCTATAAGTCTATTCTTCCGACGAGCTTCCGACGAACTTCCGACGATCTCTCGACAATGTTCCTGCAGACTCCCGGCAAGCTCCTGGACTTCACGATGATCTTCTTGGCGAGTTCCGACGAACTTCTCTAGCAAGCTCCGAGACTTCTCGGTTGGTTCCGATAGAACTTCCGACGAACGTCCGGACTTCCAACGAACTCTCGAACTCCCAACGAAATTGCGTTCTTGACTCCGGGACTTCATTTTGCTTCTTGCCTTGCTATCGTAGTTAATCATGTACATGTAAAACATACTTTGATCTAGACAATTAATACTAAGCATTAATCAAGTTATTTGGCATGTCATTGGTCCATCGACGCTTCGTCCGATTCTCCGGCACATCGTCCTCTCTTGCAACCTATTGCCCAATCGGCTAGTTGACTCCGCAACTCTGATATCCTTGGTGCAATATCCACTCTTCTTGGCCCGATACCCGAATCATGGCTCAAAGCCTTCTGTCGATACGTCGATCGATCCACTGTTCCGACATTCAATCTTCTGTTCCTCCGGCCCAACGTGATTTTTTCTGCTTTAATTGTCTCATGATTGATTGAAGCATCCTACGTCACTCAAAACGTAGATTAAAATATAAATACATATCAATTGGTTTCATCATCAAAATACGAGATTCAACATATAGGTGGTAGAAAGAATAACATACACAAATAGCATACACAAAGAAAAAGATGAGAGTAAAAATAAAATTAAAAAGATTATGAATAATAAAAATATTATTTTATTATTTTTAAAGGGATTATGAGTAACTAAAGGATTGTAAATAGTAAAATAAAGTTTTAAATAGTATCCTCCCATTGTTTTTGTTGATATTTATCTGTGACACATGGAAATCATTGTTGGTATCGGATCGGGTTATCGGGTCGGAGGACACACCTAAGTCGATAGAAACCGATCCGCACTCGTGTTCCGTGTTATTGGTCTCTCTGTCCGCCCTCCAGTCACATCGCTCCGCCTCCACGATCGACCGACCTAGAAGGAGAGGGGGGTAGAAAGCGCTGCCGCAGCCACGATCGATCCGGGTAAGAGATGGGCGACGGCGGAGATGATGCTGTTCGGCGACGGAACGCGGTCGCTGATTACCGCAAAAAGCTCCTTCAGCACAAAGAGCTCGATTCCAGGCTCAGGACACGTGCGTATCCGGATCTGCCACGATCAGCCTTTTCGTCTTCTCTCCCTATTCGGTTCTTGCCTTTTCGCTGCCCGAGTGATGAATTACTTGATCGTCGTAGTTGTTAGGGTTTGGAATCTTTTCCGTTCTTCTTGTCGCCCTTTTCTTGTGAATAAAGAAATTTCTGGATTACGTGGAGATTTTTTGTTGTGAGTAACTGAGTGTAAACTTTGAAAAACGGGGGTTTTATAGCTTGTTATTTTGGTGGAATTAGAGAAAGCTAGGATTTTGCTAGTTCTTTTTGGTAGGAGATTCATTCTTTTTTCTTGATTATTTGATAAGATGTATCGGATATTCATTCTGTGGTTCCTGATGCTAGAGGTGGATTATTTCAAGTCTAGGTTTTTGTAGGACAAGGTGGGCTCGGAGTTATGCTAGTCAGTGAGCTCTTAGAAAAGAGAAGAAGATATGCTGAGCAGGCAGGGACGCGTTTGTTCTTGATTCAAGTTGGTTCTGGAGATTTAGACCTTAGAATTGAGTTTTTCTTTTTTTTGTCTCTCGTTTAAAAATGGGTGCTGATTGTGGCATTCATTCAGACCGTTTAAGTATTTGAAGTTCACTACTGCAAGATCCACATGGAAATAGGAGGAATGGAGAAAACTCAAACTGTCTTGAGGTTTAGGCAACTAATTGGGGTTAGAAAGGGGCCAAGTCTTGATAAATACAAAGAGTTAAGTAGAAGCAACTTGTTAGTATAGATATGAAGGATTTAGTTGGGAGGATGTTCGTGAGAACTATTCCATAGTATGAGTCCATTTTTTTTTCATATATAACATGGATCAAGAAGCAGTGAAACTTCAACATATACAAGTAGATCTATGACTCCCGATGATACATTGAGTTGGAGAAAAGCAACTTACTAGATTAGATACGTAGAGGATTTAGTTAGGAGATGTTCATGAGAACTATTCTCTAGTAATATTCCAAATTTTTGTTTCATGCATACCAAGGATTAGTGTGCATTGTTCAACATGTAGACTATGATCAATGTGATTGCATATAGTGCACATCATTTGGCTTCCCATTAGTGAATTCTCATTTTGAGGAGGCATGAAAAATTCATCTAGAGGTAGTGAACTATGATTCAGTGCTAATCTATGATGCAGTTTTACTTTGACAGGGAATTTCCTGATTTCACTTGAATCACTTATTCCTCGCACCATGACCAGTCATATATTTTAGATACTTTCCCAAATCTTACTAAGTTTCTGTTAGAATAATTTGTTGCATGCCTTTTAGAAGTCAGTATTGGTGCATGAAAGTCCCATCATCTTATGAAACTTCTGTACTAATGGACTTGGCTAATGGAAGCTTATAATAGGTGGCTTTTCTTTCTACTTGCACTTAATTTTCCAAAATAATAATATTAATGCCATAAAGAAACCATGCCCTAATGTGTACAGGGGCCACGATGTATGCAGATAGGCTGCCTGCCGATATGATCAATAGTTGCCTGTACAAATAAGCATGGTGCTTACTTCCAATCAATTGCAAGTTCAAACTATAAAAGTTACATATTTACATGTTATACAAATGCCTTGCTTATTTGTTTATTATTTGCAAATATCAACCAGTGAAAGCTGCTAACTAGGCTAAAATCTCAATGCTATCAGCAGCAGCATCTTTTGTCAAGAATAATGGACTTGAGATAGTCTATGGTAGGGGAAATTGGTATTTTATAGTTTTTCTTTAATCTATGATTAATCGCTCTGTATTTTTTGTGTTGAAAATTTTGTCGCATTAAGCTTGTATGATTAGCTCACATGCTGACTAGTCACAAGTAACATTTTGGTAGGTGATATTTTTTTGTTAATTGACTGTTATGGCTTGGTAAAGATTTGAACATCGCAAACAAACTCTTCTTACCTCTATGATAATGCTTATGATTGAATTGAATGCAGTGAGGGAGAATTTGAGGACCTCAAAGAAGGAGTTTGCTAAAACTGAAGATGATTTAAAGTCTCTCCAAAGTGTGGGGCAAATTATTGGAGAGGTTCTTAGGCCACTTGATAATGAGCGATGTGGGTACTATTTTGTCATGCCTTTGAATGTCCTTAATGATATATTTCTTTGTTGACTTACAGAGGTTTCTTTTGCAATATCTTCTGAAGTTCAGATTGGAGATCACAAATAATTTTCCCAGTCCTGCCTTGAACAATCTATCATTTCTTATGTCTTCCTAGTGCCATCATTTATTGCATATTTCACAAGATTGGTATTGATATCGGGGTTGACCATGGACGATATAGCTATGATTGACAAGATTGATTGATGTGACTGAATTGAACTGAAAAATCAAAAGAAAATTTTAGAAAAATTATAAAATATTATCTGAAATGCTTTGAAGTTATATGCTAAAAATTCTTTTATATTTAGAATTAATAAAATGTCTAGTTTCATAAGTAGACATATGAATAGCACTTCATATGCCAATTGAAAAATAGTAGAGAATAATTTATACAAAGATCTTAATACGGTAGATCTTAATGATTTGTATGAATGTCATGCAAAAGACAAAATTAATTCACATGCAATTTTGAAGATAGCGATGAACCCCATGATAAATTCAATGCTTCATGTGAAGTGTTAGGTAATACAAAATTACAAACACAATCAAAGAAAATTTTTATGCTGAAAGTGCCTATGGTATTCAAGTTTATTGCAAATATGATAACATCTTCCTTCTATTTTATTACATTTTTTAACTTAAGAGGTAATTAGGTGTTACATTTTGTATTCAATATGCTTCCAGCATCGTTTTCACTTGATTTTATGGCCATGAATGATGAACATTTCAAAAATGGTGATGGCTTATGAATTTGATGGTCGCAACAAATATCAAATATAGTAGTGTCCCCTGTGCTTTGTGATCATAGTCTATCTTTTTTGCCCTCTACCTGAATCAACTTTTCTCTTCTTCTTCCATTCTTCTCTGTTATCACCTAGAAGCAACTAATTGGCCAATTCTGATTGAATTTGATTGGTTTGAGTGACCTCTTACAAATTTCTTTTTATAAGGTCAAGAAAATCAGCTAAGATTGGATTGGTCTGGGGTGATTCTTGTATTGTTCAAATGTATACCAATAACAGTAATTTATTGTTCTTGTCCAAATTGTTCTCTACAATGGTTAGTCTGTCTCGGGTTAAGGAGATAATTCTTAATAACAGTGTCCTTGACAAAGTATTGAAAACCAATTAAATCAGTCTGTATTGACTGGTATTTATCAATCTGCCCTAGAAAACCAACACCCAAACCCAGCAATTTTGCTCGGTCCATTTGTGTGTGCGTGTTTTTTTTAGTTTTGATTCTTGACAGTGTTAGCTATCTTTCCAATTAACCTTTCTTTCTCTTTGTCCTGATTGTGCCCCGTGCCACTCGCTGCGCACCGCCGTTGGTTGCCACTAGCTATCTTGCATCACTCACCATCTCGGTACTTCTCTTCCTCCTCTCCTCCTTCACATTGTCTCCGCCTACACTTCCTCCTATTCTGCTATTCTTCTTCTCCTCCTCTTTTCTTGGTGCTGTTAGACCAGTATGGATCAGGTATCTAGATCCAGAACTACGGTCCTACATAGAGTATCACCAATGGATTCTCTGGATGTATGTTATGTTATTAAAAGTAGAGCACCTTATAAGCTTTCTGTAGAGGTTTCACATGCTCTTTGTAATTGCCTTTCATTGATTCACACAGTCTTACCAAGCTCTGTATGGAACATTGTATTGGTTTGGGAATTAATTGTGTGATTGCATATTCATTGCTTTCCATGTAGGCTTCATTATTCACTGGTATTGAAATTCTCTTGAAGGAAATGTAGTTCAATACAAGAGAATATAAATTTTCTCATTCATTAATATTTTCTGTATGCAAAGGCTGATTACAAACTGTACAACTAAGAAAATTGATTCTTTACAATATTTTATTTTAATTCATTTCCTATAATATGGATTGATTTGATACTAATTGAGTGACCCAAAATAGGGGATAGTTTCCTTTAATTATGGGATTATAAAATCCCTTAATTATGGGATTTAGAATCCCTTAATCATAGGATTGTCCAATCATTCCCAACTTGCTAGTTAGATCCTCATAAGAACTTTGAAGCCCTTTGGTAAAAATATCTGCTAGTTGCTTCTCTGTAGGAATATAAGGCATGCAGACAATTCCTTCTTTAATTTTCTCCTTTATGAAATGTCGATCAACTTCAACATGTTTTGTATTACCATGATGCACTGGATTATGAGGAATGTTGATAGCAGCCTTATTATCATAGTATAGTCTCGTAAGAGTTTCAGTGGGTATTTGTAAATTTTTTAGAAGCATTTTTAGCCATAAGAGTTCACAAATTCCTTGTGCTACTGCTCTAAACTCTGCTTCAGCACTGCTTCTAGCAACAGCTGTCTACTTGCTCCTCCAAGTCACCAAATTCCCTCCAACAAATGTACAATATCTTGAAGTCGATCTCCTATCACCTATTGATCCTGTCCAATCAGCATCAGTGAAGGCTTCAATTCTCATATGATTGTCCTTTTTAAATAACAATCCCTTGCCCAAAGTCTTTTTTAGATATCTAAGGATCCTATATAGCGTTTCTAAATGTTCTTCATGTGATGAATGTATAAATTGACTCACTACACACACTGTAAATGCCAAGTTTGGACGAATATGAGATAAGTTAATTAACTTGCCTACCAATCCCTCATATTTGATTGCATCTACTGTGGCTCTTTGGGAAAAGACATCCGAATATATGATGAAGATCTATTGGAGTGTCTACAGGCTTACAACCAAGCATCCTTGTTTCTTTTAGAAGGTCAATGTGTCTTTCCTTTGCGAAACAAATATCTTAGTCTTTGATCTCATTATTTCCATGCCCAAGAAATATCTCAATTGGCTAAAATCTTTAATTTCAGACTCTTTGGCTATGATATGCTTCAATTTTTCCAATTCTGAGGTATCATTGCCTGTTAGGATAATATCGTCCACAAACTATAAGAATAGCAATATCAACCTTTTCTGAGTGTTTATAGAACATTGTATGGTTCGAGTGACTTTTGAGTGTAACCAAGGCCACGAACTAACCTTGTGAACCTCTCAAACCATGCACGTGGTGATTGTTTGAGACTATAAAGAGATCTTCTCAGCTTGCACGTATTATTCAAGCCATACAAATTCTCAAAGTCGGGAGGTAGATCCATGTGTACTTCTTTCAGTTCTCCATTGAGAAAGGCATTTTTCATGTCTAATTGTTGTAAAGACCATTCAAAATTAGCTGCAACAGATAACAATACTCGAATTGTATTTAGTTTTGCAATCGAAGCAAATGTTTATTGATAGTTAGTACCATATGTTTGAGTAATTCCTTTTGCTACCAATCTGGCTTTCTATCTTTTAATAGAACCATCTGCCTTATATTAAACAGTAAACACCCATTTGCATCCCATTGGATTCTTCTCCTCTTGCAGATGCACCACACTCCAAGTATCATCCTTTTGAAGAGCTTTCATCTCCTCCATAACCACCTCTCTGTATTCTGGAATTAATAGAGCATCCTATATATTTTTTGGAATTTCAAAACCAAAAAGGTGAAAGCTTTATGATGTGACACATTTAGATATAGGATGCATCGTACAAGATCTAATTCCTTTTCTAATAGCAATTGGAATATCAAGATCTGAGGAAGGAATAGAGTTACCTGTGTCTATGTCTGGATTTGTTATCAGTTCAGACTCTTGGCAGTACTCAGGAGGGTAAACATCGATCTTTTCTAGATTCCGCTATCTTGAATACATGCAAAGCTCAAGGGCAATCATAGTGATATCTCCACCTAAACCAGACTGTCCAATAGTATGGTGTGGCATTGGAAATTTGGGTTTTGGAGTTAGAGATTTGGATTGAAGAGTATCAATAGGACTTGCTAGTTATTAGCTAGGTAGGTTTGGTAGAGTGAAAGCAGGAGACGAATTTGACAAGGAAATAGGGATTGGTAGAGACAGTTCCCAAACACAATCTTCTTGGGTAGAATTCTCCCACCGAAGATGAATTTTTTGGAAAATATGTTTGGTTTTTAAAGAATGTGACATCCGTAGTGACAAATATTTTTGTCGATATAGGATCATAATATTTGTAACCCTTTTGAGTCGGGGAGTAGTCGTTGAACACACTTTAATGCACGAGATTCAAATTTATTTCGATGATGGTTATGGATATGGACAAAAGCAATGCATCCAAATACCTTTGGTGGAAAAGAGTTGAACAATCAAGTGGTGTTTGAAAATTAAATATTCTGATAGACATTCGATTAATCAAATATGAGGTACAAAACTTGTATTTTTGCTTGGAATTGATGTCGGATCATGGTATGAAAGTTCTTGAAATTTTTTTAGCATCAGAATTTTCTTTTAAGAGGTAAACCTAAGATACTCATGCATGGTCATCAGTAAATGTTATAAACCACTTGGTTCCAAATAGATTTGTCACTTTAGAAGGACTCCAATTGTCACTATGTATAAGACTAAATGGATTGGATTCTTTGTAAGGCCGAGAAGGAAAAACAATGCGATGGTGTTTAGCAAATTGATAAATTTCATATTGAAACAGTGAACTATTATTGTTTTTGAACAATGAAGGTAAAAACTTTTGCAAATAAGGAAGCTTGGGTGACCTAGTTTATAGTGCCACAACATTATTTCAATACTAGGAGTGTTACTATTTATTGTCAACTGAGCTTGTCCATTCGAAGTAGTGTCCTCTTTAAGATAATAAAGTCCTTCACTCTCTTTAGCATTGTCGATTTTCTTACCCGAATACAGATCCTGAAATTCATAGTGAGAAGGAAAGAATTTAGCAGCACAATGCAAATCCTTTTTCAGTTTGCTAATAGACAATAAGTTACAAGACAAGTTAGAAATATGAAGCAAGGTTCGAAATACCGTACCGTACTGGCGTTTCAACGTTCGCTCGGTACGGTACGGAACGGTATACCGAGCAGTATACCGTTCGGTATATATATATATATATATTATTTATTTATTTAAAAGCCGACGTTGCATCGCCTCGACGACGTCACCTTTTCCTTCCCCACACGGGGCGACGTCGTCGAGGCGACGCGATGTCACCTCGTTTATTTAAATAATAAATAAGTATATATATATATATATAAGCGCCTCGACGGCATCGCCGAGCCTTTTTCTAAAAAAAATATATAAATAAATAAAATAAATATTATTTTATTATTATTATTCGTTCTGTCTGTTAACGGGCGGTCTGCGTATCGGTATACCGTCGGACCGATATGTATCACTCGTATCGAGTGGTATTATTCGGTATTGCTTACCTTGATATAAAGTACAAAAATTTAATACAAAGGAATCTGAAATTCCAATTGTGCCTTTTCCTACTATTGAAGAAAGTGATATATCAACAACTTTTCTTTTAAAAGTTTCCAAGACAAGGTGTGTAGGAGGAAAACAAGTGTGAAAGGCTAGTCGTATGGTCTGTTGCACCTAAATCTACGATCCAAGGAGCCTCAAGACCAAAAGAAGCAGACAAAGCTGTGAAACAATTACCTTTCTTGACCAAAGATCAAGATGATGAAGGAGAAGGATTAGGATTATGGCACTAGTTTAGAAACTTAAACAGTTGCTCAATTTGTTCCTTGCTGAACAGAGGTGCTTCGGCTCCCTTCAAGGTGGTGGCAAACTGATTGTCGACTTGAAATCCTTGGCTATTAGCCTTATCTAGAACTCAATTGTTCTTCCAGTTTGCTGGTTTTCCATGTATCTTCCAGGAAGTTTTTCTTGTGTGTCTTGGTTTATTGCAAAAACTACACTACTTTGCCCTCATCATCTCCCTTCCTTTGATTATGTTGCACAGCATTAGCAGAAGAATTAATTTCAGCTGTCATAATAAGTGCAGAATTTTCTGCAACCATAGATGGAGTGGAATATCACATCATGACTTGTCTTCTACTTTCCTCCCTTCTAACTTTGGCGAATGTAGCTTGAATAGATAGCAATGGATCCTTCCCCAATATCCATCCACTAACTTCATCTAGTTCCTTGTTTAAGCTTGCCAAATATTGAAGGGCTCAATTCCTCTCAAGCATTTTTATGTATCGAGCACTGTCAACCCACATGATCGCTCAAAATCATAAAATATATCAAGCTCTTGTCAGAGTGTCTTCAAGGTATTAAAGTATTTTGTAACACTAGAATTATCCTGTTTAAGCTCTTTGATATTGTTTATAATCTCAAATACTTGGGTTGAATTCCCCATATCTAAATATCTTGACCACAACATCCCATAACTCCTTTGCTGTTGATAAAAACTTATATGTTTGGCTAATTTTTGGTTCCATAAAGTCTATCAACCATGATATGATTATGGAATTTTTAGAATCTCATACATCGAACTTGGGATCATCCTCTGCAGGTGCCTTTTTGATCTGATCAAATAGTTGATATTTCCTCTTCCTCGAATATACAACTTAACGAACTGAGACCAACAAAGAAAATATTGTCCGATGAGTTTATGCGTTGTAATCAACAAGGATGGATTGTCACCCAAGCTGTTTGTTGGAGATGGAAGCATTGGTTTTATCTTCTCTCCTCCAGACAGAGTAGCATAGGTTCCTCACAAGCAAACAAGGAAGAAGAAATACTTGGGGCTGATATGGAGAGTGGCAGAATAGAGGAAAAAACCTTCAGCAATTAAGGCTGAAATAAAGAAGAAAAACGATTTCTGTAGTAACCAATCCTTGATACCATGAACATAAGAGTATAACTTTTTTCAGTCATTAATCTTTTCTTTATAGAAAGGAAGACATATATAAGCTGATTACAAACTGTACAACTAAAGAAATTGATTTTGTACGATATTTCATTTTAATTCATTTCCTATAATATGGGCTGATTTGATATTGATTAAGTGGCCCAAAATAGTAGATAGATTCCCTTAGTTATGAGATTATAAAATTCCTTAATTATGAGATTCAGAATCCCTTAATCATGGGATTTTATACAGTAGTGGTTTGTGACGAAGCTAATTCCTTTTACCTAACCATGTTCTTTGTTTCGCCTAGCAATCTAACATTGGAATATGGAAGTTTGGAATAAGTAATTAGGCATTGAATAGATTTAACAAACAATTCTTTAAACTAGTCATCTCTAAAATCGAATTCATCTTTTTGGATTGGGCAAATGACAAGCATTTTCTAAAAACTTAGATGGATTTAGAACCTTTTCATAAAAATAAGATTTAGATGTCATCATGTACTTCAGAGAGACAGAAGTGGCTTGATATTGAGGCTCAAACTTCCATAATCCATTAACGATTCCTTCTAGCATCTCTTGACACCTTGTGATTTTGTTGTACAAAATTTCTTTTTTCAAGTGTACCCTTGGTTAATGACATTGGCTAAACTGATTGTGAACCATCTAAGGGGCTGAATATGTTTATGAACCAGTTATTGTGAAGGCGAGCAGTGGCCCAAGGTATGTTGTTGGCTGCCGCAGCAAAGTGGACAAAGAGAAGCTGACAGCTGGAACACGGGTGGTTCTTGACATGACTACTCTTACCATCATGCGGGCTCTTCCACGAGAGGTTGAATATCATATATTGTTGCATGTTTAAGGGTTACTAATATGTGATGGCATTTAGTAAAATTATTGTTGTATCAGTATTTTCTCTTATCATGGATTTTAAAGAGCAAATATTGACATGCGTTTGTGTTTTGTGCTCATTACTTGGTTGCAGGTTGATCCTGTTGTGTATAACATGCTCCATGAAGACCCTGGGAATGTTAGCTACTCTGCTGTAGGTGGACTATCTGATCAAATAAGGGAACTGAGAGAATCCATTGAGCTGCCTCTTATGAATCCTGAGCTCTTCCTTAGAGTAGGAATTAAACCTCCAAAGGTTGGTATAGATAATTTTATTTCTGAGTATCGACCTTTTAAGAAGACAGAACCTTGAATATGATTATTGTCATGTTTAACCTCTTTAGACAACTCATTTTATGAGTGCAGGGAGTCCTACTCTATGGTCCTCCAGGAACTGGAAAGACATTACTGGCAAGAGCAATTGCTAGCAATATTGATGCAAATTTTCTTAAGGTAAATTATTGTTAAGACTTAAGACATTCTGCTATTCTTTTTATATTTTTAACCTTTTGATGTTCATGAGTAGGTTGTGTCAAGTGCCATAATTGACAAATATATAGGCGAAAGTGCACGGTTGATCAGGGAGATGTTTGGCTATGCACGTGATCACCAAGTAATTATCTGTCTCTTTGAATTCCTTTAACCTTCTCTTTTTCTGGTTTGGCATGTTTAGTCAATTAACATGGTTAAAATATAATAACCGCATCTTTTGCCTGGTTGATTTGCTATAAGATTGCTTGCATATGAATTCATCTTGCACTAAGTGTATCATGATCATGGATGTAAATTGTAAATTTATGCATCTCAGCCTTGCATTATTTTCATGGATGAAATTGATGCCATTGGTGGCCGCCGGTTCAGTGAGGGAACCAGTGCAGATCGTGAGATTCAACGAACCTTGATGGAACTACTCAATCAGCTGGATGGATTTGATCAACTGGGAAAGGTATAACTCATTATTCTAGCAATATTGTTAGTGCTTGTAACTGTTGTTGTAATCGAGTATTACAAAATTTCTATTCGTTAGATATATTTTCGACGTTGTAGGGACTAAGAAGTAAGAACATTACATTCTTTTATCAAAAATACATATAGAAATAATAGTCCATATAGAAATATCTTATGGACTTTATATCAAAAATACATGGACCCTTCTCATGACCTTTTATCCTGTCCATGAAAAGGACAAATCGTTATGCTACGATAGGCTTTAGTGGATATGTTTGTTTAAATGGCAACTATGATGTTTCTTATAAGATGTCAGAACTCTCTAGTTAAAAGCTTTTTTCACAAATTTTCTGTCCAGATTATATATTGATATTGGACATAACTTAAATGAGAAACCCCTTTCCTTTTTGTTTGATTTTCTAAAATATGGGGGTTTTGGTTTTGGTTTCTGTTTTATAGTTAAGGTCAGTGAAAAGTTTTTGGTGGTTTGACAGTATAGAGTTGAATTTTGAATTTATCAGTTTTGGCTGTTAAACTTTTTTAAAGATCAAGAAAAGGAGAAGGAAAGAGGAATTTTGTAGATCGAGCAGCGGATTGGCAGTTTAACTATTATATGGAGCTCCAAGGAAACTTAGATGACTAGGCAATGCACTCATTTCGTAGTAGCTAGATTTATATTTGTGGTTAAGAAAATGCAAATTATCATATTTTTATGGCCTTTCTTTTGTATTTATATCATCAAAATATGAGCATTTTTCTATGTATGCCTTAATAAATTACTTTACGAAGAATTGAGTACCATATGTATCTTGGTTCCTAAGTGACGTTATCTTTTCCTCATGGTGTTAGGTCAAGATGATTATGGCGACAAATCGACCTGATGTACTGGATCCAGCTCTTCTTCGTCCTGGTCGGCTGGACAGAAAAATTGAGATTCCATTACCAAATGAACAGTCAAGGATGGAAATTCTCAAAATTCATGCTGCTGGTATAGCAAAACATGGTGACATCGACTATGAAGCAGTTGTAAAACTTGCTGAGGCAAGTGTGTTTTTCATCCTTGCAAAGCATATTGTGGTCACAAGCAAATTATAATTACTTCCATTTTTTGTTTGTCTCTACACTCGTTAAACCTGTTTTATGAGTAAACTTCCCATTTTTCCAGGGTTTTAATGGAGCAGATCTTCGTAATGTGTGCACAGAAGCCGGTATGTCAGCAATTCGTGCAGAACGTGACTATGTTATTCATGAAGACTTTATGAAGGTAATTTACCCTTTATCATAAAGAATAATTTGGACCATACGGGAAAATCAAATCCAGCTGTTTTCCAGTTGCTTGAAGCTAGTCAGCACAAATCATATCTTCATTTCTAATGACTTTGGTGAAGAATGCCAAACTGAAAGTTGCACTCGGAAACTATTTGATTGAGACATCTATCAAGTCTCTTATTTTATTCCAAGGAGTTCTATTTGATGCATATAGAATTTCACATTTCCTGTACTTTGTCAATATACCTAAACTGTTTGATAGGTGATGGCATCTGTCTTGAAGTTTCTTATGGCGCTTTCAGTAGACAGTTACTGCCTGATGTGAGACCATTGTTCTTTATGCTGTCATTTCTCATTTAGTTATATTGTATTAGGATAAATTTCTAAAAGTCAACATCTAGTTATTTTTAGAGGTTATAATCCGACCAGTTGTCTCTGCATGTGCCGGTTGATTTATGTAATATAATTAGTTCTCTTTAAGATACGTGATGTACCAATTCTTGCCCTTGGCTGTCTTCAACATGGTTGCTAGTTGCTACAGTTATTTCTGTCAATATAAACTTGTAAACTTTGTTAATGTTGTGTTAAAGTCATACTTTCATCCTTCAATGGACAAGACAGATTAATATGATGTTCCTTCATTGAGTTTCTTAAGTTGTAGCCTTCTTCTATATGAACTAGTGCATTTAAGTTTTGAATGCATGCTTATCATATTAATTTCCTCATCGATGAATCACAAGGCATGATGCTAACACATCTTTTTGCATCTATTGATTTTCTCAGGCTGTCAGGAAACTCAATGAAGCAAAGAAGCTAGAATCGAGTGCTCACTACAGTGCTGATTTCGGCAAGGATTAGGTAGCCTATTAATTATACCCGTCCTAGGATCTTGGTGGTTTATGTCTCGCTTGTAACTTTGATCAACTACTTGCTTCAGTTGTTGTTTGAATTAGAGCTCAACTGTTTGGTTCTTGCATGATTTCCTAGTTTATCCCCTCATCTGGAGAGGGGATTAGCATCACACTACGTGTGTTCCAAGGCGTAGTTTTAATCTGGTTGAACAAGTATCACACTACACAGCATCAGACTTGGTCGATCGTGATCGACAGACAGACAGACAGACAGACCCACCGTTGGGACTTAAGATCTAGAGCTGGGATCATCTCTATGGTTGGGGTTAGGGTTGTAGGTCAAGACAAAGGTTATGCGGATAAATGATTTATGATTCGAG
Source organism: Musa schizocarpa (assembly GCA_900464855.2). Lineage (NCBI taxonomy): Eukaryota > Viridiplantae > Streptophyta > Magnoliopsida > Zingiberales > Musaceae > Musa > Musa schizocarpa. Next base: position 29,665,465 of record LS990920.1, on the reverse strand, counting down.
TATTACTACTCTTTTTAATGTGAATTTATATATGATTTATGATTTACTGACGTGAGAGGAAGTTTATAATGATTTATGAATTTTGGCCAATGGCGCATTCAAGGATTTTGTCACTATGATTTGTTGTTATACATGGAGCAACATTATTTGTTGCATATGTTTACAACAGAACCTAAAGCAATAGATAGGTTTTGTTCGTGTCTTGCTTTATTCTGGCATAATAATAATAATCAGGAATCTCTTTGAGATCTTGCCGAGTGAGCTGCGCACGTCGAATCAACAAAACACCAAACTCCTTGTCGTACGGATGGAATCCGTATGAAAATTTGATTATTAGGAAGATACATACATGAACCGGTGGCGTCTAGCATCGTCTGGTATCCGAAGCAGAAATCTTATCCAACATTGGACAACTCATATTCATAATCGCAAGAAAGATACAAGGGAAAAATGTCCGTCCACAAACACATCATTCTCATCCATGATAACATGCAGATGACATTCCACCTGCATCAGACATTAATAATGGTTTGTTTATCAACCACAACAACCAACCATACTCTTCTAGATTTCCACTTTTGTTCTCCAAGCGCTGCTGGTCTTCGAAACTGAATGAATACTCGGATAACGAAAATGATGCCTGCTAGTCTTTCAAAATTGAATGCTTAAATAACAAATAAGAGAGAGACGGCACCGCACATTAGCATATCACTTCAGCGCCTGCTGGTCTTCCCAATAGAGCGCTTCCCAGAGAACAAATGCTTTGGCTTCAGGTTCGGAATTACTCTATCGGCTTCTCCCTTGCGTGCAGCCTTATTTCTCACCTTAACTGACTTCTTAGCTATCTTGAGTGCCTTCAGTTTCTGAGCAGAGTCTTTGAACCCTTCTCCAGGGGTGACTTCACCAGGTGGCCTTGATTTTGACCTTGACCTACTTGCTGACCTTGATCTTGACCTGGTACGCAGCTTCTTGTTAGACTGCTCATCATCGACATCCATAGCTTCTCCATCTTCACCTTCTTTGCCAAGTGACCTCTCCCGTTTACGACCTTTCCTAGAGAGGGACCTCCCACGTGCACGATTGATGGCGGCAGTAGGGTCTATTCCCAAAGCAGAGAGCTGTCTTCCCATCCTCTCAGACGTGTATTTTTTGTCTTTATCAAACTTCCTAGGCACAATAGGACGGCTCTCGGCAGTGCTCTTCTTCATCCTGTGCTCTTGGATGAGCAGGTTCTTCTTCCTTCTGATCTCAGCGAGTAGTTCTCGCTCTTCCTCAGTCAATTCTTCTCCATCCATCTCAAAATCTCCTCCATCTGCCTCTGCATCAAGACGAAGACCCTCTTCTCGCTCCAGCTCTTCCAACCTCAGCAAGATGTCAGGATCAATGAAATCATACACATTATGCCCATCTAGAATCTCTGGCATAATGTCCTCTTTCCATCCCTCATCAGCCAATATATAATGCTTCCTTAGGCTAGCAGAATAAACACCAGCTCCACCATTCTCTTCTTCGAGATCTTTCTCAAGCTTCCTCTTTTCCTTCTCCTCATTAGCCTTCGCTCTAGCTTCCAGAACTGCTGGAGGAATACAAGGAGGGCGTTCTTTTGTGTCACGGGGCTTAGGAATTGCAACATGAAACCTGTTCAGACAATCATTGATCTTTTTTGACTTCATCTTTATCTCCACCCGCTGATTTAAAAGCCTCTCACAAGCAGCATTCTTGACAGCTATGACTCCCTCGTCTGTCATGGTACTCATAGTCAACAAGACTCCCTCATCATTAGAGTCTCCGCCTTGGGCTATTATAGTTTTGGCGGCCTCAGCTTTCATTTCCGTTACCAATTTCATGTCCTCTTCAGAGAGCCCTTCCAGTGGCTGCAGATCAATCTTGTTACAAACAACAATAAGTGGCTTGTTCATGAACAGTGACTTGATGCTGTGGAAGAGAGCTGCCTGCTGCTCTATGCTATAACCACAAGATCCAGATATGTCCAAGAAGAATAAGACTGCAGCCTTTAAGTGCGCCAAAGCTGTGATACTGCACATTTCTATGATGTTTCTGTCCTCAAAAGGCCGGTCTAGAATCCCAGGAGTATCGATCACCTGGTAGCGGAGGTATTTGTAATCTGTGTGACCAACAAACAGCGACTTGGTAGTGAAAGCATATGGCTGGACATCAACATCAGCCCTAGTGACCTTGTTCATGAAAGAACTCTTTCCCACATTAGGATACCCACAGATCAAAATGGTACGGGTGTTCGGGTCAATTGAAGGGAGCCTAGACATATGCTGCCGTATCTGCTCCAAATAAGCCAAACTAGGGCTGATGCGCTTTATCACAGTGCACATACGACCTAGAGCAGCGACCTTCAAACTCTTGCACCGGTACAATGAGTCTCCATACTTGAGTAACCTAACATAATCTTTTGCAATCTTCCCAATGATGTTCCTAGCCGTGTTAACCTGGCCCAGAGCAAGCTTGTAGTGGTCTTTGTTGTATAGTACGTGGAGCAAATCTCCGTAAAACGGGTGGATGTCATCGAGCCGAGGGAACTCATCGATGATGGCGGACAGTTTCTCATGGAAGTTCTGCTGGGTGAACTTCACCTTTCGCATGTAGAATTCACGGAGCCGGGAGATGGCATATCCTTTGTGGACGACAGTTGGGGTTTGGCGCTGTGTGCGGGAAAGAATGATGTCAATGAAGTCCTTCCCAGAAGGGACAACAGTTATCTTTTTGAAGTTGTACTGCACCATCCTCCCAATCAATTGACTACACCGAATTCTTGTGTTTAAACCTTTGGCTTTCCTGAAAAAATGCAGTCTGTAAGATATCTGATCACGATAATACATATCTACATCTGAGTTGACAAAATCTAAGGCTATCCAAAAACCTTGTCATTACATAGTTGCATACCTAGGTGAACTGACAGATAAGAGGAACAGTTAATCAGAAGAACATTAACTTCACTTGCCAATTACAAAAAATCATGAAGAACATTAACTGAAATGACACTGCTTCTGCATTCCGTTCGATCGATAACCCATATATCTGAAGTAGATCGTAAGATAATAATTCATCAAATTCAAATTTATCACAAGGCTTAAGTCTTGCCTAATAGCATATACCTAAATATAGATAAAAAGGAAATACAAGAAATTCTGTATGCCACAATACCAATTGTTCATATAGACCACCAGGACAGAAAAGGACAAGTTTTTTGTTCCCAAAATCGCATTTGATGATCATCCTCCAAGTGATACTAATCCGAACTAAGAGATACGCGGAGATTACCATCAAAACAGCAATTTTGATCCTCTCATAAAAAATTACATGTGGAGTTCGCACCACAGACATGATCTAAGAGACGACCTAATCATTAGTGTGAAGTGGAAATAACGACGCCACACCCAAACAAAAAAAATTCTATCAATTCTCAGAATCGCATCGAAGGAAGCGGAAATCATGTCACGAGTGATTCGCAAAGAGAGATCAGATTCGTCAATGAAAAGAAAAAGAAGAAGAGAAAAGGTATCACCTGAGAAGTACAGCGGACTGCAGCCGCGGAAGGAAGAAGGTTAGGGTTTTGCCCAAAACCGCTCGGAAAAACAAGTCGGGCGCTCAAAGGGCTCGCGACCTTTTATATTGGGTTTTTGTCGTCGGTCCGGACCCACAAGACTAGCGGGTATCGGATCGATAAGGTAGGTTTTCATGTCCAAAACATGAGGATCCACATAGATTCGGATCAAACACCACATTTACACACGAGCACAGAGAACCGGCTTCTGTGCGTGGACAAGTGGTGTTAACGGATCTACGGTGAGGATTCAAATATAAGCTTTTGGGTTATCGGGTTTGGGTAGTCAGGCTCCGCCGACGGTCTCGATCTCATCTATCGAGGACAGCGTCGGGCGACGTGAACTGATATCGAGACCCAGACGCGGGCAATTAACTCCACGTAGGAGAATAGTTGTTCCGAAGATTATGAAGTTGGTTTGGGAATGAATACATTTGCATTATTAATTAATATATAGTCAAAAAAAGTTTTCCTTTTGAGTGAATATATAATTATAGAATAAATACTCTTTAAATATGTATTAAAATATATTATTGGGTAAAATTATATTTCAAAAGTTTATTAAATATTTTACGATAAATTTATCTATCATTCAAACGTTTTTAATATTTATTAAAAAATAAATATTTTTTATTTAAATTACTAAGTAAATAAATAAAATAAATAAATGCATGTATGTATGTATGTAAATTTTGTATGGCCCAAATATATAATAAATAAAAATATATTCATATAAATAAATAAATAAATTTGATTATTAAAGTCAAAGTCATTCGTTCATTTATAGTAGTATCAACGATTGATTAAGAAAAAGTTGTGTATCTTTTTAGGAAGGCCATATGTTTCCAAAAACAATTAAGAAAAAAAGGTTGTACTCATTGTGTTGATTCCAGTTTTATTTTTTCTATAATAGATTTTTTATTTTGACCTGCTTTTTTTTTCCTTAAGAGCTTGTGCAGTTGTCCCTCCCTTGTGACTTAACTTTGGGAATGAATCCAAGAGATTCCCTGTTTGATCTGATCTGATCCTTTGTCTGACATCTTGATAGATAGATAGATAGATAGAAAGAAAGAAAATAAAATTCCTCATTCTTCTCATACTTGGATTCCCTGTCTGATCTGATCTGATCCTTTGTCTGACATCTTAATAGATAGATAGAAAGAAAGAAAATAAAATTCCTCGTTCTTCTCATACTACAAAACTGGAGTTCAATTCTCATACTACAAGAAGCTGCAAATGACCGACTTCAAACCCTACCCTACCCTAACCTTCAGGACTAAGCATATAACCTTCAGTTCTTTCGAGACAGCTTCGACCACACAGTAATAAGCAGTGCCACTAGTGTCACAGTAAAGAACTTAGCCGACCTCGAGAAGAAGGCTTTGCTTCAAACCCAAACCTTAACGACTAAGAATATATAACCTTTTTGGGCACTGATTTGTGCGGTGCTTGCAGAATTGTTAGTTAACTAACTTCGAGAAAGAAGATGGTAGTGATGTATGCGCAGCATGAAGACAGTGAAAGTGAAGGGTGTTCCAAAGGAAGCAGTAGCTGCACGATAGCAGTGCTACATGGCGGCTCTTCAGCTCCCAGTATTTTAAGGTGAAAATGTTGAGCACTTCAGTTCTCCCACCATCACACCACGTTTTTGTTTCCATACTTGGTATGTTCAGAGTTAAGTCTCGTATTTTTTTTTATTTATCTTTGATTAAAAACATATTATCGTTTAGACTTGTACCGTACTATCAGAACAAGATTGAATCGATTGATCATTTTTTATTTGATATTTTTTATTAATTGTTTAATTTAATTAATCGATCATCTAGTTCCATTGACGATGTTGGATGAAAGAAAAGAATTTAGAGAACTAAATAAAATCACAGATATTAATAATAAAAAAAAATATCAGATTTAACATGGTTCAATGACTCTTGCCTAAAAATTTTCTTTACTTTTGGTCAAGGAATGCAGTCTGTGCAGAGGATGGTGCTGCTCTCCTGCAGCTTTTGCCTAGGGAAATCAGATGTAGATGGAGAGCTTCGTCGTCTTCTTCTTCTTCTCCTCCTGTAGATGGTTCCTCTGGAAGGACTGTTTAAATTGTTATTTTAGGTAGCAACCAAAAATATCCTTTTGTTTTAATTTTCTTTTGCAAGTTCCTCCATAATATTTTCTGAATTCCCTTTTAATTAACTATTAAACGCCAATTATGATTATTCCTTCATTCCAGCTCAAAGATTAAAAAAATAAAATAAAACCTTCTTTTTTGCCCCCAGAAATTAACATGTAAAACGTTAATTTATTTACATACAACTCGTTCGTCATCAAAATGGTTACAAGATCCACCGTATCCATCGAACAGTCTCATCCAACGGGTCGTCGCCGCCGGGAAAGAGGTCGCCGGCCTTGACCGCGGTGAAGACGACGAGGGCGACGGTCACCGTAACGGAGAGGACTGCGAGGATGAGCATTAGGGCGTTGGATGCTCCTCCCTTCACCTCCTGCGCGTACTCCGTCGCCGCCAGCGCCAGCACGGTCAGAGGGAACGAGTACGCCCACCATGCCACGTTGAACCGCCTCATCGACCGCTTGAACAGCGCCGGCCTTAAAACCTGCACGGGCCATCGACGTCCACGTCAGAAACCAATAGAGAGATCCATGCATGCGTCGACTTGTTCGACCGATGAGTTGGGAGGGTGGAAAGGGACTGCAGAATTCGAGTTCTCGACCTTCTTACATGGACTGTGCTACTTAGTGGCCTTACCATCTTTCCGTTCTTTATTGCCAACTCTATCTGCTAACGTGTATGCGACGCAACTTTGCGTCTTCTGCACCCGCTTTAGCCTCAAGCTTTTACTTTTTTACTTTAGGTCGCGCTTTTCCTTTTCGGTGGCTCAAAGCAGTCACGAAGGGAATAAACTAATGAACGTGTTGAAGTCGCATAACTCGTCTAAAGTTGATGATGCCGGATTCCAGGAAGTCATTTGAGATATCTCGGCACTGCATCAAGTGTTTGTTTGTCCCTATTGATGGTTGATTCGAGTAACCGCGTCAAATCAGAACTCTAGATCCAATGTTCTTTTGGTTGATAACGACAGTTTTGATCCGTGTCCTATGAAGATTTCTCTCCCATTTCCATAACTTCACCGTCGACAAAGAAGAGCCATGCATGAGAAGAAGTGATGGGGTGATTACCAGGGAGGCAAAGAGGAAGAGGGAGAGGAAGAAGAGCATCTTCGAGCCCGTGTCGAACGATCCGGAGATGGAATCCCAGGCCAAGCTGGCCATGCTGGGGGCGGCGATGAACAGGAAGAAGACGGGGCGAAGAATCGATGGGAGGCTGCTGCTCCCGACGAAGCGCTGGTACAGAGTCACGAACAGCACGAGGTAGTGCGCCATGCCGAGGGAGAACATGAACGTCGCGATCTCCTCACACCCCATCCTCGCCGCCGCTCGCGACCCGACCAGGTTCCCGATCACCGTGATCTGGCTCGTCGGGTTTGCCACCATCGACAGGAACCTCCTCCCCTTGGTGAAACATTGGCCGTAGATCTTCACGTCGAGCATGAGGATGGGGACGGCGAACACCCACCAAAGCACTCGGTACAAGGCGGCGCCCGGGTGGAGGAAGGGGACGGATTGGAGCAGGAGGAGCCACGAGATCCATGGCGCGAAGAGGTAGTTCACGCCGACGTGGTGAGAGAACTCCGCCTGCACGCAGCGGAACCTGAAGAGGCAGCGGAGGCCATAGAGCACGGAAAGCGTGGCGAGGATGAGGAGCGCGACGGACCAAAGGAGGACGTACGTGGCGGAGGGGAGCATGTGGATCACCGTGCGGAGAGCGTGGGAGTCGGTGCTCGGCTCGCTGAGGGTCTTCCAGAGGAGGGCCTGGCAGCAGAGCGACAGGCTGATGCGGAAGTAACCGGCATGGAAGCCGGTGAGCTTGGACAGAGCTTTCATGGTTGCCAAGTCGAGCACCTCGGTTGGAGCTTTGCAGGTTGACGAAATGGCGGCGGCGGCGGTGGCCGTGATAGGGAGTTGCTGCTCTTTTCCCTTCATGAATGAAGACAAGATAAGGAAGAAGAGGAAGAGGTAGAAGGTGATAACCTATCTGACTCTGTGGATCTCAAGCTTATGGCCACACTAAATTCTTGCACAAAGGAGAGGATATATATAGATTGGAATGAGTTCTCTTTCCACTGTTGCTGTCTGGAATATAGTGATCCATGTCCTTGCCATGTTGGACTTTGAAGCTCGGAGAAAAAGAAGGCGAATTTGTTTTTGTTTTTGTTTTTGGAGATAATATATGGAAATTGGGTCCAAACTTTAGAATATTATGAGGTCATTTGGCAAAGAGAATGTCTGGGAATGTCAAACGCACGTGGAGGTGGGTGAGTGTGGGGGTATGCCCATGTGGTACACGTTGTTGGTCGACGTGTATTGGATACAGCGCATCATTACTTTTGCTAAGCGGCGCCTCACCTGCCTAAAGCTATGAGATTTAGCGCAGTAAACCTGTAATTTTGGTGAAATTTTAGAATTGTGCCGGCGGAGTCAAACTGAGTACCAATTGTTTGACTTGTGATGTTACCTTAAATGGAGAAGATAATGCGTCAAACTAAGAACAACGTTTAGCTATAAGACTGTCAGATATTGAGGTTTCAAGAAGCTTTTTTATCTTTTCCATTTAGGATTCTATATATTTATTCTTTCAAAAATTTATGAATAGCACATTTATCCCTCCACATTGTAAATATATCATATACTTTGACATCATGTATATATCCCTTTAGATATTTAAATTCTTCACCCTACATGTCTAAGTAATAAATTCAACATTTAATTGTTATTATTATTTATAAAATTAAATATTATTAATTAATTTTGATAATGATTTTTTTAAAAAAAACAATGAATTAGTTATATATATATATATATATATATATATATATATATATATATATATATATATATATAGAACATATAGATTTTTCATCCTCTCCCCCAAACATGTCGTGTCTAAATGAGAAATGAGATGGAGATGAGAGATAAGATAGCGTCGGGAATAAGGAACACATGTTCTATCCTATCTTATCATATTGATATTCTTAAACAAGATGATAAATCGTTATGAGGCATAAAGTCCTTGCTATAAATTCTATTAATCCAGCAGTCAAAGCTCGAATTTAGGCTAAGATTACAGCACAAATTCATCTATCAATTCCTAAAGGAGAAAAAATTTTCAAAAACACCCTCGATACCAGTCTCGATCACAAATCAAAAGGATGAAAGGTTATCTTACACCTCTGACATCCTACAGCACTATTTTAGATCTCATAATAGATCTCTACCGATTGTTCGATGATGACTAAAGATACATGTTCAAACTTTAAGAATTTATTATTAATGTTGAACAATATCAGAATATCTGAATATTTGAGCAGCAGCTCTTCAAAGTTCTGCAAACTGTCAGGTATGGAGTTGTTAGTGTAAACAACCTTAAGCCGTGGTCTCGGGACCGACGCGGCTCGGTCCGGGTCCGGATGACGGGGGATCTTTCCGAGACGTCTTCGAGTCCGTCTCGGTGGTCGCGTGTGGTGTTGTTGACTCCTCCGGGAGGTGGCTCCTCGCTTGGGGGCCTAGCGGGAAGTCGTTGTCTTCGTTCCTGCACAAAGGTCTGGTCGGAGTGCTCGGCCCGACCCCTCCGACGATCAAGTCAGTTGATGTGGAGTGGGTTTAGGATGAAGAAGTATTTTTTTTCCCCTCCTCTCCGTTCAGAATGCGAGGGTATTTATAGGGAAGCTTACTGTTTCCTGATGTGCCCGCTTGCGGGGGGTAGGCTGGTAGCGTCTGACATTGGTGTTGGCATGGCGTGAAGAACCGAGCTTGAGCAGGGCGTTAATGTGCCTCGGTCGGCGCTCCGGTCTACGTTAACCTGGTGCTGTGAGGCGTTATTTGAAACAACTGACGTCACGCGAGTCTTGTCGCCATTATTATCCTCATCATATTCCCCCCCGGAAAGAAGTTATGCATCGGTCGTTGTAATGGGAGTTTAAGGCATGGCTTCAGCTTTCAGGCAGGTTGGCCGCGCAAACGTATCTCGAGGAGTATGGAGGTCGAGGAGCACGACGCAGGCGGGTGAACCACGTAGGTGTGGTCTCGAGAGCAGAAAGCCGAGGAGCACGACGTAGGCGGGCTGGCCGCGCAGGTGTGGTCTCGGGGAGCATGAAGCCGAGGAGCACGACACAGGCGGGCTAGCCGCGCAGGTGTGGTCTCGGGAGCAGAAGGCTGAGGAGTACGACGCAGGCGGGCTGGCCGCGCATGTGTGGTCTCGGGGAGCATGAAGCCGAGGAGCACGACGCAGCGGGTTGGTCGCCATGCAGTGTGTCTCGGAGTAGGAAGCCGAGGAGCACGACGCAGGCGGGCTGGCCGCGCATGTGTGGTCTCGGGGAGCATGAAGCCGAGGAGCACGACGCAGGCGGGTTGGCCGCGCAGGTGTGTCTCGGGAGCAGGAAGCCGAGGAGCACGACGCAGGCGGGCTGGCCGCGCAGGTGTGGTCTCGGGCATCGTGTGATCGAGTGGCACGACGCAAGCGGGCTAACCGCGTAGTTGTGGTCTCGGGCATCGTGCGACCGAGTAGCACGACGCAGGCGGGTTGGCTGCGCAGGTGTGTCTCGGGAGCAGGAAGCCGAGGAGCACGACGCAAGCGGGCTGGCCGCGCAAGTGTGTCTCGGGAGCAGGAGGCCGAGGAGCACTACGCAGGCGGGTGAACCGCGCAGGTGTGGTCTCGGGAGTAGGAGGCCGAGGAGCACGATGCAGGCGGGTGAACCGCGCAGGTGTGGTCTCGGGAGCAGAAAGCCGAGGACCACGACGCAAGCGGGTGCACCGCGCAGGTGTGTCTCGGGAGCAAGAAGCCGAGGACCACGACGCAGGCGGGCTGGCCGCGTAGGTGTGTCTCGGGAGCAGGAAGCCGAGGAGCACGACGCAGGCGGGTGAACCGCGCAGGTGTGTCTCGGGAGTAGGAAGCCGAGGAGCACGACGCAGGCGGGTGAACCGTGTAGGTGTGGTCTCGGGCATCGTGCGACCAAGTAGCACGACGCAGGGGGCATCGCCGCCAGGGTGAGGTCTCGCATCGCGGCGACCGAAAGTAGACGACGGCAGGGGCAGCGACAGTGGAGGTCTCGCATCGTCGACCGAAAGTAGACGACGCAGGCGGCGTGCCGCTACCGAGGTGGAACTCGGCAGCCTACGCCCAGGGGACAGGACGAGCCGAATGATATGGCTCGGGCCGTGGGATACAACTTAAGCGGGAAGGCCGCGCTGAGGTATGACTCGACGGTCTGCGGCCGAGGAATATGGATCAAGCCGAAGGATACGGCTCGAGGTTGTCTCCGGCCGAGCCGTGTCGGCTCGGAGGAGTTTAAGCCGGGGCTAACAGCGAGTCGAGAGGAGGTAAGGCAGATACTGAACCTTCGCTCGGAAAAGACCGAGGCAGGGCTTTGATTTCTTTCATGAGGACTACATCGGGTAGCCACTGCGTGTGCTTGACCTCTCTTATGGAGCCCGCAGTCGGAAGTCGTCCCTTCTCCTCCCGGCCGCCCAGGTCTCCGCTGCGATGTACCGGTCAGCCCGCTGGAGCATCTCTGGCACCGTGGTGGGAGGTCGCTCCGCGAGGGACCAGAGAAATCTAGAAGGTCGCAGGCCTATCACGAATGCTTGCACAAACAGAGAGGGGTGAGTGTCCGGCAAACCCCGGATTTGCGTGGCAAAACGTTCCACAAAATGTGAGAGGGGCTCGTCCTCCCTTTGTCTGAGTCCAAGGAGCAGTGTCGCGGAAGGCTTCGGTCGTGCATAGGCCATGAAGTAGAGCTTGAAGTCATTGACGAAATTGGTCGGCGACGCGATCGATCGTTCGCCTTCAAGCCGTCAGACACACGCGGGTGCCCCTCTTAGAGTGGTGGGAAACACTCTACACATCGAGCATTAGAGGTCCGTATAGCCCATCCGGGCGAAAAGTAACTACATGGTCCGGCCGGGTCGGCGAGCCGCCAGAAGCGCCCAGAGGGGAGCCGAAAGTCCGGGGACCGCCGATCCCGTATCTCGGGCATGAAGGGATACCCTTGGTGCACGTCCTCCCTTAGCTCTCCCCTGGACCTATGGACCTCTTTCTGCACCTCGTCGAGTCGCTGGCTGACGAGCCGCAACTGGGCCCACAGGGATTCCGAAGAGAGTACCTCGGGTTCCGGGCAGCCGCTCAGGTTTGCCATCACTCGATCCCCGAGTGGTAATGACGAGACCCGAGACAAACCGGGAAACTCCAGGGGCGGCATGCGAGCCTGAACGGGTGGCTCCTCTTGCCGCAGCGATTGAGCAATGGACGGGATGATGGATTACACCATGTCAGTTAGAGCTTGGACTTGATGAGCGAGGGCCTGAAAGGCCTCGGATGACACGGGCGTCGGGTCGGCTGGGACGTCGTCGGGTGCTGACAAGCCCGGGTCGTCGAATATTTGCCAATATCGTTATGAGGTCGTGGCAGGGTGTTCGTCACGATGGTCTCCGTGCGGGGGCTGTTCCCGCGAGGCTTCGGTCGGGCGCGACCTCTCAGCCGTAAGCTCATCTAAGCCGCTCGGGTGATCACCCGACATTCCGGGCCCTCCTTCTAGCGCCAAAATGTTAGTGTAAACAACCTTAAGCCGTGGCCTCGGGGCTGACGCGGCTAGGTTCGAGTCCGAATGACGGGGGATCTTCCCGAGGCGGCCTTCGAGTCCGTCTCGGTGGTCGCGTGTGGTGTTGTTGACTCCTCCGGAAGGTGGCTCCTCGCCTGGGGGCCTAGCGGGAAGCCGTTGTCTTCGTTCCTGCACAAAGGTCGGGTCGGAGTGCTCAGCCCAACCCCTCCGACGATCAAGTCAGTTGATGTGGAGTGGGTTTAGGATGAAGAAGTATTTTTTTTCCCCTCCTCTTCGTTCAGAATGCAAGGGTATTTATAGGGAAGCTTACTATTTCCTAATGTGCTCGCTTGTAGGGGGCAGGCTGGTAGCGTCTGACATTGGTGTTGGCGTGACGTGAAGAACCGAGCTTGAGCAGGACGTTAATGTACCTCGGTCGGTGTTCCGATCTGCGTTGACCTGGTGCTGTGAGGCGTTATTTGAGACTGCTGACGTCACGCGAGTCTTGTCATCATTATTATCCTCATCAGGAGTAAGGAATCAACAGATAGCAATCTGACCTAATTAACACCTAACATAATATTATCTCCCTTAGGTGGATAAACATTCAAAATATGATTTTATTAACAAGCTGGTTGCTGCATAGCATCATGCTGGAAAGAATGATTGTCTGCTATGTATGTTTCTTCCTCTTCTGCTCCTTAGCTAAGCATGATATTTTATCTTGAACATAGTAGGAGTAGCTGGTGAACGATGATCCATCACTTGTGTTTCACATATCAACATGTACTTAAAAGTAACACTTCCACCATCACAGCATGCTCTACATGAGCATCCGACAACACTAGTTTCAGTTATTTCCTGCATAAAGAGCTACGTAATAGTTTTGTTAAACGATACAGAGATAAAAGAGGCACTGCATGTGTTCATTTGATATGTTCATTGCAGTACCAGTTAAGCCAAGGGAGACAAAGTGCTCTGCCCATGCAGGCATGGAGGGATGAAGTGAAGTGGACAGCACTACTTGCGGTCAGTATCAACTGGTTAGCACTGCCTTAGGATTACACGTCAAACTTTATCACACAAACACCACCATCATTCATGAACAGGAGCCTACTTCCCTTAGCTCCACATCTGATAAATAATATATATATCTTCATGAGTTGTGCCACGAAGCTCTTGAATGTGTTCATAGTCTGATCATTTCTCTCTTTGACAATCATGTTCAGATGAAGTCCAGAAAAGAAATTCATCCAAAATACACAAAATCTAATGTCATTGACATCTACTTAACCTGTTTTGGTCAAAAAAGCAAGAAAAAGTATGTTAAGTAATCAAAGATCTTAAATAGGAATGTTGCTGTATTATACCTGTCCAAGTGCAAAAAAACCCTGTTCAGTCTAGATTACAAGTTTAGTTTTGATTATATATAAATTTTGTTATTTTACTGTAAGAATAATTCAGAATAAATCTAAAAATAATTGAAAAGTAGGGAATATTTCACCGTGTCTGAAGTATTTTATTGCCTGATCTGATTTGATGATATTATCCCTAGATATGATTTAAATGTAATCAAATAACCTACCTAGACTAAGGTAATTAATAGGATTTCTTAATTTTAAAATATTATTTCAAAATTTCTCGATTAATTCCTAGATTTACTAAAATTCCTTCCCCTTCCCTATATAATGAATGGCCTGATTGAGTTGCTAAGAGGTATATTCTCTGATTTTTCACTTTTCTTGTAAGTTATATATTTTCATAATAATGATAAGCATAGTCTGATTTGATAAATTTTTATTAATTTTAAAATTATTTTATTATTGTATTATGCTTATCCACATGTAAAACCCTTATGTAATATCCTAAATTTAATAAATTCGGAATAAAATCGAAAATAAATAGAAAGTAGGGAATATTTCACCCTATATAGAATATTTTATTTCGTTCAACCTGATTTGATTATATTTTTATTCTTAGATATAATTGAAATCTAAACAAATAACATAGTTTAGATAATTAATAGGATTTGTTAATTTTAAAATATTTTAAATTTTCTTAATCGATCTATTAAAAATATTTTCTTCTATATAATGGCTCGTGATGCCCTCCCTATTGTTCACGGTCACAATATCTTCAATCAAAAGAAATCAACTATTTATTATGAATTTAGTGAATTTATGATAGTACATTAGGGTTTTACACATGGATTGGTATAATATAATAATTTTAAATTTTTATTAAAATTAGATTGGGATAAATTCTCAAAAAAAAAAAATATTTTTTAAAATTTTTGCACAATGCCCTCGATTGTGTTTATTCCTACTTCCATATATCTCCCTTGTCTCTATGGACAATGAAGACCCCTTGTCCCCCAAAAAAAGATTGATGGAAGGTTGTGCGTGCTGTCCTTTCTCTTTCTTCGCCCATAATCGATGACACAAGGAAGCTCATAAATGATAGCGAAGGTATACCCTCTGCCCCCTATGATTAATAGTGAGACCTATAGCCATCCCTTGAACCACGCACCGATAGCATAGGCTGTCCCCTCTCCTTTCATCGACAATAATGAGAGCCTAGGAGGTGGTTATTGAGGTTTGGTATGGGTATGACCTCCACTGTTGGTTGCCTTAGCACACGATCGTATTTACACTATGGGCGATATGAGGTTAGACAGAGTATGAGGATCAATAAAGGTAGAATAATTATTTATTATAAAAAAATTCTATAAAAATTTCTTAAAGTTGGAGCACTATTTAAAAAATTCTTAAAGTTTGTTTTTTCAAAAATTCACCTATCAGACTATACCTATCATGACCATGAAAAAAAAAGATTTACATAATAATAAAAATGGAGAGTTAGAGGACCTACCTCTTGAACATTGGCACCTCTCTATTTGAGTCGGAACCTTGGGATGGGGACAGGGAGCAATTTAATTATATTTTCATTGGTAGATACCAACTAGTCTACTTGCTAAATATTTTAATTATTGATAGGAAAGTCAATGCATCATTATGCAGTTGCTATGTCTTGGATTCAAGTCCATACAAAGAATATAGAATATTTTGTATCTAAATTTAACGTAAGCAAAACGAGTGCTCAGAGAGAGAGACAGAGAGAGAGAGAGAGAGAGAATATGTGAAACTAAAAATTAGAATAAATTCCTCTCATGGGAGGTGAGAATTAGATTTTGGGTTCTATAAGTACTGATTTTTCATTTAAATTCTCTATAGATTTCTTCACATTCTACATTACATTATTATTGAAACCGTTAGTTGAAAGTAAAATAAATAGACTTATATATATATATATATATAATTATATAATTTGTTTCAGGTATCAAAGAGAAGGATGACTTTGCAGTACGGAGGAGTCGTTATCCCGCCGTGGAGCATCGGCGGCACTCCAATTAGGGCACGCAAGACGACGGCGCCCTTCGTGGTGGCCCTCTGCCATCCTCTCCACCGCGACGCCGGCTCACGCCAGCTGCGCATTCAACTCGACCAACTTCGCGCCGAGGCGGAGGCCACCCGCTCCAAAGGTAACCCTTTCCCTCTCTCTTCCTTATATGGGAGTAGTACAAGATGAAACTGTGTTCTATGCCATGGTGTGATCCAAAATTTGTAATTTTTATGATTTCTTGACGAGGAATTCGCGTCAGGGAATCTGGGTTTAGAGACCGGAACGAGCATATTAAGTCACGTATCATGTCTCTGCTTCTTATGTTACTATAATTTTGATGATTGAATATGTAAGGGGTAGAATTCAAGTCCAGAAGCAAATTTGTGGGAAACCGGCGGTATAATTCGTTTTCCTGCTGTTATGTTTTTTTTCTTCCTTTTGCGTATCTCGTTCAAGAAAATGTGACTGATTCTTGAGTAAGAAAGAGCGATAGATGCAGATAGGAAAGAGCAATAGGTGCCTTCACAATTAGTGTGACTTATACCAAAGTCCCAGAAAAATTGGTGAAACCTGATTTTCCCCTTTTTTTGGACACCCAATTATCCTACTAGATTCACCATTGATCCATAGGCTGTACTTCGTAGCTCAAAGCCCAGAAATACTGTCAATATTGGATTCTCTCCTTCCTTATAATGGATTGGTAAATTTGGCAAGAAGGAGAAATTAGTAGCCAAATTTTGAGATGACTGCCCTAAACAAGAAATAAGATTTAAAAAATTGTTAACCAAATAATTTTCCCTTCTACATTCTTCATCTCCCTTTCGTATAACATAAGGAGGACTCATTTATGCTCTCCCAACTCTCTAGTCCTTAGGTAACACCTACGGTCTGCTAATCTCCATGAAATAACTGCATATCTAATTAGATTCCATTAACTACGGAATAAGTCCATCCTAACTTCTATTACAGCCCATACCAAATAAGTACCTTCCTAGATGCCCATGCATGCAAGAATTAAAATTGCATTAGTGTTTTCATTGTGTTTCTTAAATATCAAAAGGTTTCTGGTTTTCCAAGTACAACATCATATTTGAGAGACTGATGAATGTACTCAAGTCCTAAAGGGCTATTGGTTGGCATTGCCAAAGTGAAACTTTTGCTAGCATTAGGAGCACTAAAAGTTGTAGACCAATTATATATTCAATTTTCTCCCAGTTAATGTTTCATGTCTGACGATCCAATGAGAAGCATACCAGTTGTGTTCTTCCAATTATTTCAACTTCTGATTTGAATTGTTGAGGGGACTGCTAAGATTAAATGAATAAGAAAATTTCATGAAGTTCTGTGGAAATGACATCATTACTCTTCTTAATTCCAACTATGTGGTAGACCAAGTAGTCTTGACTATATGAACAATCCAAGCATCATCAGACCTAGCTTTGATATAGGATGAAATTTCAGCATAAATTAGGCTTCGACAGCCATGAAATTAGAGAACAGAATTTTCTGAAAATTTCTTATTTAATTTGATTTTGTAGACTACGAAACTCAATTGCATGGTTCGATGGTTGTCTTGTCCTTTATAGTTGCTATAATTAATTCAACACAATCATGAAAACATTATGAATCTTTTTTGTTTCCTTTCATGAGATTGTAAATTGTAATTTCGTACTACCAACTCAATCTTTGTTGCAACTTCAGACCAACATCAGGGGCTTGGGGTTTTAGCAAGATAGGAGTTTGGGGTTGTACTGGTGTGACAACCTAAGGTTCACATTATTATTATTTAAGTTTCTTGGTTCATTCATTATTCTCCCCTCTATGCCATGTTGTTCCTCTCGAGAGAATGGTTTTGACACCAGCATAAATACAATCGTCTATTGGATCATGTTCAACCTCAGTAAATATTGTGAGCGGAAATAGTCTCATACTGTCATGACTCGATTGGATGGGTTAACCAAATCATTGACTTAATAAGACTAAACCACTGGCTCAAAACATTTATGCCTAATTTCTCAATCTAATTACTAGAAATCACACCATCAGTTAGTATTAGAGGAAGAAGAGGGAGAAAAAGAGGGAAAGAAAAGGAAAGGAATAGAGAAAGAGTAGGAGGAGCATTATTGATTGCAATTACCACATGCAACAACTATAAGAGGAACAAAAGAGGTGGACAGCAATAGAGGAGGAAGAATGAGAGCTCAAAAAGTTGGATTCTATTATTGTCATTGTTGCATGACACTACTGTCATACTACAGAAGGATAGTGAGATAGAGGGGAAGCAAGGAGAGTGAGGAAAAGGATAATCATAAGTGTCTTAATCCTATGTCACACAAGATCAAGTTTCACGTAAGAATCCTCTCCAATTGTATTTTATAGTGGAAATATCCAATTCTATCTATATGAGCCTGATAACTGTCACCTTACATCGGGTCCAACAACCTACAACTACAGACTGCTCGATGAAGATTGGTTTTCATAACAATTAGAGAGTTTCCTAGCCATTTTTCCTCCCTCCTACTCTCCTCTTTCTCCTTTTTATTTTTTTAATCAAGCATATTTATAGAATATGATTGAGTATTTTTATTTCTTTTTTCCTCTTTTTTTTCATTGTCTAAATATTTTTTGATTCGTCTTGACCTGGTCGTTTTTTTCTGACCGAACTTGATCTTAAAATATAACCTTGGATACAATCATTATTTTAGAGTTAGATATGATGAATTCACTATTGATCTTAAAATATAACTTGGCTACGATCATTATTTTAGAGTTAGATATGAAGAATTCACTATAGGCTGGTGCTTCTTTGGAGTAGCAAAGGGCCAGCCATCTCAGGAATCTGAAGTACATATTCTTAATAGGAACCACCCACGAGTTTTTTGTGTGGTTTCCTCTGCCATTGGGCATTGTCAGGTGTTAATCTAGCTACATTTCTGTTTCTTATAGTTCCCAAGTATTCTTTCTTTTTCTTGTGAACATGTAAGTGAAAATCTTCTCAGGTGTCGCACTGATTGACCATATTTTCAACTAGATTGAACAATATTTATGGCTCATATGCAGATTATTGATACTCTAAAGCATTCTTTCTTGTGCCAGCCAATGCTGCACGATTGAGGCTCATGCGTCTAACAGAGGCAGCTGAGAATCTTCGAAGCAGAGCTGCTATGAGCATCCAAGTTGGAAAGGAAACTGAGGCAAGGGAGCTACTCATACAAAAGAAGAAGTTGATGCAGGCCTTAAAGAAATCAAAGAATCGCATTGAGGTTCTTGATAAGCTTTCATCAAAGATTAATGAGGTGAAAATTCATAATATTGGAGGTTTATTGTGTATTTTCGCCTTATTGTTTATTAAGTTTGTTCTTTTTCTTCTTATATTTCTTGTGACTACGTTGAGGTGTTCGATAAATTTTCAGCAATTATTAGTGAGGTGAAAATTCATGATACCACCAACTCATGGGAGGTTAATTGTGTATATTCACCTTATTGTTAAATAAGTTTGGTGTTTTCCATCTAATATTTTTGTTTATCACTATATTGTTTATTACTTTATTTTGTGGAGAAAGTATCTCTATTTATGATAAAGTAATTTTGTGTTATAGGACTCATATGAGTTCTTGTAAAGTAGTCACAGCAATAGGAATCCATGAAATTTAAGTCAGTCCACATGCAGGACTACACACATGATGTGAGCTTGTATTTTCTGGGAGGACCCTCCTTGAGAATTACTGAATTTGTAAAGATTGTAGATATAAATTAGTCTGACACGGTTTGCTGTCAGAAGTTGCACTCATGTCTGAGCCATAAACTACAAGTGATATCCTGACAAGCATAGGTTGGTTCTTGTTTTTATTTTTCATTGAAGAAACTGGATAAGTGATATTAGTTCATTCTTTTTTATTATTGCTTGTATTTGGATCTTAAGTTGGAGATGTACTTGTGTTAAATGTTGAAGCATAGCTTTCCACCTTTAAGGTCATAACACATCAGAATATCTGTTTCCACTTGTGGTCATATAATAATCACTACCAGCCACAATAAATGTACTCTTTGGTCTTGTGGAAAATGTGTTCAATCTTCCAAAGGTCGTTGCAGTCATCCGCAACACAAGTAGCTGGGTAGTTGGACACCGCATTGTCATAGACTTAGTGGGTTTTGCATAAGTCGTGCAGCATCCTTGCATGTCCGTTTGCAAAGGTTAGTCTCCCCATAACCTTGCAGAGTCCCATAAGGACCTACAAAAGAGAAAACGGGTCAATAGAAGTGTTAAATTCGGATTCTACAAGCATACAATTTTGTAAACACTTGATAGACAATGGAAAATATAAAGATGGGACTTCGCAAGCTTTGAACGATTGTGCAATAAAGCGTCTAAGGCAGTCCGTCATGCGCAAAAGTCCCCATGCACAAGTGCCCATATGACACTATCATAGAGCCAAGCGACAAATCAACTCAAAACACGACCCATCTAACCTTGTGCCACCCGGGTAACTCCAAGATGCTGAGATAGCTAATATTTTTGGTGGAAAACATCCAATGGCTGCTAAAGGCCTTGTTTTTGGGTTGTTTTGCCTCTATGTGATTGCTGCACATATGCTGCATTTACAAGCTTGAAATGGAAATATAACCCAACAAAAAATAAGGTTGCCACGCATACTATAAGCTGTGCTATGTTTATAAGCCTAAAACAATAACGAAACCCAACCAAAATGGGGCTGTTAAGCCCACTGCAAGCTCCTTATATATATTATATAAGACATGAACAAAATCGAAAAGCACGACATACAGAGACATTACGTTGAACACATTCCTTATGAACTGTCCATGACAACACGTGGTAGATACTAGGAAGTAAGGTTTGCATACATGTAACTTGCAGCCTAATAAAACTTCTTTGTTCTGCACCTCTTGTGCATTTAGGGCATCATCTTACATGCACATCATGGCATCTTCTACACTGGCAATCCTTTATTTAAATTATTGTGGTTATTATTTCCCAGGAAAGATCTTCTGGCTATTCTTAAAGGGAATCTTTGTACAATTTCATCATATACCAATTTTGTATGTTAAATCAGCTCTATATGGTGGACTTATGTGGGAAAAAACTGCTTTAGGCAATTTCTCTGAAGGAAACACAACTAATTGGACAAGTTGCCATTCAACCTGAAGATAACATATCAGATTCCTGTGGACAGATTCATTTCGTCTCCCCAAAAGAAGATACTGTTGAAGTATCAAAGTCAAAAGACTCTTCAATTTTATCAGAACAATGTGAGCATCAAGATCATGATGTTGGAAATTATGAAGACAAACCATCAGGAGATAGTGGACAACCAACTTTTCTGGCATCTGTGAGCAGTGACATGTCGAATTTTCCGAAGATGGTTGACAGTTCAGAAGGCTTCCATGAGCACATACTCGAGAATATTGATATGCAACTTAAATTACTGGAAACGGACATTGAAAATTTCTTAAGGTCTCAATCCGTGACAGAAGAAACCAAACAGAAGCAGATGAATGAAAAACTAGAGAAACTATCAGAGATACTCAAGGATGTACTCAGCATCAGAGAAAGGTAAGTTTTAATTGACTTGTGATATTGCTTGTAGTAGTATCTGAGAGGTTGTATTGATACGTCCAAAGAAGAAATATAGATGCATTAATCATACAATGTAAGCCAATTAGCGTTGGCTGTTCGAGGAAAGGTAGAGAAGACAGTAAAACCTCATTCCAAACATTATTAAGAGATTTTATCCCTCTTAATTTGACTAGTGATATTATTCTCAATTGGACTCATAGGCAGGGAAAGATTCCTATAACTAATTACAAATAGTTGGAATAATACTGTTAACTTTTATTGTTTATGTAGAATATAAAAGCAGAAAATTCTTTGGAGAGCATTTGATAGGCTTTTGCAAAGGACATTTTTGTTGGTTACCATCATTCTCAGATTGATGTTCTGCTGATCTCAGGATCGCAAGCATGGTGGAAACTAGAGCAGATGATGGGAAGTAAAGCTGGGAATTCATGATGGTATATAATTTCTCATGCTTTCTAATTTCTTTTGCATTTAGTTTGCTACTTTGGCCTTTTTGGTCTTGCGGGATAGACACTAGGTATTGCATATTTAAAGTTTAAGCTATTGTATATTTTTATACAATGAGTTCATTTAGAAATTACTGCTAATTTGGTTGTCCTGCTAAATTTCCCATGCAAAATAGTCAGATTTGTAGAGGTGAATGACAGTAGGATGGAGGTCATTCCTAGGGTATATTGACAGGAAAAATTTTGGTATACGTGTTGGCATAAGCAACTAGAACTCTAAGATTATCTGTAGAAGTTTGATATGGTAATGAATTTATAAACTGATTCATGAATGTTAAGCCTCAGTGTTGAATATCAGATTCCTTTTGAGTGGTATGGCTTTTCCTTGAGCCATACTCGTGTATATGAAGAATATGGCAGATGATGTGAATTCAATTGGACAATTTTGCAGTCATATGTTTTGTATTTACATTTTAGTCATTATATCTGAACACGAGAATATAATTTTTCTTATTCATACTTGTTTCTTTATATAAAGGAAGACATATATAAACTAACTACAAAATGTACGACTAAGATAATTGATTCTATGTAATATTTCATTCTAATCTCTTTCTTATAATATGAGCTGGTTTGGTCCTGATTGAATAACCCAAAACAGGGGATAGATTCCCTTAATCATGGGATTCAAAATCTCTTAATCATTGGATTTTGCACACTCTCTCTCAAACTGACTTGAAGATGTCAATCATTCCCAGCTTGCTAGTTAGATCCTCATAAGAAGATTTTTGAAGCCCTTTGGTAAGAATATTTGCTAGTTGCTTCTCTATAGGAATGTAAGACATGAAGACAATTCCTTCTTCAATTTTCTCCTTTATAAAATGTTGATATACTTTAGCATGGTTTGTTATATCATGGTACACTGAATTATAAGCAATGTTAATAGTAGTCTTATTGTCACAGTATGGTCTCATAGGAGTTTCAGTGGGTATTTATGCTAGTCATAGATGTCCTACAAGCCAATCATGTGAGTGATGACATGTGTGACTTGACACACAGTTTTTTTGCTTATTATATTTTGGCATTTATCATTTTATATTTCTTGTTGCATATATATATATATATATATATATATATTGTAATGTCCTTGGATCTATGCAATGAGAATCGGATCGTGATGAGATCATGATAATGAGATTGATTTGCCTTTAAACATTGATCATAAATAATCCCGATCATAGGTTACTCGAGAGGGACATCGAGATAACCGGACAGACTGGTGTGTTGTATACCCGTCCATATGATGGATGCAGTTGGTTTCATTGCTGTTTATGTGGGGACACTAGGGATACAATACAAGTGCTCATTAGGGAATGAGTTCACTGATTGATCCGCTTATTAGACAAAATAAGAAAGGAGTCCGAGTAGTTGATAATGTCTTATTGTCAGGCAACGATTCCGTAGTCCGAGTAGTGTATTTGGTCCTTAGACTTAAGACACCAAGGATGTCCTGTATGAGTGCTCCACTCTTTGATATCGGACTTATAGATTTGGATGTCCCAAATCTAGCACAATCGGTCATCGGGAGTGGTAGTCAACCTTACGAGGGCTATTGAGTATTGATAGAGGATCATCCATTCTTGGTGTCATGAGAAGAATGTCCCATGTGTTCTCGCTCAAACAAATTCTGACCAGGGTCATTCAGATTGAGAGAGAAAGAGTTCTCCGTGAGTATCCGATCAGAGCGAGACTCGAGTAGAAACCGTATGAGTCTGACAGCACTATGCCCAGTATACAATCTTTGGGATATTAGACAGATGATGGACTATAGGTACACGATAATTGAGGACAGACATGTCTAATGGATTGGATTCCCCTGTATCGTCTGGGGACTACGGCGTAGTGGCCTAGTACGTCCACAGTCGATGAGTCGAGTAAATTATTATGTAGATAATAATTCAATGAGCTAGAAGGAATTCTAACAGGTATGACTCATGGCTAACTTGATATTGAGCCTAGAGGGTCATACACATATGGTAGACATTACGATAAGTAGAGGTTTGAATATGAGATATCCGTCAGAGCCTCTATTTTATTGGATATCCAATAAGCCCCTGAATTATTAGATTTCCTTGAATTATTGGATCCTATGGATGAGATCCAATAAGAGCTCATGAGAGATTATTGGATAGAGATCTACTAATCTAAGAGGCTTGGGTAGTTGGATGTAGATCCAATACTCAATAGAGGATGATCCATTAGGGTTAAATTGATAGGGGACCTCTATAAATAGGAGGGTTTCGATAGTTTATAGGTTAGAGTTTTTTTGCTTCCTCTCCTATTCTCCTCCCCCTCTTTACCTTAGAGCAGGCCTGGAGTTTTGAGGAGCATCATCGCAGCTCTGCTGTATGGATTACCGCTAGAGAGGAGGGCGCTTGACCTCCTTTATCCTTATAGAGATATGTAGGGATTCAGGGATATACGATCTCCCTAGGTAACACAATCTATCTCACACGTGATTTTCTATTTCGCGGATTTTTGCGCATCAATCTTCGTACGACGACGAACATATTTTTTGGAATTGGGGATTTTGTTTTTGTTCTTCCGCTGCGCATGTAATGTCGTCCCCAAGAATTCCGAATAATTTATAGTTCTTTTAGAAGCATTTTTAGCCATAAGAGTTCACAAATACCTTGTGCTACTGCTTTGAGCTTTGCTTCTGCACTACTTTTAGTAACAACTGTATGCTTCTTGCTCCTTGAAGTCACCAAATTATCTCTAATAAATGTACAATATCTTGAAGTTGGTCTCCTATCACTTACTGATCTTGCCCAATTAACATCAGTGAAGGTCTTACTTCTCATGTAATTGTCCTTCTTGAATAACAATGCCTTGTTCGGAGTCCTTTTCAAATGTCTAAGGATCCTATATATTGCCTCTAAATGTTCTTCACGTGATGAATACATAAATTGACTCACTACACTTATTGTAAATGTCAAGTCTGGGCGAGTATGAGATAGGTAAATCAACTTACCTACCAATCTCTAATACCTGACTACATCTACTGTGAGACTTTGAGATGTATATCCACAACTTTACAACCAAGCCTCCTTGTTTCTTCAGAAGGTCTACGATGTATTTTTATTGTAAAATAAATATTTTATTTTTTTTATCTCGCTATATCCATGCCCAAGAAATATCTTAGCTGGTCAAGATTTTTAATTTCAAACTCTTTGGTTAGGATATGCCTTAATTTCTTGAGTTCTGAGACATCATTGTTTGTTAGGATAATATCGTCCATATAAACTATAAGAATAGCAATATCTCTATTATCTAAGTGTTTATAGAATATTGTATGGTTCGAGTGATTTTGAGTGTAACCATAGCCATGAGCTGACCTTGTGAACTTCTCAAACCATACACGTGGTGATTGCTTAAGACCATAAAAAGATCTTCTTAGCTTGCACACCTTATCCAAGTCATATAAATTTTCAAAGTCGGGTGGTAGATCCATGTATACTTCTTTACCTAGTTCTTCATTGAGATAAATTTTTTTTACATCTAATTGATGTAAAGGACATTCAAAATTAGTTATAACAGATAATAATAATCGAATTATGTCTAGTCTTGTAACCAGAGCAAATGTTTCTTGGTAGTTAATACTAAGGTATACAATTTCAAATAATACCGCTCGTACCGGGCGGTACGTATCGGTCCGTCAATTGACCAGTACACAGACCGCTCGTTACCGGACAGAATATATATATATATATATATATATATATATATATATATATTTATATATAAATATTTTTATAAAAGGCGACGTCGTCGAGGCGACGTGACGTCGCCTTTTATAAAATAAAAAATATAAATGTATATAATCTTTTATATATAAATATATATATATATTAATTTATATATATGTATATATATAAACGAAGTGACGTCGCCTCGCCTGGGAGAAGAGAGAGGCGACGTCGCTTCGGCAACATCGCCAAATTATATATATATATATATATATATATATATATATGGTATGATATTTCAATCCTTGGTTAATATCATATTATCATAAACTTAGTTGGTTTTGCCTAAGTCGTGCGGCACCCTTTACGTGTCCGTTCGCAAAGGTCAGCCTCCCCGAAACCTCCTATGGTCTATTAGGACTGACAAAAGAGAAAACGGGTTAGAGAAAATCCACAAGCAACCATTTTAGCAAACACTTTGTAGCTAATAAAAATTACAAACATAAACTTCACAAGATCTGAATGGTCGCACAACAAAGGGTCCAAAATAGTCCACTACAGATCGAAATGCCCACAAGTGCCCACATGACACAAATTTGGCTTACAAGTCTAAAGCCACCAAAGCTAACCAAAATAGGGTTGCTAAGTCTACTGTCAACCCTCTACCTGCTGTGCAAAGCATGAACAAAACCAAAAGACCTGGACATACATGAGCATTACATCAAACACCCCATTTACAACTTTGTCCATGATATTCTCCCATACTTATTCCTTCGACGTCCTTGTCGAAGCCTTTGTAGACGTTACATCTCCTCACTGTTATTGAGTTTTCAATCTTCTGCTCCAGTTGCTCTCCGTCGCTGTTGTTGAGTAGTTGAACTTTAATCCGCCATGTTGCTTCAACTCGCCAATGACTCTGACTCTGGTGTGAGGTTGGCTGAGTTGTGCTGATCTTTGTTGGTTCTTGTGGATCCTTCAGATGAAGGAAAAGACTATCCTTAGTATGCGTTAGTCTCTTAAACACCTCATGTCGCTTGAACTAGGTGGATGCATGTTGGAGCTTTAACGAGCATCGCATCACAGGCTTTGAAGATTTTGAGTCCTTCCTCCATAAAATTTGTGCATCGATTATTTTTTCACTTAGTTGTCACTTCCAAGTAGGTTCGCATCACTTTCGCTTTCGATTGGTATTCTGTTGGGAAATGAAACGGACAATTTACTCTCAATAGCACTGATCACCATTGGTGAGGATTTGACAATTATTGTCTTCCATTAGGTTTCTTCGAAGGGTCTTTGAACCTGTATAGAGCTTCTCTGTTAGATAAATAAGAGAATTGGGGTATTCGATTTCGCCTATTCTCTTAAGAGTTGAAAAAGCAAAAGGTTACTTGACTTCGCCTGCTTCCTCGAGGGTTGTACCCTATGCATCGAGTTGGTTACTAGCCTCGCCTGCTCTTTGCTAACACTTCTGAAGCACTCGAAGGGTTTACATTCCTTGCGTTGAGTTAGCTACTGCGATTCACCTTCTCATTACCATCGAACTTCTGGAATGCAAGAAGTTTTTAACCTAGCTTGGAGCAAGTCTTTAATAGTTTTGGTCGCCTTTGGGATTGTACCATCTTCTTTATCATCTCTGTCGCCTACTCCTTTGAGTAGCTAAGGTACAACACCACGTACTGCCTACTTTGTTCTTTGGTCGAACACTCTTGCATTGACCCGAAGTCCCCCACTTTCGGTTATCTTGATGAGAAGCTTGTTAACACCGGTCTTATGAAGTTACCTGACCTTTGTCCATTGGCTTTGTCTCGGTAATTGAAGTTTGCCGCTCCATTCTCTACCTCGGCCTCTTTCACAACCAAGCGCTCTCGCTCCATGAGAGCAAGGGATCGATGACTCTGCGGAAGTCTCGCCTCTACGGTACCATGGCGTTGCTATGCCCATGGCATTACTATCCGTTGCCTTGCATTTGCGTCTCTTTCTTTGCGATCTGTAGGATCCGTTTTTGTGGCACTATGGTACTCCTCCGAGTCCACCTCCATTCTAATCGATGCTTGGTTTTGGATAGCTGAGTCCCTTTGGACTTGTCGTTGCTTCCTCGCCCCTTTCGATCACCTGCTTCAACACCTTTATGTTTGCCGAACAATTCCCTTTGGTCGATGGAAAGACAGACTGCAACTCTCATGTATGGTCTCTGCCATCATATTGCAGGGCTCGCGTCGATTATGCGCTCCTTAGCTTCCTTGGTAGCAACGTTCGCTTACTCGACCTTGTCCTTTGACTTGTTGGGCTCTCTTAAGCGAATATGAGCTCTGGAGCAGTCCAACTCTCCAGCCGCTCCGATCATACCACTGTATGATTAAGTCCCCTTATGAGATTCACTGGTACTTTGCATTTATAATTCTTCCTCGGTGGTACACAGCCCTTATATGCTAATGACGAAGGCTTTCATCCGATACAAAATTCGATGCACGTATGGAAGACCCGCCTTTGTAGTACTATGACATTTGCTCATTAAATCCATAGTCCTTTTTGTCGTCATGTTGTTCACCGAAGTGGAGCTCCCAATAGCTTTCGATCATTTCTCTGTATGATCCAGTCCCTCGAGGGACTGGTCCCATGTGTGTCGCATTGCCTCGAACTATTCCACCACGATCCACTGCACTATGTTGCCTCTTGGTGACATCTCAATTGCATTATGATCATTGTGGGATGAACTTGGATTGTGATCTTTCTATGCTTGGCCTCTGCCAACATATCGCAGAGCCTCTGCCCCCTCCGATTATGTTTGCTCCTTTGGCAATCGATCTTCGTCCACCCGCTATCGCGTCACACCCGGCCGAAGTATAGCTCTAGGATAGTCCGTCGTCTAGCAGCTCCCAAAATCCATTGACTTTGCTAAAATTTGTGCACCATTATTTGGATTCTAGGACTCTGCCCCCACCAACACAATCTTCGCTACGCATAGCTTCCTTCATGACAACTCGAATGACAACACTGTGGCATATTCTTCAAGAGTATCCGCCTCTGCACCTTGCCAAGGCCTTCTGACCCCAACTTTGCCTTCGTAAGTTGAGTTGCCTTGGTTCCTCCGTCAAATGCTTCTTCGAGATAAGGTCCATGTGCCTCGAAGCTCCCTTCGTCTTTGGCACAACGCAAGATGAGTCCTGCTCAATCAAAATGAGGGACTTATCGAACGACATGATCCTGCTCTTGCCTCTACAAAAGTTCATGTTCTTGACCTTTGTCCAAGGAGAGCTTCGTGCCTCCGCTCTATGTTCCATCTTCTATACCGACTCCTTTCATGCGGCTTGGGTACTTCACCAAGTTACACACAAGTTGCTCCGCTCGTCGGTTTGCATTGAGTTGATGGTGGCCCTCGCGCCCATCATTCCACAGGTCAGCCCTTTGCTGAGATTGATCTCTATATCGGCTCTAAGTGTGCCTTCATTTGGTGTTGCCTTGGATCGCTCCCTCACTTAATCTCGTAGTACGTCCACCAATGCATTACCTCATGCGAGATCATGTGACGACTCCTCGCTGCTCGCTCAGTCCGTTGAGCTTTGTGGAGTTATTGTCTTGAGGTACCCCCTCTTTAACATATGCAGTTCGTTGCACATGGTTCTCCTTCTGGAGAACCGGGAGTTATCCCTCCTGGATATATGTCCCGTTGGAGCAATTTTTGTCTTCGTATCCTTCCCTCTAGAAGTTTCGGAGACCACCATCCCCTTAGACTACTCCGCCTTGCTGAGCAAACTATGTATTGTTTCGCCCCTACCAATGCACTTGCTAGATTGCGATTGCACGCCAATACAGCCCTCGCTGCATCCCTCAAGGCCTAGCAACATGTTAAACTTGTTGCACACTTCAACCTCCCACGGATGTATCTTTTCCATGCCAAAAAGAGTTTCAAAGCTCCATGGCGCTGAGTTTCGATCGCCTTGGGATGGCCATGAATATTACATCATCCACATACAAACCCTTGCATGAAACCAAATTCTTTGAGTTAGCAATTCCCTTTACCTCTATGAGCTTTGCACAACTCGTTCGGTCATTGAGCAACCCATCTCACTTTGCATGGTCTTATTCTTTACCAAATGCCCCGCTTACCTTAAGCACTGTCAAGTTTAGTTGCCAACATCGAGCCGTAGCTCGAACTCAGCCATCCCGACCTTTGTGCGCTATGCATTCTTCCCACCTTGCTTGTTCTCGTGGTGCCTCTCGCGCGAAGGGTTGGCCATTCCTTTGAATGCTAATCTTGGATGCTCGCTCCTCTGAGCGACTCCTTTCCCTACATCTCCATGCCCGTTTCCCCTAAATGGTCGCGCGTGCTGGTTGCCCTTGACGTAGCCGGTAGTGATTTAAAAAGGCGCTCGGGCGCTCGCCTAGGCGCTCGGGCGAGGCGAGGCCCGAGCGCCTCGCTAATCTCCTAGGCGGCGCGCTTCAAACAGGCGTTGCCTGGGCGCTCGCCCGAGCCCAGGCGCTGGGCGCTTCGGGCGAGCGCCTGGGTTAACCAAGGCGACCGAACCAGGATTTTAGGTCTGGTTCGGTTTCTGATGGTTAGTTGGTTCAATCGAACCAACTAAAATCAATATAAGTGAGAACCCAACCCTAACCCTCGCCGCTGCCGCTCCCGATCCCGATCTCGCTACTCGCCGCTATCGCTGCTCGCAAACGCTTCCGTTATCGTCTCTCGCCGCTGTCGTTGCTCGCAAACGCTGCCTCTGTCGCCGCTCCCCTTTCATTTGTTATCATTTGCTTTCCACAACGCCGCCTCTGTCGCCGCCACAGCTTCCGGCCGCCGCCTCCTCGCTCCCGCTCCGCTCTATCTCATTATCGCATTTTTCGCGAACGCCGCCTCTGTCGCCATTTCCATCGCCTCCGTTGCTCGTCACTCCCGCTCCGTTGCTTTCTTTCGCCGTTATTGCCGCTCTCAACGCCGTTTGTCGCCGCTCGGCACCCTCCATTGCTTTCGTCCGCTCCCGCTCCCGCTTCATTGCTTTCGCCGCCGTCGTCGCTCGCGCCACCACTGCTTCGCCGCTCCGTTCTTTTTTCTTTTTGCCGCTCTCGAATCTTTGCCAATGTCCGCCGCCATTCGCCTCCATTGCTCCCTCGCTCCATTGTCGCCCGCTTTCGCCGCCGCCCCTCCTTCACCACCACTCCCACTCGCTCGCCCCCCCAAGCCGCCTCTCCGGATTCTCCTGCTTGCTGCTTGCCGTTGTAAAGCCTTTCTGCATTTGTCGCTTCCTCTTTTCTCGGTCAAGAAGCTCGGCACCTTTACATTTCCTTTTAACAAGATAATCATTATCAGATAATCGTTAATATTATTAAGTTTATTTAAAATAATTAATTTTTAATACTGTTAATAGATTAATAATATATTATTTTGATTTTAATACTGTTAATTTTTATTTATTTAAAATTATTGCTAGGTTTCTTAATATTGTTAATTTTATATCTTAGATTTTCTTAATTTAATAGCATATTTGTATTTAAAATTTTAAATAATTATATTTATTAATTATATTATATATTTTTATATTTTAGCGCCTCGCTTCGCTCGGGCAAGCGCCTAGCGCCTCGGGCGTTTTTGGATCTTGGTGTCTTTTGGCGCCTAGCGCTTTTTAAATCACTGCGTAGCCTCGTCCCCAACGTTTATATGCTATGTGTTTTTAAGTGTGCTTGTCTTGCTCTGACACCAAATGTCACGAACTTAGTTGGTTTTGCCTAAGTTTTGCGGCACTTTTGCATATTCGTCCGTAAAAGTTAGCCTATCGAAAATCTCCTATGGTTCCTGAGGACCTATAAAAGAGAAAACGAGTTAGAGAAAACGTTTTACCCAGGATCCACAAGTAACCATTTCAGCAAACACTTTATAGTTAATGCAAATTATAAATATAGACTTTACAAGCTTTGAACGGTCGTACAACAAAAGATCCAAAATGGTTCACTACAGACCGAAATGCCCATATGACATAATCTTTGTTTACAAGCTTAAAACAACCACCAAAGCTAACTAAAATGGGGTTGCTAAGCCTATTGTCAACCCTCTACATGCTGTGCAAAGCATGAACAAAATCGAAAGACACGGACATACATGAGCATTATATCAAACACCCCATTTATAACTTTGTCCATGATAATATGTTTAAGTGAATCCTTTTGTAACCAATCTGGCTTTGTATCTTTCAATAGAACCATCGACCTTATATTTAATAGTAAACACCCATTTGCTTCACATTGGATTTTTCCCCTTTGGCAGATGCACCATGCTCCAAGTATCATTCTCTTGAAGAGCTCTCATCTCCTTCATAATTGCCTCTCTCTATTCTAGAATTAATCTTATATATTTTTTGGAACTTCTAAACCATACAAGTGAGTTGTAAAAGCCTTAAAGGCCGGAGACAATCTATTATAGAACACATCTTTAGATATAGGATGCATTGTTCAAGTGGAAATGAGAACATCAAGATCCAGTGGCAATGAGAACTTCAAGATTGGAGGAAGGAATAGAGTTACCTATGTCTGGATATGGTTCAGACTCTTGGTAGTACTCAGGAACTTTTCTAGATTCCACTATCTTGAATCTTGAATACACACGAGCAATAATAGTGATGTCTCTCCCTTGAACTAGACTGTTCAATAACAGGTTGTGGTGTCGGAGATTTGGGTTCAGGAGTATCAACGGGAATAGCTGGTTGTTGGCTAGGTAGGTTTGGCAGAGGGAAAAAAGGAGATGAATCTGACAAGGAAATAGGGATTGGTAGAGATAGTTCCAGAAACAATTTTCTTGGATAGAATTCTCCCCCTGAAGAGGATTGTTTGGTTTTCAAAGAATATGATATCTATAGTGACAAATATATTTTTCAATATAGGATCATAACATTTGTAACTCTTTTGAGTTGGGGAGTAGCTAGTGAACACACACTTTAATGCACGAGGTTCAAGTTTACTTCGGTGATGGTTATGAATATGGACAAATATAATGCACCTAAATATCTTTTGGTGGAAGAGAGTTAAACAGTTTTACATACGGATAAATGATCAAGATTGTTTGAAAATTAAATATTTTGGTAGGCATTTGATTAATCAAATATGAAGCAATAAGAATGACATCTGCCCAAAAATATTTAGGAACACAAGTGGTAAATAAAAGAGAGTGTGCTACTTCAAGTAGGTGTCTATTTTTTAGTTCTGTACATTTTGTTGGGGTCTATCAACACATGAAGATTGGTGGATTATTTCAACTCTGACAAGTAGGAACCGAAAATGATATTAAAGTATTCTCTACCATTGTTAGTTCTTAAAACTTGTATTTTTGCTTGAAATTAATTTTGCATCATGGTATGAAAGTTCTTGAAAGTTTTTTCAGCATCATATTTTTCTTTTACGAGGTAAACCTAACATACTCTTCTATGATCACCAATAAATGTTATAAACCACTTGGTTCCAAACAGATTTGTCACCTTAGAAGATCCCCAAATGGCACTATGTGTAAGACTAAATGGTTTGGATTCTTTGTAAGGCCGAGAAGGAAAACAGTGTGATGGTGTTTAGCAACTTGACAAATTTCACATTGAAATAGTGAACTGTTTTTATTTCTGAACAATGAACGTAAAAGCTTCTGCAAATAAAGAAAGCTTGGGTAGCATAGTCTATAGCAAGGTTTGAAATATCGTACCGTATCGGCGTTTCGACATTCGCTCGGTACGGTATGATACTGTATACCGAGCGGTATATCGTTCGGTATATTGGACAGTATATATATATATATGTATATATATATATATAATATTTTTTATATAAAAAATATTTTTATAAAAGGCGACGTGATGTCGCCTTTAAAAAAACATATATATATATATATATATATATACCGTCCGATAATGGACGGTTCGTATACCGGTCAACTGACGGACCAGTACGTACCGCCCGGTACGGGTGATATTATTCGAAACTGTATACCTTAGTCTATAGTGCCACAACATTATTTCACTACTAATAGAGGGAGTGTTATTATTTATTATTAACTGAGCTTGTCCATTCCAAGTAGTGTCCTCTTTAAGAGAATAAAGTTCTTCACTCTCTTTAACACTGCTAATCGTCCTCCTCGAACACAGGTCTTGAAATTCACAATGAAAAGAAGAGAATTTAGCAACACAACGTAAATCCTTTGTGAGTTTGCTAATAGACAACAAGTTACAAGACAAGTTCGGAACATAAAACAAGTTCGGAATTTAGTGTAAAGGAATCTGAAATTGCAATCGTGCATTTTCATGTTATAGAAGAAAGTGATCCATCAACAACTTTTATTTTAGAGTTTCTAGGATAAGGTGTGTAGGAGGAAAATAAGTGTGAAAGGTTAATCATATGATTTGTTGCACCTGAATCTATGATCCAAGGAGCCTTAAGACCAAAAGAAGCATACAAAATTGTGAAACAATTATCTTTTTTGGCCAAAGAGCAAGATGATGAAGGAGAAGGATTAAGATTTTGGGATTGTTCAGAAACTTAAACAGTTGCTCAATTTGTTCCTTACTGAATAGAGGCATTTCGGGTCCTTTAGAGATGGTGGCAGATTGATAGTTTACTTAAAATCCTTGGCTATTAGCCTTATCTGGAACTCGATTGTTCTTCCAGTTTGCTGGTTTTCCATGAATCTTCCAGTAAGTTTCTCTTGTATATCTTAGTTTTTTTTTCAAAAATCACAGTAAACTTTGCCTTTATTAACTTCCTTTGATTACGTTGCACAACATCAGCAAAAGAATTAATTTCAGCTATCATAATAAGTGCAGAATTTTCTGCAGCCACAGATGGAGTAGAAGATCCCATCATGACATGTCTTCTACTTTCCTCCCTTCTAGCTTTGGAAAATATAGCTTGGATAGATGACAATGGATCCTTCTCCAATATCCTTCCATGGACTTTATCTAGTTTTTTGTTTAAACATATCAAAAATTAAAAGGCTTTAAGCATTTTTATGTATTGAGCACTATCAACAGCACATGACCTCTCAAAATCATAAAAAATATTAAGCTCTTGTCATAGTGTCTTCAAGGTATTAAAATATTTTGTAACACTAGTATTACCTTGTTTAAGCTCTTTGATCTTGTTTGTAATCTCAAATACTTGGGCTGAATTCCTCATATTTGAATACGTCTCAACCACAGCATCTCATAACTCCTTTGCTATTGGTAAAAACATGTATATTCGATCAATTTCTAGTTCCATAAAGTTTATTAACCATGATATGATCATGGAATTTTCATAATCCCACACTCGAACTTGAGATCATCTTCTGCAGGTGTTGTGATTGATTCGATCAAATAGTTGATCTTTCCTCTTCTTTGAATATACAACTTTGCGGACTAAGACCAATGAAGAAAGTTTTGTCCGTTGAGTTTATGCATTGTAATCAGCAAGGATGGATTGTCACCTAAGTTGTTTGTTGGAGATGAAAGCATTGGTTTCATCTTCTCTCCTCCAAACATAGTAGTGTAGGTTCCTCACAAGCAAACAAGAAATAAGAAATAGTTGGTGCTGATCCGAAGAGTAGCTAAATAGAGGAAACTTTTTAATCAATTAAGGCTGAAAGAAAGAAGAAGAACGATTTCTCTAGGAATTGGGCTCTGATGCCATGAACACAAGAGAATATAATTTTTCTTATTCGTTTTTTTTTTCTGTATACAAAGGAAGACATACATAGGCTGATTACAAATAATTGATTCTAGACAATATTTCATTCTAATCTATTTCCTATAATATGGGCTGCTTTGGTCTTGATTGAGTGGCCCAAAATAGGGGATATATTCCCTTAATTTTGGGATTATAGAATCCCTTAATCATGGGATTTTCCACAATATCATCTACTTGTTTGGCTTTAATCTGCATATGTTTTTGGCATGTTTTTGTACCTTTTGTTTGAGTTAATCTTATGAATTCAATATTCTTTGTTTATATTAATTTTTCTTCTAAATGCGTATATCTCAATAAAACTCTTTTCTAATAGATGTGTGAAAATGGGGAGAATAGAAGTGAGAGGACGTGTAAAGTGAAGCACTAGAAGACCAGTGCAACAAAACCAAAGGCTAATCCTGTATCATATAGGTAATTAGTCCAAGTTCATTTATTTAAAGAGTGAAAATTTTTATGCAAGTAGAGAAATTCTGTTGAACATTCAAGCTGATTTTGGCTTGTGGCAAAATTTTTTATCATGTTTCCATTGTAAATAGATTCATACTTTCTCCAAAGGAAAGAGATGCCTGACCTATCATCAAAAAAGGAAGGATCATGAGCCTCCATGTTACTTCTAATGGAATGATATTATGGAAGTGAACGAGGAAAAAAGAGAAAACAAGGGATAAGGCAAAAGGGGGAGCATACAACATAAAATAGTCTGACATTCCTGACATGCAATTAATGTGGACAGTGATAATTTTAATGGCAAAAAAATCAATAAACCCTCTCATTTAACTGTAAACCCCAAATATTGTCCAAGGAATGTTCATCACTTTTCTCTAACCAGGCTTATTTAAAACCACCATGCTTTTAGTTGTAAATCAGTGTGATTCATGAGTATACATGTAAGCTGCATGTTTTGGAACGTTTGAGGGGACATTTGTAACTGGTGGAGCACAACAAAGCTTCCCACCTGCTGAGTAACAATGGATATTGATTTAGATCTAGCATGTCTTGAAGAAAACACTTGGTCTGAAGCTAGTTATAATGGAGAAACCCAGTCAAAAATCCATATTTTTGCTTGGTAAGTAGCCATTTACAAGGTGTAGACTAGATATTGGTTTTACACTACCATATTAAGATAAGGATCATGATAGAGAATGATCCATTATTGCATTTAGGTTGTATACTTGCACCTAAAAAATCAGACAATTGAATCTGTGGAGTCAATAATCGATGGAAATATTCAAGAAATGTTCATATCATTAATTAAAGAAAGGTTCGACTGTAATTGACATGTGAGGCCTTATAATTGTGCTGTTAAGTCTGAATTGAATCTGTTGGTAGTTTGATAATCGATGCAAATATTCTGGATACATTCATAATATAGTGGAAGATTAAATTTTATTCGACATATTATAAATTGGATAAGTCTATATTTTACTGATCATGGTAGCTTGGAAAGCAGCTTTGAGCAAATCTAAGAATCAGTACTTAAGGGGGAACCACACCAAGAACCTTTCCAAATTTTACTATTTCTACTCACCCCAAAACATAAGTGAATGAGTGTGTTGTGGCTCTTGCTTGCGGCATGTTTTTCTGTAAGTACAGCCAAACAAGGTGATCACAGTCTTTATTCCAATTACACCTGTGAATACAAAGGTAGTTAATAGACTTTTAAGTAGCAAGGTCGCTTCTGGGATTAAGATGTCACCAGCAGTTGCCCATTAGGATGATATTTTGATGTTTAAGTGATAAGATGCCAAGCCCTCTTCTGGTTTAGATCTATTACTGTGTGACGAGGAAACCTTTGTATTTCCAGTTTCTGTCCACAGGAAGCATTTTCAAACTTTGTCATTTACTTTGATGTTTAATGAATTCCCATGTGTAGTTTGTAAGATATATAAGGATGCAGTTTGTGAACACGCAAGTGCCTTGTGGGGGATACAGTTTTTGCTTGCTGAGGTGCCAACCTGCTTCCAGTAATTAGTAGAAGTGGCAAATGATCATGATCCGTATGGTGTTTGTGGTCTCTAAAGGGCAGACCAAGACAGTTCCATCATTTGGAGTGATCCAAATAGGTTGGCCAAAGTCAACCCTCGACTCTGTGAGTAGCTGAGATAAATCATTCGGGACTAGCATGATTTTTTTCGGGTAAAAAAATCATTGGACTATGTGAAGCAGTCTGAGGTTCTTAAGTTGCTATTGGCCATCCTGGCAGAATACGATTGCTTCATCAACAAACTCGATCATATGAACTGCCCCGATTACACATTCTATTGCAAGCCCTGAAAATAAGATCTCCCTCCGGCCCTGCAGCAAAAGGTGATAAAGGTCGGTGAAGAGGAAGAGAGAAGTTGGTATTAAGTGAGTCACCTTGCCTTGATTCCTGCTTGCATCTATACCACCATCCAGAAAATCCATGCATGAAAATTGTCGATTTGTTTGAACAAAGAAGAGAAACAATCTGACTCGTTTAGCTCCAAATTTGGGAGAAACTGCAGTATTGTGGCTGAGCCAAATGCCATTTTATAAGTTCAGCTTCAGAAAGGTACGGCGGGTTTACGCTCGAGATTCTCTTGTAAGGGGTTAGATTATGCGTTGTCATGAAATAATCTCTTATTTTTGTAATAGAGATTAACAAAGTCATGTTTGTAATAGAGGATTTTGTTAATATGTTCTCAACCTCTTATTTTTGCTTTTTTTTTTTCTTACAACATATTGCTTTAGATTGTCATGATTTATTTTTCGATTAAAAGATTTGGACAGAAATATATGCTAGACAGTAGATGGTCATTTTTCATGATAGATACATTGGAGATTTATCTTTGAATGCTTAAATTCAACATCTGGATATTGTAAAGAATTCCATATATATTCATAAAAGGCAGGAGAAATAGCAGTCATTGTATGATTGTATCAGGTGGGTTGGATGAATGCAGATGGAGTGTTATTTGGTTCTGTAATACAAGCCACAGCCTAAGATACAAAATTACTTGCCAAGATCAGGTGCTATAGAAACCTTTTTATGACTGTTTTTTTTACATTAATCACTTAGTAAATTCAGCATGAACTTATACGTAGAGCTAAACAAAAAAGAAAAAAGAAGAGACTATTGTGGCACTCTAAATCAATCAAATATTGACGCTCACCACCATGTAAGCCTTTTTGTATCTAGATTGATTTCAGTGCTATGCTTACACCTTTTTGAATATAGATTTAGATTTGGATACGATGTACGTGTGTATTTATTTATTTATTTATTAATCTTTTTAGTGTTCAGTATAGCAGCAGACGAGACGAACTCCAGTGAGCTGAATTAGGTACTTTTTTGGCACCAGTTTTAGTAGTTAATTGATGCTGGCAATTACATGCATAATTGTTTTTTCACTGAGTTGAATTTAGAAGTATAAGTTCAAGCTCAACCTACATTTGCTGGAGCTACATCCAATGATGAGAATTCACATTTGGATTCTCCTAATGGTTTTGGCGGAAGCTTCTGATATCTTGAAAGTGTTTTCAAACAGACTGACTTTAAAGTGTTTTTGTTGTGATGGCTAAAATGCTGCCGCTGCAGACTAAAACACCGTAATAAGTGAAATTTTTTTTGAGGGATGGTTTGAGTATTTTTTAAATTAGGCATATTGTTTAAAAAAAATAAAATAAGGGTATTGATTGAAAAATAATTAAAATATAAATATTTTTTAGAAAAATTACCCAAAGATTAATATGTAAATCTATACGTGGATATTTTGAATAAAATCGATTTAATGTTATTTTCAATAATAATAATAATAAAGTTTATATTTTAATGTGACTTGAATAATTGTTTTTTTGTTTAAACTTTTATATATATATATATATATATATATAATATAATTTTTTTAAAAATAATTAATATAGCAAATGATGTTTTGATTTGAATATGAGATTTATTTATTCTTTAATTTTAAATTTACCACGGAGGATAATAGACATGACAGCAAAGACAAACGTCAAACAAAGGCTGC
Organism: Musa schizocarpa; assembly: GCA_900464855.2. Lineage (NCBI taxonomy): Eukaryota > Viridiplantae > Streptophyta > Magnoliopsida > Zingiberales > Musaceae > Musa > Musa schizocarpa. The sequence continues at coordinate 29,626,344 of LS990920.1, read as the reverse complement.
TGCCACTTGGAAGCGCGCACTCGCGGCGGAGCGGATGTTGCTGTGCCGGTTCACAGTCCCACCTCCACGGCCGCGGCCCCTTGTCTCGAGGCTTAACCTCGTCCGCCGCTACTCCTCTCTCCTCCACCGCCAGTGGATGCTGCCCTCCCCCGCCGCCCCAATCCACAGCATCTCCCTCTCCTCGTCCTCCTACTCCAGCGACCTCGCCCCCGCCCTTGGTGGCCCTGCGTCGACCGTCGAGGTAAGGGACTTCGATGCCCCGTCCTTCTACTTAATCCGGGACGACCTCTTGCATCCCCTGGTCAACGGCAACAAGGCGAGAAAGCTCGATGCCCTCGTCCCGCTCCTCCGACGCCACTCTGCTACCGACCTGGTGATTCTTTTTTGGCGTTTGTCTCATCATTTGCATCGAAATCATGAGCATTATTGTTTTCGTGATTTCTTTGGTAGGTCACTTGTGGAGGCTGCCAAAGTGCTCATGCCGCTGCTGTTGGTAGGATCACCCTCTCTCCCTCCCCTTTCAAGATTTGAACTTGATTGTCGATGGGCTTTGGTGCAGCTGTTTGTTGTGCGGAGAGGGGGCTAAGGGCGCACCTGTTGCTGAGAGGAGAGCAGCCGGAGGTGCCCACCGGCTACAATCTGGTGTCGTTGATGTATGGGAGCGTGAGCTACGTCGAGCGCTCCACATACGCGAGGAGGGAAGAGATGCTTCTGAAGCACGCCGAGTCGGTTGCAGGTGGTGAGGGGAATGTCCTCTGGGTGGATGATATTCTGAAGAATTCTAATGGTTTGAATTTGGAGGAGAGTGATAGTGTGCCTATGGATGGCCGTGGAGATCCTCTTTCGGAGTCTTCAAGTGAAACGAGTTTGAGAAGAGTTGTGATTGTCAATGAAGGTGCTTGCAGTGTCGTAGGATTATTGGGTAGGCTGACTTGATCATTATCTTGAAAGCAAATTCTCTTTGATTAATGTCATCAAACGAATCCATTCTTATGCTTGTGAATTCAAAAGTGCTTTTATTTGGTCCTTAGGTAGTATGATCATTTCATGTAATTCCTTACATAGTGTTTGTTCTATTTCATATGAACAATATGTCATGTTGCATTGGTTAATATAATTGGGTAGATGCATGTGGTTCATACATATAGTCATATATTTCTTAGCTTACAAACTTTCTTTTAGATACATATTTTTATCAATAATAGGGAAGCATATTTTTTTATCAGAATCCATCTTCCTTTGTCTAATCACTGATGAACTATGAAGGACAGCGTTCTTGAGTTAATCTATATGCTACGTGGTTGTTACCCAAGGAGTCTGTATTGCAAACACTTTATCAGAAAGGTTTCACAATTTATACAGCTTTGCTAGTAATGCTATGTTGTTTATCCAGCTTGTAATCTTAGTTTCCTGTTGTCAATTTTCTGTTTTGAATAAAAAACTCATATATTGTCAATCTCTATATGTTGCATCTATCTCAAGGATCCAACTTTCCTCTAGAACTCAACCTCTCATACACAGGGGCAGCCATCATATGATTGGATATTTTCCTTTACAATCTAGGCATTTATAATTCACATGGTGTACTCCATTGATAAAAGCTTTTTTCAACTTGTTTTAGTTGGACAATGTCTGCTCATTGATTCAGTTGGTGTAGTTCCTCTCTTCCTACACTTTTGCAATTTTAGTATCTTATGCATGATTTTTTTGTTGTGTTCTAACCATTATTATGAGCATGCAAGGTTTAGAAAACTTTCGCTTTTTCTGTTTTTACAGGCCAAGTAATTTAGGTTGCATGTTTGAGTTGCTTTTGGGAATTCAACATTGAAAAGATAATATAAAAGAAAAATATCAACACTTGAATGAAAGTTGAAATTTATAGAAAACAACAAGTGGTAACCACAGTAGCACATTAAGAGAAATAATGTACCATTCAATACTGAAATTTGTACTCTTTGGAAAGATAGATATTACTCAATTAGTAATAAACTGTTTTTCAGACAAGACCAATTTATATCTTACAATCTTTCTCTCAATAAATTCCCTCATCACCAGGTTTTGTAGTCTCTTTGCTTACTTTGCTGCCAAGCACACCCATGTTGGCACAATATTTTTCCATGCTGTACCAGCACTAGATAATGTGTCACCAACCAACAAACTGGGTGTGCCAGTAGCACTTAAATGCTTGGTTCTATATTCATGTCTAACATTGAAAAAGTATTTCAAAATTTTGAAGAAACAAGTAACCATTTGTGCCAATTCTTAATAAAACTAATTTTCCAATCAGCTTCTGTTGAAACATACTGATGTTGTTAAATTTCCCATGTGTTAGCTGCATCTTCAAATCCTTATAATCATCATGTACATATTTGCATATTAGCTGTAATATATAAGTAGGTAGAAGATTTTTTTTTCCTTCAATTTTAAAAAAATTGTGCATGAAGTGTTTGCAAAGTGATTTGTGGATGAGATCATAATTTATGAGAAGCTGGAGAAGAAGAAATGTGAATAATAAATGGATGAAACCAAGATAAAATGTTATTATTGTTATGTTCATAGTAGGTTTGAATCTTGCATGTGAATAATAATAGCATCAATTCTTATGGAACCGAAGTAGCATAGATGCAGTTAACCTGTTCTGTTGTTCTTCTTTGCCCCCTTTAAATGATGCATATAGTAACCCTGTTAACACTATTGTATCTTTTAGTGGTTTATCTCTTTCTTCTATTTGCTCCCATCTACAGCTGACATTTTGTAGCTGTATATTCTTATCTACTAAGTGATATCTACAATCATAAGTCAACATATTTTTTTATACATTAAAGAATCAAACTTACAGCTCTTATTTTGTCATCACTCCTATTCTCTCACATTTATTTTGCAAGAATTTGATGCTTTATACATCAACAGATGACCAGATATCTGCACCAGACTGTCTGTTCTGATTTTATCTTATAGGTATCATCCGGCTAGTGAAATACCTTTCTCAAGCTCACGTGTTTGGAAGAGATCAGCAAATTGTTCTAGTCCTAGATTCGGGTACTGGAACAACAGCTATTGGTTTAGCTCTGGGGATCATATATTTTGGGTGCGCTCAAAATCTTAGTGAGGTTTTCTTTTTCCAGACATTACTTTTCTGCTGTTCAAGTTTTAGTTATCCTGCTTTTTCCAAAACTGCCTGTTCTATTGCACCAGTAGGAAACCTTGAGAGGGTTCATTTAGTTTGGACTGGAAACTTATGTAGTTTTAGACATTAGATATCAGGATTGAAAGTTTGGTTTGGATTTTGAACTCAGAACATATGATGCAAGGGCAGAATATTTTGTTGCATTGCTGATCTCATTACCTCATTCCATTAATAGTCTGGTTGACAATTGGTTTATGTCATGTTCATGTCAAGTGAGATGTGTTTACCGAATGTGGATTGTCAACACAGCCACTTGTATGATAATCATGTCACGCACAATCTATTCCATTTAAGTCAATTTGCAACCTTAGATTAGGTCAAAAATGTAATGGTAGCATTGCCTCACAATCCATTTATGTTTCTTAGACAGGACATGATAAACTTGCTTAACCTTATCAACAGCATGATTTCCCTTTATTATACAAGTATGGTGTGTGTTTAACTCATGTAGGACAATTTAAAATATTTAATGTTTTTATTAATACTCAATTCAGATCAGCAGGTTCAAGTTATTGAGTCTGAACCCATTCTTATTTATCAACATTCTATTGATCAAAACTGAGTTAGTTCCAAGTGAACCTGCTAGGTTCACATCAGTTCATATTGGGTTGGCTGACACTGTCAAGAATTATGCCTTGTGCCTATCTACTTTCATGCTGTATCATCTCTTCCTTGCTGGCCCTTCTGTAACTTTTGGCATTTGGCTGTATTGTTGCTATGTTTTTATGCTTGTATCATCATTGCATAGCATATTAAGATCTGATAAAAACTTGTTTTCTGATCACATTTCTGCTCAATGCAATATTTTCATTTTTTTTAAACAGGCTTCCATGGAGAATAACTGCAGTCACGCTTGCTGATTGCCAGGACTGGTACAAGGAGCGTGAGAAATGCCTCATATCAAATTTCAAGAGTATTTATGGGTTAGAAACTGTTGAACATAATGAGGGAATCATTCATTGGGTTGACCGTCTTCATCCGAGGAGGTGACTTTCTTCTTTAGATTTTCACCATTGTTTGACTACGTTCTTAGTTGCATTATAATGGTCTTGAAAAAGTTTTTTGCTAGGAATCCGTCATTCTAATAGTGCTTTCATTATAATAGTACTAATCTTCTTGTACCTCCATTGTATTAATGTTTTGTTTGACATGAAATTAATTTGTACAGAAACTAAGTCAGTAATCATATAATGGCATGAGAATATTGTATTTACTCAGGTTTGATGTTCCATCATGAAAAATCTGGTTATGTGCTTATAACAGTGGCTTATTGTGGTTCATACTGAACCTCTAAAATGTTCATTGGAACCAGAAAAAGTTGCATATTACTTTGAGAAGCACTTAGATATAATTTTTTCCTATGTTTTAAGCATGGATTTATTAGGTATGTTTGAACTTGTTGGCATGCATGACATGACTTTAAGTTAATGACATGGTACAAGAAACAAATTTCAACTATCCACACCTAACACAGTAATTTAAAAAGCATTAGGCGCCAAGGTTCCAAAACGCCTAAGGCGCTAGGCGTTTTTCCCAGCGAAGCGAGACACTAAAATATAAAAAATATATAATATAATTAATAAATATAATTATTTAATAAAAATATGATATTAAATTAAGAAAATATTAAGTATAAAGTCACAATATCACATTAACAGAAGTCTCAAAATTCAAAACAATAAATAAAGTTAGAAATATTAAAATCAAAATAATATATTATTAATCTAATAAGTAAAAAATATTGTTAATAGTATATTGTTAGTATACTGTTAGTGTTAACAGTATACTGAGTCGAGTGTGAGAAGAGAAGAGACCGAGGCTATTGACTGAGAGCAATGGTAGCGGTAAGCAACAATAGTGGCAGTGGCGAGCATCGACAGCGGCTGCAGAGAGCAGCGACAACGGAGAGTAGCGACAGCGGCAGTAGAGAGAGGTAGAGCGAAGAGCAACGACAGCGGAGAGTAGTGATAGTGGTAGCGACAATGGAGAGAGATAGTGGTAGTAGAAAGAAAATGTCGGTGGCAGGAGTCAGCTTAAGGTTGGGAAAGTCACTAGGGGCAATAGAGTGTCTGATATCGGTGCTTTAGTTGGTTCGATTGAACTAACTAACGCAAATGCGACAAAACCAGACCTAACATGCTGGTTCGGTTGCTTGATTTAACCCAGGTGCTTACCCGAAGCACCCGGCGCCTGGGCTCGGGTGAGCGCCTAGGCAGCGCCTCTTTGAAGCGTGTCGCTTGGATAGTAAACGAGGCACTTGGGCCTCGCCTTCTTATCACGAACGGTTGTCGCGCACTTGCAACAACTCTGTTCAACGAACCGTTCGTCACTCACACCTACATGTACAGCTGCTTGACAGCATGTTTTGTCTTGGTTTTGGGTCATTTTGCTTGTAAAAATGTAAGTTCGAACAAGCTGTAGCGTTATAAAGCGATCGCTCATCGAACCGAGCAAAACAGCCCCAAAACAGCTCCGTTTTCGTGTGCCACGGGCTGATTTCTGGAATCCGTCTCCGCTCACCAAAACGTCAGCCATCTCAGCCCCTTGGAACCCCCCGGGTGGCACAGGGCTGGATGGGGCTTCGGTATAGTACCGGGCGTTGAACACTCCTTCGCAAGTTCGCACGTTGCCTTGACGGGAACTTGTTGTCGCCCCCGGGACTCGGTGAGCAGCTGTTTGTGGGCTTGCAGCCGTTCATTCAACCTTCTAAAGCCCTTGTTTCCCTTCTCTCTCTATTTTCTCTTGTGCACGCAAGGTGCTCACTGAATTGCTTGTAAAGCTTCCCCCTTTTCGCGAGACTTCGGGATTTGTCCGTTGCTCGTTCTTTCGAACTAATCAACTTTCTCTTTTACAGGTCCTTCGGGACCTGCGAGAGGTTGCAAGTGGGCTGATCTTTACGGAGCAATATCGCAAGGGCGAAGCGCGACTTAGGCAACGCAAGCTAAGTTCGCGTCTTGGCCGCAAGGGTGCCTCACGCCTTAGGCAATTCTAGCTAAGGCCGTAACATTGTGGTATCATAGCGGGCAAGCACTTCGAGCGAGCAGCGAAGGAACTTCGCAACTTCGCCATGGCAAAGCATCGTGGCGAATCAAGCAAGACGGGGCAAGCCGGACCCTTACCCCAAGCAGTCGCAGGTGGGTTGCATGTGCACACTCGCTCTCATGCCGTTGGAGCCGCTCAAGAGGAGCGCGGCAGCGAACATGATGAGCGAGAAGTTGGCTACTCTTCGCGAGCGGAGGAAGCGCAATCTGGAGCGCTAACTAGAAAAAAGTGTCACAAGGAGAGACTCACAACGGCGGAAACCCGCCTGGATGTTCTTGAAGCGAGCGTGGAGGAACTCTACCATGGCCAACAAAGGCTTGTCGGGGTAGAGAGCTCGCAAGAGGAAGCAGAGTCCAGGATCGACAAGGTCGAGACCCTAGTCGACCGACTGTCAGATGACACCAAAGACTCCGTGCAACACCTGTAGGAAGTTGTGGCGGAACTCACTTCAAGGGTGACTATGCTTACTAGAGCACTAAATGCGGGAGGAAGCAACACCCGCGTTGCACCACCACAAAATTTGAGGGCACCCGAGCCTCATGGATATGGAGGGGCCAGAGATGCCAAAGTGCTCGAGACTTTTTTGTTTGACATGGAACAATACTTTTGAGCTACGAGGCTCGATTTTGAAGATACCAAAGTTTCTATGGCAACAATGTATTTGAACGGAGATGCGAAACTTTGGTGGCGAACCCGTTAGGAGGAGATCCAACAAAGTCGGTGTTGGGTTGACACATGGGAGGACTTGAAGCGGGAGTTGAGAACTCAGTTCCTATCGGAGAACACAAAGTTCATCGCAAGAAGGAAGTTGAGACAACTCCGCCAGAGTACCATCATCCGAGACTATATGAAACAATTTTCTGCACTAATGCTGGACATACAGGACATGTCCGAGAAGGACAAGTTGTTCAGCTTCCTCGATGGTTTGAAGCCATGGGCTCAACAGGAACTAAATCGAAGGAATGTTACCGATGTGGTCGGGGCAATTGCTGCTGCAGAAAGGCTCACCGACTTTGTTTCCTCCGAAGACCCAAGGAGAAGGAAACAATCTTCAGGCAATCGCCCTCCAAAACATTCTCAAGGGAAGGAGCTCGGGGGCGAACAAAAGAAGAAGAGTTCTCACAAAGGGCCAAACCCGAAAGGCAAGGCCTCAAAACCTGGAGGATGCTTCTTATGCGGAAGACCGCACATGGTGAGGGAGTGCCCACAAAAACAGGCACTCAATGCTTTGACGGCTTTCATCCACCCCGCCCCCCCCACCCCCCCCGATCGGACAAGGGCAAAGCTGTTGCTCTTAGTTCGAGCAGTTCTGAATCCAGCAGCGACGACGAGGAGTCGCAAAGACCCCGGATGGGAGCAATGTGTTTGTTGAACGCCATGCGGGGTCAAGTTGGGGAGAACATGAAGACAAAGCTACAAAAAGCAGGAAGTAGTGAGCTGATGTATGTGGACATCAAGCTAAATGGCCAAACGACCCATGCAATGGTGGACACGGGCGCTACCCACAACTTCATAGCCGATCGAGAAGTAAAGCGACATGGGTTGATCTTGGAGAAGAGCCCAAGCCGAATGAAGGCGGTGAACTCGGAGGCTAGGCGAATCTCCGGGTTGGCGAAGGGAGTTCCCATCAAAATCGGGACATGGAGCAGGAACACCAACATGATGGCAGTGCCACTGGATGACTTCCAAGTGATTCTTGGAATGAAGTTCATACACGCGGCGAAGTTGGTGCCAATGCCGTTCTTGAACTCCCTATGTATGATGGGAGGTGACGACCCCTGCGTGGTTCCCGTCTCTCGGAGAGGAACCAAGGAGCCCCAACACATATCGACATTACAATTGAAGAAGGGGGTACGAAAAGGCGAACTAACATTCGTGGCGGCTATGAAGCTAGAGCCACTCGACAAGGAGGCTAATCATGAACCTGTTGTGGTGGCGAACGTCCTGAAAGAGTTCACTGACGTTATGCCACCCAAGTTGTCGAAGACTCTTCCGCCACGCAGAGGTGTGGATCATAAAATTGAGCTGGAGCCGGGAGTGAAGCCTCCTGCGAGACCACCCTACCACATGGCCCCGCCAGAGTTGGCAGAACTCAGAAAGCAGTTAGGTGAACTGCTAAGCGGTGATCTCATACCAATTGGGCAAAGCCAAGTATTTCTCAAAACTCGACCTTCGGTCGGGGTATTGGCAGGTGTGCATTGCTGAAGGCGACGAAGCGAAGACTACCTGTGTGACCAGGTATGGAGCGTTTGAGTTCTTGGTGATGCATTTCGGCTTAACCATCGCTCCGACCACGTTCTGCACTCTCATGAACCAACTATTCAAGAAGTATTTGGATAAGTTCGTGGTCGTCTACTTGGACGATATCGTCGTCTACAATCAAACGCTCAAGGCGCACGTCAAACACCTTCGGACAATTTTCAAGGTTCTCAAGGAGAACACTTTGTTCGTGAAAAGGGAGAAATGCTACTTTGCTCAAACTGAGATCTTATTCTTGGGGCATCGAATCGGTGATGGCTCCATTCGGATGGATAAGTCGAAGGTGCAAGCGGTTGCGGAATGACGAACTCCAAAGAAGGTGCCAGAGTTGAGATCCTTCCTTGGTTTCATCAACTACTATCGACACTTCATAGCGGGATATTCGAAGCGTGCAACTCCACTGACGGAGTTACTGAAGAAGGAGCAGCCTTGGAAGTGGTCTGACAAATATGAAATAGCATTCTAAGATCTGAAGGCTGCTGTTCTGGAAGAACCAGTGCTCAAATTGTCGGACTATGGAGAGCCCTTTGAAGTCCATACAGACGCTTCAGACTTTGCTATTGGGGGAGTACTCATGCAGGAGGGTCATCCGGTGGCCTACGAGAGCCGCAAACTCAACAAGACCGAGCGGCGGTATCCAATGCATGAGAAGGAGATGACAGTAGTGATCCACTGTCTACGAGTTTGGCGACACTACCTCCTCGGGTCGCGATTTGTGCTAAGGACAGGCAACATCGCTCTGAGCTATTTCCAAACTCAGAAGAAGCTCTCCCCAAAGCAGGCGCGATAGTAGGACTTCCTAGCTGAATTTGATATGGCAATGGAGTATAAGCTTGGGAAGGCAAATGTCGTGGTCGATGCGCTAAGTCGGAAAGTGGAATGCGTGAATGCCGTACAACTGGAGGGCAGAGGCCAAGCAAGTCAGTTGCACTCCAACTTTCTTTCTAAGATCAAGGATGGACTGTATAGTGACCCCTAGGCAGTTATCCTGATGTAGCTCATCAAAGAAGGCAAGGCCCGACGATTTTGGGTCCAGGAGGGACTCGTGTACACAAAAGGGAATAGGGTTTATGTTCCTCGGGTAGAAAATTTGAGGCGTGAACTCCTAAAAGAGTGTCACGATTCCCTTTGGGCTGGACACCCAGGTATTCACCGAACATTGGCTCTCGTGGAGAGGGCCTTCTACTGGCCGAAGATGGGGATTGATGTGGAAGAATATGTTCGAACGTGCCACACTTGCTAACAAGACAAGGCGGAACAACGGAAGCCGGTGGGACTTTTGGAGCCGTTGCCCGTACTAGAAAGGCCGTGGGAGAGCATTTCCTTGGACTTCATATCAAGCTTGCCACTTGTAAGGAGACTCGGATCGATACTCGTGGTGGTCGATCGGTTTTCAAAGTATGCAACTTTCATTGCTGCTCCCCTACACTGTTCAGCAGAAGAGGCGGCCAAGTTAATGATGAAGGATGTGGTGAAGTATTGGGGAGTCCCGCACAATATCATTAGTGATCGAGACGCTCGGTTCTTGGGACGATTCTGGACCGAGCTATTCAAATTGTTGGGGTCAAAGTTATACTTCTCCACAAGCCTCCACCCCCAGACGGATGGCCAGACTGAAAGGATAAACTCGCTCTTGGAGCAAAATCTTCAGCACTACGTGAGTGCTAACCAACGAGATTGGGTGAAGTTGTTAGACGTTGCCCAATTCTCCTACAACTTGCAACGGAGCTCTGCGTCCAACAAGAGCCCATTCGAGATTATTACAGGACAACAACCGTCAACTCCTCACACCATGGCAATTGGGTATACTGGGAGTAGTCCGTAAGCTTACCACTTCGCAAAGGAGTGGCACCGAAATGCAGATATTACGTGGGCTTACTTGGAGAAGGCGACAAAGAGAATGAAGTTGGCAGACTTGGGAAGGCGACCGTAAGAGTTCAAAGTCGGCGATTTGGTGTTGGTAAAGCTCCAACCAGCATCACTCTAATTCTTCAGGAACAAAATCCACAAAGGATTGGTGCGCAAGTATGAAGGGCCCTTCCCAATTATCAGCAGGGTAGGTAATGTCTCCTACAAGTTGCAGCTGCCGGCGTGGTTCAAAATTCACAACGTTCTTCACGCCAACAACCTAAAAGCCTACCACTCGGATCCGCAAGATGCTTCCCGAAGTGTTCTAACTCGGCTACCTCCCACCACTGCCTCCTACGAGAAGCGAATCGAAACCATTTTGGCGAACCGTAAGATAAAGCTACCCAATGGAGCTGAGCAGACAGAGTATTTGGTGAAGTGGCGAAAGCTTCCCCGAACTGAAGCCAGTTGGGAGCCTGAAGACGCCCTACGACATGAAGAAGCAATCATCAACAACTACCAACAAGCGTCAACGAGGGTGTCGACAGTTTAAGTTGGGGAGAATATCACGAACGGTCGTCGCGCACTCGCAACAACTCTGTTCAACGAACCGTTTGTCACTCACACCTACATGTACAGCCGATTGACAGCATGTTTTGTCTTGGTTTTGGGTCATTTTGCTTGTAAAAATGTAAGTTCGAACAAGCTACAGCGTTACAAAGCGACCGCTCACCGAATCGAGCAAAACAACTCCGTTTTCGTGTGCCACGGGCTGATTTCTGGAATCCGCCTCCACTCACCAAAACGTCAGCCATCTCAGCCCCTTGGAACCCCCCGGGTGGCACAGGGCTGGATGGGGCTTCGGTATAGTACCGGGCGTTGAACACTCCTTCGCAAGTTCGCACGTTGCCTTGACGGGAACTTGTTGTCGCCCCCGGGACTCGGTGAGCAGCTGTTTGTGGGCTTGCAGCTGTTCATTCAACCTTCTAAAGCCCTTGTTTCCCCTCTCTCTCTCTTTTCTCTTGTGCACGCAAGGTGCTCACTGAATTGCTTGTATAGCTTCCCCCTTTTCGCGAGACTTCGGGATTTGTCCGTTGCTCGTTCTTTCGAACTAATCAACTTTCTCTTTTATAGGTCCTTTGGGACCTGCGAGAGGTTGCAAGTGGGCTGATCTTTGCGGAGCAATATCGCAAGGGCGAAGCGCGACTTAGGCAACGAAAGCTAAGTTCGCGTCTTGGCCGCAAGGGTGCCTCACGCCTTAGGCAATTCCAGCTAAGGCCGTGACATTGCGTCGCCTCGCCTAAGCACCTTTTGAAATCACTAACCTAACATTTAGTGGATGACATGAAATATAAAAATATGAAAAGGATGATACGACATGAATAAGATGATCTAGAAGTTTTTGTCCTATTTCGAATTAGATAGACATCCATTAACCGAATACATATAACTTGATGTTTGTTTCCTGATTTTCCAAAGTTCAGGATGCAAATTTGTCAAAAAAATGGAGTGCATTGTGTTCTTTGATTTTGCATAACCGTTAACCCAAACCTACTGAGATATGGAGACTTACATTGGCAATGAGCATAACCTTTAAGATAACACCGAAGAGTGTTTGCTGACAGTTCCTGTAATGTCATCCAGAGGACTAGGGAATTCACTGGTAATCACTCTAATGTCTCCTTTTAGATTATTATTTGTTTGCTTTTGCTGGATGGTTAATCATTTTTTTAGTGCTGATTCTTGACTGTTTTGTACATTGTCTAGCTATGTGGATAGTGGAAATTCCAACTAATAGAACTCTGATTTCTCATAATTAGTCACTGTTGATAAGATCAGGATTGAAGAGGTAACTTGTGGGCTATGATATTAAATTGTTAGGTACAAGAGAAGCACAGTATTTAACTTTAAATAACTAATTTTAAGAGAGATAACATGTAGATAAGCCTTTTCTTGAAGTAGAAAGAATTGACCTTTGATATAAAAAATGGCTATAAAGCAAAAGAGAAAGTTGGTAAACAATTATTGTTCCTGTATCTTCAATAAGAAAAAAGATTTTGTTCGTCTACAGAAGAGTGCTTTGGTTCTCCCCATACAAAAGAAGCATCTGCTTGAACCTAACCAAAGGTCACAGTGGTGGAGATTTGGCATTGGGGAAAAGAGGAATCAAGTTGTAAGTAATAGATGAAATATTGCCAGAATTGATTAAAGAACATGAAGAACAGCTACTGGCAGTTAAATTGCTACTAGTTATCCTTGTCAATATCCTTTTAGAAAAGAACCAAATGATGGATATACATTCTATTTTGAGGAACTTTGATTTCTATAGAAACCTTTGGGATATAATCAACTAATAATGTTTATATTATTAACTAATTTCTCTTACTAATAAGGAAGTGCAGCATATATTTGTTGGTCTTCCAGATATTCTTTTTCCTGACTCGTTATTATGCATATGTAAGGTTTGGAAAGGTACTAAATGGCGAAATTGATTTGTGCCGGCGAATTGCTCAACAAACTGGTGTTCTTTTGGATCCTATCTATACTCTGGCTGCTTGGGAGCATGCTGTTCTCCTTGCTGATGCAGAAGCCGAAAGTCATGCTAAAGTAGTGATGCTTCACACTGGTGGCACTCTTGGCTTGTTTGGATTGGCGCAAAGGTATGTATCTGACTTCAGCGCTGGGGTACCCACTGTGCATACCTCGTAGCAAAACAAATTTCTGTGGTGATCAGTTTATCAGGCCATCGAAGCATTATTATCTCATAGGCATACAGTATGGAGAAGATATTGGTAGTTTATTGCAATGTTCATCTCACCTTTGTCACTTACTTGTCCTTTGAAAAAAAATAAAGAGTTGATGGAGTGACCTGAAGCAAAATATTGGTTTGATCTAATTGCATAACTAATGATTTTCGATAATTGTGTGTGGTGCAAACCATTTTTTTTTGTGTGTATTACATGCAAGACTTACAAGGCAATAAATAAAATGTTGGGCATAATCTGTGTTATATACAATTTTGTTATTACTATTATTATCATGAGACATATCATCACCGTAAATCCAAGGCAGATGACACGAAAAGAGATCGTTTTGTTGGTATCACAAACTTTTAACTTTCCTGTACCTCTTTAGCCTTTCCCCAAATGCGGAACTCGAAGTTGCACGATTGCAGTAGTAGGTTGGTCTACTTCAAATGCAAAGCTAAACTTTCACTTTCCAGATCCAGATGAACACTGCTGCAGCACACTTGGAGAAAGTGGAGTTGATTCTAAACCCTAGCGAGGTTTACTTGTCATCGTAATCCATAATCCATGGTGTCAAAATTAATACAAACATGGACAAGACGGCCGGGCCAATTCAGAAGCAAAAAGATTTTGATTGCCTCTAATTAAACATTATTAAATATTTTTTAAGAATGCTTCGCAAATAGATAAGGCTATAAACCTTGTTGTACATGTTAATTTATCATACAATGTATAATAAGGCTATAAACCTTTTCATCCATCAGATGGAGCTTTAACAAAGAAGAGAAATTGAACAAGCAACACGTACCAGTACCCGGAAAACCCTAACTAACATACACCAACATCATCTCCTCGTACATCAGCATCTTACAACTTGAGCTTCCACAGTTGAAATACTCCTGTGCCATGGGAACAGGAAGTGCACTGTGACCATACGGGTGGGTAGTATCACTTGACAAGTGCCGAAGAGGGAATGTGTATGTCAAGTTCATCCAAACTAGGATGATCATGGATGCTGAGGGAGTACTCATTAGCTAAATGCAACAGACAAATGAAAATTAGATGTGGCGAGATATCCTTGGCAGCAGCTGCTGCGCAGTCAGTAGGAAAGTGTTGCAAAACCTGCCTCAGAGAAACTGTGGCTTCACAATCCTGTTTCTGCAAATAAATACTAGCAAATATGAGATCTCAGAGCAAAATCAACCCAGTCCACATAGGAGAGGAAAAGAAATGTGAAATTTGCGGCCCAAAACTCAATCAGTTAGTTCTAAAAATGCACTAGACAAACTTGAAATGACAAATGTAACCATTTTCAATGGATGATGAGATTCCATTATAGAGAGAAAGAGAGAGTATAATGGAGTAACCATTTTCAATGGATGATGAGATTCCATTAGTACAGAGCCGATTTCCATGAACTTATTGAATTTTCCCATTGTTAAAAAGAAAAATAATGCTGTTACATTTTGAGAAACATCAAATCTGTAAGTGGTTGGAAAAGTTGTAAGAAAGATACATGATATTGCAACAAATATTCAAGCAAAGATATCCAACTAGCAAGGTATATATTCCCCTTATCGCAAACCAACCTCAAAATAAAGAAAAAAAGACAGGACTTACCACATTAGAGGTTTGAACTGAATCTTGTATATGATTCCAGAGCATATCTTTCAGTGCATGAACATCAACTTGTTTAGATACCTTATCATATTGAATATCCACCTTCCTTACCTTCAGTTCAGAATGAACAAAGGTTAATATGATACGGTACAGTTAGCAACATTTCCAAAAATGATAAAGCCTATAGGATGTACATGAGACCCTCACAGCAAAGAACCAACGTAACAAGAACAAGGCCTTCATGTCAGCAACTACTTAGGGCCGTATTTTATGGAATTAGCAGCAATACGATATTCTTAATCTGGGGCTTCTCAAAAAATGGAATATTATATAAATGACTCTTTCAGATTGAATGTGGCAGATTAATACAGTTGATGGGAAGAGATTTCAGCCTCATCGGGTTTACAGTCAATTTCTTAGGCCTCAAGTTTCTCATGTAAAGTATTTGATCAAGCTTTAGCTTCATAAGCTGCATAAAGTCCTCACTTCAGACAGGACATTTTAGGAAAGAAGAATATTTGGATTGCAATGTTTAAGTTCAAATCCTTCAGACATAGCAGCAAGTTTTTTATGCATCAAATGTGATTATAGCCAGAACCTTAATTTCAGGCCTATTTGTTCACATGTTCTCCTACAAATGAAACTTGATGAAGATGCCTTAGTGAGCATAGTGATCATCTTGCTTCTATAGATGCCTTGGCAAGCATCCGCACTTGCAAAAATGGCAGAACATGAGTGATGTAAAGTATCCTTCCATTCTTGTGGATAAGCAGTACATTGGAAGTACCGAAGGACTTGAATTCTAAAAGTGAGAGTACAAACCTGGCGTGGTTGACAAACAAGACTCCCTGGATCGTCTGCATCACTACAGGCAGTCCCATCATCAAAGTTATCATATGTTGTGCTATCATTATCCCATGATGTTAATTGAGCAGAGCTCTCATCATCTTGTCTTGGTTCATCTGTGCAAACATTTGTTTAGCAATCAAAAGAGAATCTGCACATAATTTGCCTTTTACAAAGCAAAGACTAAATTTCCTTTTAGTATGAAATACAAAAACAATAAGGCCAAGAAAAGCAAAGTAGTTAAACTGATTTATGTGGTAGTTGGCTTCTTATTCACATAAATGTTTCTATAGCAAGTTATTAAATCTAATTGAGACCATCAAAAATTAGATTTGATATGATAAATGATAAATCACTAATAAAATAGTGTGATCTACTACAAAAATTCATGATCTAAGCAATTAAGAAAACGATGTCCCATATTACCATGAGTAGGCCTATATGTTGATTAAGCTTGAGAAGAAAGGTACCAACACCTCTCCTAACAGGATTATGGGAGGAATGGGAGCACCTCCTTTAATGGAAAATTCCTATTATGAACCTATTGGAAGAGGGAATAAATAATAAGAGGTACCCCCTTTCTCTCTTACGTACAAAGAGAGACTTCAACTTCTCTCTCCTATGAAAACAGTTAATAGATCACTTGTCTTTTTCTTTCTCTTTCAGCTCATGTCTCTCTCATCTAATTCTTGTTGTTCCACTCCTTTTCCCAGAAGTTTTTCAACAAATAGTTAATAAACCTAATGGTGTTCTAGGGTTTCTAGATTGAAAAGATTGTGCTACCCAATTCCTTGTAAAGTGTTTCTAAGCAAGGACAAGAAATAAGGATTAGCAGGCATGCCTCAATGTTATGAGAAGAGAGAAGTTGTATAAACTTCTTAGGAAAAGTTCAGACTGGTATTGCAGCATATGGTAAGCGAAGTACATGTTGATGAGAAGTAAAAACTTTGTATGCGTAGGCATTCTCCTTAGGTGCTTCAATTGATCACTTTCGTTGGCTTTATATACCACAATTCTCATTTGAACTAAGACAAAATTCTTTAATTATAGGATAGATTTCATAATTACATTTCTAAGCCACACAATTTGCTGATCATCACTTTGGCTATGGAGAACTACAGTAGAAAAGTGTCATAAAATAAGATAAGAAATTTCAATATATTAAATACTCAACTACACTACAAGGGGAAGAAATTGAGAGTACGAATTTATGAAAGTGATGCATCATAATAATGCACATGAAGGAAAAACAAAACTTACCAGAAAACTTTCTTCCTTTCTTTCCTAGACACTAAAAAGAAGTTGAAAGAATTGTCAATTAAGATGGATAAAGTGTTTTTGCAACAACCAAATAACTTTTGACACCTCTACTTACCATAACATTGGGAAGTAGAAACAACTTGACAAGACTTTCGGGTCGGTAATGACAATCTTCTGGAAGTGTGATAACAACTGTTGCCTTGTTCACAGGTAAAGTTAATGATTTTGGATTCTTGGGAGGTGCAAAGATATCTGAGATATCATTTTCCAACGATTTTGTGAAATCAACATCACGAGCTTCCTTTCGGTTCCTTGGCTTCCTGTTTACTATTTCTGAATTGGTATCCGGTGGTTGAACTTGTTCTGTACCTACAATCATTTCCTTAAAATAACTGAGCTGGCCAACCTAAGACTGATAAAGTAAAAGTAAATCAATTCTTGGGTATCTACCTTTGACTTTTCTATATTTCCAATGATCAGGTCCTGCCCAAGCATTTGATTTTGAAGTAAATCCCAAGCCTAGAGACAAGAAATCAGCAATTTTCTCGAACTTTTCTTCCACAATAGGACCACCAAAGGTGCAGTCAAAATCCTCCTGTGTAACAATGCAAGTATTTAATAATAATAATAATGTACTACAAGTTTAGCATAATTTGCAAAACATGCCTCCTGGTGGCTTGTAAAATTCAGGTTTGTGCTAGTAGAGTTGTCATCAACTATGCTCAACTGATGATCATGATCAAGGTTCCAAGGTCCACAATCATCATCAGATGAAATTTCACCCAGCTCGATGTGGTTGTTCTCAGGTACATAATCGTCGACCAATGGCACTTGAGCCGAACAATTTATGTCAGGTGGTCTACGATTATCTTCATCAAACTGATTAACAATATCCCTCAGTGTTGGTGAAATATCATTTGTTGCAGGCATATAAATAATCATTTTCTCAATGTAATCTGCATAAAAGGAAGTGTTTTTTTTTTCAATTAGCAAAAACCTCACAAATATATAAATAGTCGTTAAATTCACAATATAAGTACTTCATAACATGTATCCATACCTTTAGCAAATGAAAGATCAATAAATTCAGGTTGGTCATTTTCAATTCCAGATGACATGCTCTTTTCTGGGTACTCAAATGAATCAAAAAGTACACGACAACCACCATAAACTCCAAGGTTGTTCAATAGAAGACCCTTAGCTCCACCTTCATCAAATTGTGCAGAAGTCTGATGATACAGAGGATCAACAATGAATGCCACTGAATGTAAGATTCACTAAATTAGTTTCAACTTACATATCAAATCATTCTTGGATTCATAGCAGAAGCATTAAGCATTACCATCAAACTTTTTCAAATTAAGGGTGTCGAAAGATGACTCCAATGTCAACAGAGGTGACATCTGCAATTATTAAGTGGGGTGAGCTTAAAGCAACATCCTAAAAACTAATTATTATAGGAAATATAAGTACCTTTCTTTCCAGGTCCTTCTTAGAAAGGCCATCTGCTTGTGCAGTATCAATGTTATCAACTGTTTCCATGTTATCTGTCATTGGATATTGTAACATTGGTGACTAAACACTATTAACAACTAAATCACTGACATATTTTACCCTGAATTCATAAATAGTTACAAGAGAGGTGAGGATGGATGATTTTCACACTTAAACTAGCATATTTAGATGTGGGATGAGTTCGAAGCAGCGATTCACTCAGACAGAAGGAAAGCAAACTCTAGAGTTGGCATTTCATTGTTAAAATTTTCTTTTTCTGTAATATTATTTAATTCTGCTTTTCAGTTATCTGGAAGAGAAAGGAATCATAGGTTCGATAAGAAAGAATGGACCAGCCATGTTGCTGAATTTCTCTTTATCAATAACCCAACAACCACAATGCCTAATAGGAACTATAGATATGCGGACACAGGAGCTAGGCTGCAAGAGCAAAAAAAAAAAAAAACCTGATAACTTCATCAAGGCCTTGTAACAATAGACAAGGAATTAACACTGTATCCACTTCCTAACATAGTTCTTAACTTTCTTTTTTATAAGAAATTCTTCATATAATGATAGTTATTAAGCTAATTGTCTTTGAAATTTTAAATAGCACCTTGAAGAGAATGCTTTTAGCAATCAAACATTAGAGTTGTCTGATTTTTAATCGTTTTAGCTATGAAAAGGTCTAGCAGCAGAAGATCCTAACCATTATCTTCTTCTCGGCCAGCTCGATTGATCCCTCCAAGAACCTTATATGCCTCCGAGTGCACTGAATCAACTCTCATCGAGTATATCTTCACCCCAGCTTCCAGAGTACAACTTGCCTAACCAATTTTACATTCAGAAAAGAATCGTTTTACAAGCCATTAAGATGACGAAACATTAGAAACTCATTAAATTCGAGGGAAAGGGGGGACCTTTTGGAAATTGGTCTCATCATCGTCTTCAGGACTAACCCTTATGATCTCACTGAGGTGATCTATGAGGCCCAGCTCCCATGTATTTTTCTGGTTAATTTTCTGCATAAAAAAACAGTTTTAAAATTAAAAGGAGAACTCAAAAGAAGATGCGTAATCGAGAAAGGAAAACCGAAACCCTAGAACTTTCATTTATCCAAGCAATGTGAATCGAGAAGAAAGGGGGCGGACGTTCTCGCTGGCGAGCTTGATGCAATTATGAAAGAGATCCATGATCTGGCTGCGGTCCATGAAGTCGCTGGCCACGCCGGAGGAGAAGGAAGGGTTGGGGGCGGAAGACCTGCGTCGGACGGAGGCGGCGCGGGCGGCAGCGCGTGCCTGGGCGCGCTCGAGCTGGTCGTCGTTGGAGCCGAGGGGGAACGGCGGGGACTGCAGCCGGGAGGCCATCGGGGTCTTCGGCGCAGCAGCCCGGGGCGCCTTGGACAGCGGAGTGCGGTGGCCGTAGTCATCATCGCCCATTTCGAATGGATCGGAGCAGGGCGGTGGCTCTCGGACTGGAATTCGAGTTCCCTCTCTTTTTCTTTGCCTGTGGCGGTTCTTGTAATTTCGAAACGATTCTGCTTGTTCGAGATCCCCTGACGATACACGGGCCGAGTTTAGTGGTTGGCCCGGTCTAAGATTGTTGGGCCGGGCTACGAGTGTTGAGCTGTGTGGGTAATCTTGGCATGTTGTTGTAATTTCGAAACGATTCTTCTTCATGTTCAATACATGTGACGATACACGGGCTAGAGTTGGGCCGGGTTCAGTGTTG
The DNA here is from genome assembly GCA_900464855.2 of Musa schizocarpa. Taxonomy (NCBI): domain Eukaryota; kingdom Viridiplantae; phylum Streptophyta; class Magnoliopsida; order Zingiberales; family Musaceae; genus Musa; species Musa schizocarpa. The sequence goes on along the minus strand of LS990920.1, from coordinate 29,606,310 downwards.
GGCCGGCCTAAGCTCGTTGGGCCGGGCTAGAGCGTTGAGCTGTGTGGGTAATTTGCCATCAACTCTGTTTGTGCGTGTGTGTGTATGTGTTTTCCAACAGAATTCAAATTACTCATAATGCCACATTCAAAACTAAAATCCCTCTCATTCCAACAGTGAGAAAATTCTTATACTCTTGCAAAATTAGTCGAGCTTCTCTATTTATTTATTACATATAATCGTAAGATCCCAAGCTTAAATCCTATCTTAACCGGTTATCTTTTGTTAAGAAAAAAAACGAATATACATGCATAACTTAATGGTTATCTCTTGGCCCATAGATGGCTCTTACATAAATCTAAAAATAAAAAGTAAAATCCATGCATAACTTATACGTAGGACATTGGATAGGAAATATTATTCTACTGAATCTCGAGAACCATTCAACGACATATAATTTCCCTCATAGTAATTTTAACAAAGAAATTTTGATCTTAGAAAGTCAAGATTATTTCTAAATATCAATATTATTACTTTTTTTTTAACATATAGCTTTGTTAATCCCCGTCCAAGTTCCAGAGGTAGATACTTTTCTACAAATATTTCATGGATTAAGATTCTATGTTTGATATTAAGAATGTTTAGACAAATGATATTATCTTTGTTGAGCAAATGCAAAATGTGCTTCCCAACACATCATGTTTAGCTAGATGAAGATTTCTAATGCTAAGACCCCTATTCTCTTTAGCGTTGGCATGAAGATCTCAAGTATTACAATTCTTCGAGGATATCCCTTTGTCCCAAAAGAAAATTCTCTTGCAATCATATTAAGCTTTTAAATATTTTTTAAAGAAATCTAAGAGTTCATAAGGTACGATATTTATAATAGAATTTATACACTATTTTCCAAGCTTATGAAAGGAAACTCCTTTGCCCACCTTGAATTTTGTTTTAAGACTTGGAAATCAATATCTATTGGAATATTTCAAAAAGTTTATCATTAGTAGTGTAAGTGCCAAGATAACTCTTAAGCAAGTATCATTCCCTAATATTAAGCAAGATTGCACATATGATATTTTAGTGTGTGGGTCATAATCTTTCAGAAAGCATATTGATTTAGCTTTGTTGACTTTAAGACTAGTTAGTTGTTGGGAAAAAAAATATGTTAAAGTGAAATAATTCTTTGCACTCTGTGTATCAAAATGGGTTCCTCAAAATACCAACTTGATATCAAAATCACATGTTAACCAGAACAGTATAAACAATAGAGCAATAAATCAATCACACATTGAGACCAACTTTTTAACATGAAAAACCCAATGTGGAAAAAACCAAGGGACCGTACTCCACCTCAAACTTCCACTATCAATAGTCATGATAACATATTTACAATAAGTCTTCTTTAAAATAGCAAGAGAATCACAATAACATCAAGATCATATATCTTAGCTCAAGAATAATATATCTTCATCACATAGATGGATCTCCTCATAAGAGAATTTTAAGTCTCACAAAATGAATATCGCAAGAAAATATCTCAAAGAGAGTAAACTATAGATCAACACATTAGGATGTAGAGCTTGCTATAAGGATTCTCCATATAAAATTTGGGTCAAAATTGACAAAGTTTAACCCACTATCGTAGAAACATTATTTTCTCTCTCTGCACGTCGCTATTCTCATACTGCATGAACGCAGGTCGTTGCACAAAACCCTTTTCTTTTGCTGCCGTTAACTGTATGTCTCTTTTTACTTTTAATTGTTGATTTGGGCTATAAGTCCAAATCATTAGTCCAAGCCCACATATGGGCTGGATTTAATAATTCTTCCCCTCCTGCTCATATGGTGGGCTGTACCAAGCCCGCTCTTCACCTACATGTTTTAAGTTTCTTCTTAAAAAAAGACTTTGTCAACATATCTGATCCATTCTCATTGGTATACATATTTTCCAACTGTAATTCTTTCAACTCAAGCACATCACGAATCCAATAATATCTCACATCAATATGCTTGGATCTAGAATGATATGTTGAATTCTTGGAGAGATGAAAGACACTATGATTATTATAGTAAATAGTATATCCTTCCTTTTTCAAGCCTAATTCCTATAGAAACCTTTTCATCCATAAAGTTTCCTTACATACTTCAGTAATTGCTATGTATTCTGCTTCCGTGATTGATAGAGTAACACAATTTTATAACTTAAACTACCAAGAGACTGCTCCCTCTGCAAATGTCATCAAGAACCCCGAAGTGGACTTCCTAAAATCAATATCACCTGTCATATTTGCATCTGTGTACCCTTCTAACACAGATTCATCACTGTCGAAACATAAACACAACCTAGAAGTACCTCTTAGATATTTTAATATCCATTTCACTGCTGCCCAATATTCCTTTCCGGGATTAGAGAGAAATCGACTGACAACTCCAACTGCATAAGATATATCTGGCCTAGTACAAACCATAGCATACATCAAACTGTCTACTGTAGATGAGTAAGGTACTATGGACATTTCTTTTTTTTCTTTCTTACTTGTAGGACATTGTTTCGAACTAAACTTGAAATGACTTGTAAGTAGAGAATAAACTACTTTGGCTTTACTCATGTTGAATCTTTCAAGAACCTTTTTCAATGTAGGTCTCCTGAGATAGGCAAATCTTCCGTTTCTTCCTATCATGAAGCATATTCATGCCAAGTATTTGTTTCACCAATCTTAAGACTTTTATGGCAAAAGACTTACTTAGCTCTCTTTTAAGATTTTCAATTTTACCAACATCATGGCTAACAATCAGCGTATCATCAACATATAGCAGGAGAATAATAAAATTATCATCTGAAAATTTCTTCATAAACACACAATGATCATATATAGTTCTATTATACCTTGGCTCATTATAAAGGAATCAAACTTCTTGTACCATTGTCTAAATGTCTGTTTAAGTCAATATAAGCTTTTTCTAAGCTTACACACTAGATTTTCTTTTCCCTTGACTTTGAAACATTCTTGTTACTCCATGTAAATTTCTTCTTCTAAGTCACCATGAAGAAATGATGTTTTCATATTAAGTTGCTCAACTTCTAAATTTAAATGGACAGCCAAACCAAGAAAAACTCGGATAGAGGACATTTTCATCATAGGAGAAAATATTTCTTTAAAGTCAATACCTTTTTTCTGATTGAATCCTTTCACAACTAGTTGTATCTTGTATCTTCGATGTGAGCTATTATTTTCATTCTTCAATTTGTAAACCCACTTATTCTTGAGAGTTTTCTTCTTTTTAGGCAACTTTACCAAGTCATAGGTGTGGTTCTCAAGCAAGGATCTTATCTCTTCTTGCATGGCTTTAACCCACTCATTCTTATGCTCATGTAGAATAGCTTCTTAGTAAGTTTCTGGCTCTCTCCCGTCAGTAAGTATAACATACTCATGTGGAGGGTATATGGTAGATGGTTGTCTTTCTCTAGTGGATCTTCTCAATGGAATCTCAACTGGTGGTGGAGGTGCTTGTTCAGTTGGTTCAACATCATCAACTATAAGAGTATCATCACTTGTATCCTTACCATAATCTTCTTGTTCATCTTCCCCATGATCATCATAAACTAGGTGAAGGAACTGGACCCAAACTCATTGTTCATTGGACCCAATCATCAACCAACTAGTCTTCAAGAAATACAACATCTCTACTTCTAACAATCTTCTTGTTCATTGGATCCCATAATCTGTACCCAAACTCTTCATAGTCATATCCTAAGAAGATACATACTTTTGCCTTATTATCAAGCTTGGACCTCTCATATTTGGGAATATGAACAAATGCTTTACACCCAAAGACTCTCAAGTGATTATAAGATATATCTTTTCCTTTCCATACTCTCTTTGGAACATCACATTTCAGAGGAACTGATGGAGAAATATTTATGAGGTCAACTGTAATTCTCATAGCCTCCCTCCTAAATGACTTCGATAACTTGGCGTGGGAAAGCATACACCTAATCCTTTCTTCAATAGTTCTATTCATCCTTTCTGCCACACTGTTCTGCTGAGAAGTTTTAGGAACTATTTTCTTAAGCCTGATAACATGGAACCTGCAATAATTCTCAAAATGGCCCCTGTACTTACCACCATTATTTGATCGAACACATTTTAGCTTTCTGCCAGTTTCTATTTCAACACTGATATGAAACTCCTTGAAAACATTGAGTACCTAGTTTTTAGATTTGAAAGCAAAAGTTTACATTTTTCTAGAATGGTCATCAATAAAAATAACAAAATAAAGAGCACCTCCAAGAGTTCTAGTTTGCATAGTACAAATATCAATATGAATTAAATCAATAACATCTAATCTTCTAGATGATGGATATGTATGAAATATAACTCTACGTGTTTTTCTAGCTGAGCAATGATCACAAGATTTAAGAGATGTATCTTGTAACTCTGATAAGAACGACTTTCTAGCAAGAGTTTGAAGTCCCTTCTCACTGATATGACTAAGCCTCTTGTGCCAAAGATCTATACTTTCACCATTCTGAATTGTATTAATCTCTCTTTTATGTAGCTTAGCTTCCATGATATAAAAAGAGTTAAGCTTCTTTCCTCTTGTCATAATTAGAGAACCTTTAGTGAGTTTCTATTTGCTTTCACCAAATAATGTGTAAATCCCTCATCATCAAGTCTACTTGTAGATATCAAGTTAAGACGAATATCTGAAACATGTCTGACATATTTGAGTATCAATTTGCTCCCAATACTAGTCTTCAAGCAAATATATCTAATACCCACAATCTTCGAGGTACCACTATTTCTCATTCTAACATTACCAAAATCACTAGTAGTATAAGATATGAAGAAATCACTATGAGAAGTAATATGAAATGAAGTACTATAGTCAATTACCTAGTTACTGTCCTGAGCTGCAAGACTGACATAACCGACATCACAAACAATAATGATATCACCTTCAGCAGCAACTGTATTTGTTTCTTTCTTAATTTTTTTTTTCTTTTATTCTGTTCTCAATTTCAAAACCTATACTCTTTTTTCATGTAACCTGGCCTGTTACAATGGAAATATTTGATATCTCTTCTAGACTTAATCTTCCTCTATAATCATGTGGATTTCTACTATGACTTCTTTTACGTCTTTCTTGTTGTTAGGTAACAAATGCCCTAGAAGAAGATTCACACTGTTATTTCCTTTTGGCATCTTCATTTAGCAAACTGTCTTTAACTATATCTATAGTTAGAGTTCCCTTTGGCATAGAGTTACAAATTATTACCACATACATTTTTCAACTTTCTGGTAAAGAGCTGAGAAGTAATAATCCTTGCATCTCATCATCTATATTCATTTTCATAGCAACCAACTTATTTGTAAGACTCTGAAATAGGTTTATGTGCTCGACAATATTACCATAATCTTTAAACTTCAAATTTACTAGCCTTCTAAGGGGAGAAATTCTATTTCCCATTGTCTTTTTCGTAAAGAGGTTTTCTAACCATTACCAAACAACATCAACTCTAGTTTCATAAAAAATATGCTCATGCAAGTTTATATCTATTCATCTTCTAATATAAGTAATAACTTTTCTATGTTGAACTTCCTATTCTTCATCGTCCATAGTAGAAGGTTTGTCTTTAACCTTAATAGGCTTATACAAATCTTTGAATAGAATAAATCTTCCATCATACGCTTCCTAGTGGAATAATTTGATGAGTTCAATTTTATCATACCATCTGACTGCTCCATTTCAATCACATAAGAAAAACTAGCACCAAATAATATATGGCTTTGATACCACTTGTTGGGAAAAAACCTATTAAAGTGGAATAATTCTTTTCTCTTTTTGTGTATCAAAATGAGTTCCTTATCAAAATATCAACTTGATATCAAAATCACATATTAACCATAACAGTATAAACAATAGAGCAATAAATCAAAACTAATGTAAAAAAAATCACAGGACCGTAGTCTATTTCAAACTTCCACTATCAATAGTAATGATAATAGGTTTATAATAAGTCATTATCTAAAATAGTAAGAAGATCACAATAACATCAAGATCATATATCTTAGCTCAAGAATAATATATCTTCATCGTACAAGATCTCGACCTAAGAGAATTTTAGGTCTCACAAAGTAGATATCATAGGAAAATACCTCAGAGAGAGTAAACTACAGATCAACACCGTTAGGATTGTAGAGCTTGCTGCAAGGATTCTCCATGTAAAATTTAGATTAAAACTGACAAAGTTTAACCCTGATCATTAAATAGAAAATTTAAAAACCTTACTTTCTCTCTCTTTGCGTTGTTCTCACGCTGCACGGCACCTTGCTCTCTGTACAAAACCCTTTTCTTTTGCTGCCCTAAACTGCATGCCTCTTTTTACTTTTAATTACTGACTTAGGTTATAAGCCCAAATCATTAGTCCAAACCTACATATGCGTTGTACCCGACGTACTAATATAATTTTGTTAAGATCATGGCATGACATACTATTACCCTTAATAGTGATAATGATATCATGAGTATATAATAAATGTGAGATCTTAATACCATTACTGAAGGGGTAATTTATTTTTCTTTCATCATATTTAGAATAGAAGAAAGAAGCTATTAGACAATAATGGAGAGGTACGAGGACAACGAGTCACTTTGCCTAATACCTCTAGATCCACAAAATCATTTAGAAATAATATGATTGATATTATAAGAAAAATAAGAGGAGTTAATATAAGAGTCCATCCAATTTACAAACTGATAGAAAAATTCATCATTGCATCTATATGATCAAATTCTAAGAAAGCCTATCATAAGTTTCTTTAAAGTCTAGCATTAACATTATTTTAAAAAAATTTATCTTTAGAATTAGACATGGTATAGACAAGCTCATTCGCTATGCATTAAACCAATAGTGTTAAGTAGGGAGGGATCTCTTTGGCTAGAAAACAAACTCTTCATTTTATATTTGTAAGAATGTATACAACTTTAACTAAATTGCATAATATAAAGATATCCAAGAACAAAAAGAGGAGGTATCATGGGACTTATACCTTGTATATGAATAGATTAATTAGGTAGAATGATATTGGCAAGAGTAGGTCTAAGCCTCATGATAATCAATTTGGTAAGAATTTTGCAGGAAACATTATAAAGGACAATCAAATAAAAGCTAGAAATTTAATTGGATTATCTTTCTTAGGAAATAAAATCAAAAAAGTTTTGACACAACTAAGTGAAATATAAGAATTCCTATTAAGGGAATAAAAAAAAAGCAAAATTTTAGTTTTTAATGACATTTCTGTTGAATCTCGGATTTTGATGATGACGTCAATTGTCATTTGTTATCTAATCCATATGTTGAGATAAGTGTGCAAGATTAACTATGATGAAAGTAAGACATGCAGTAGGAGTTGCGCCGGAGTCAAGACTATGATCACGTTGGGAGTTCGAGAGCTCGACGAAAGTTCGGACGATCGTCGAAGGTTCTGCGGGAACAAATCCGATAAGTCCAAGAGCTTGCCAAAAGAAGCTCGTCGGAACTCGCCAAGTGGATCGTCGCAAGTCCTGGAGTTTGCCGGAAGTCCATCGGAGCATCGTCGGAGGTCTGTCGGATGTTCGCCGGAAGTTCGCCGGAAGAAGCAATTGATGCACCAGAGCAAGCTGTAGTAAATGTCTTAAGAATTATCGTAGTTAGCACGACGATTAAGTTAGAAATGGGAGGTGATCCCATTAACTTAATCAAGGGACAATTGGGCCCTTGAAAGAACCAAATTGGGTCGAATGGATCAACCCATTCGGACCCAGATCTCTTGGCCAGAGGTGGCACTGCTTGGGTCGACGGTGGCACCGCCCAGGGCTCAGTCTCCGAGTTCTGGCTGGGCGGTGCAACCGCCCCAGTCAGGCGGTGGCACCGCTTGAGCTCGGTCTCCGAGTTCTGCCAAGCGGTGCAACCACCCCTGACAAGCGGTGGCACCGCCTAGAGGCTCAGTTTTTGAGCTTTGCCAGGCGGTGCAACCGTCCCAGTCAAGTGGTGCAACTGCCAGACCCCGGAATTCCGGGAGATGACAGTTTTGAGCTCCAAATTCAAACTGGTTGGGGGCCTATAAATACCCCACTTTTTCAGCAATGAAAGAGCAACGAAAACCATCAAAATTCTGAAATTACTCTGTGATTTATAGAGCTCAAAAGTATTGTATAAGTTAAAAGTTCTTCTCCCTCTTTTCTTCGAAGTTCTAATCTTTCAAGAGAGGAGAGAAAAGTTTGTAAGGGTTGTCTCCTAATCCCGTCAAAAGGAGTGAATCTGTAAAAGGGTGGTTGGCCTTCGCCTATTGAAGGAAGGCCTCTAGTGGATGTCGGTGACCTCATCGGTGGAGGAAGCCAGAAGTGGATGTAGGTCAAGATTGACCGAACCACTTTAAAATCGCGTTGCTCTCTAGTTTGCATTTACTTTGAGCTTATTATCCTTACTGCAAACCTCCTCAATAGCTTACTGCCTTCTGTGCTTTTACGATTGCGTTTCCAAGTTCAGTATTTTCCGAATCGGTGTTTAGACGTAAATCGCTTTTCTCGTACGAACATCGTATTTTAGTTTGCGCTTACATTCTTGCTTAATCACAAGTTAAAGTGATTTACGAATCGGCTTTTCTATTGAAATCGTTTTTACCGTACAAACATCATATTTTAGTTTGCGCTTACATTCTTATTTCCATCATAACTGCAAACTACCTTTATAGATTTGTTTTAACTACTTCTTACCTGATCACAAGTTAAAGTAATTTATGAATCGACTTTTCTACCGAAATTGCTCTTGTCGTACGAACGCAGTAAGTTTTCCGCTGCACTAATTCACCCCCCCCCTCTCTTAGTGCTCTTGATCCTAACAATTTCAAATAATAGCGATAGTATTCAATAATGAATTCATGATGTCCAAGGGACTCATAGTATGACCAAGAAGAATGAACCGATAATGATATATCTCATAATACACAAGCTAGGCTAATCATGTTAGGTAGATATGATAATGTTGGACCATACCAAAATATTGGTCTAGACCAATAATTTTGCTGTCGACTCTTGTGGTGTGATGGATATGTGAAAGAATTAAAATTCATATCTAACATCTTACTTATTTCAAGAAGAAGGTGAAAAAAATACTATCTTACTTAAACAAAATTAATTTTAAAAGATTTGTCCCTGACTTGCATATAGTAGCTTCACAAGTCAAGTTTTCATGAGATTGTGTCTATCCTAACAAGTTTTATGAAATAAAGGTGTCAGCTAGCTTAATTGGTAAATATTTTAACTGTATATTACAAGGTCTTGAACTGGAATTCTACCTTCATCAGTTACTATTTACAAACTAAATGATATTACTGTTACCTTTTATCAATCATAATTCAATAAGTGAAATCCAATTAAATCGATCGATGATGACAATGCATCGATTTATACAATATTAGTTAAATTGGTGATTATTCTTCGGATCCACAATATTAAACCAAAAAATTGGTGATTATAACTTGTTAGGACACAATTTTCACATAAGAGAAGGTTACTAGTTTTAGGATTTAATTTTCTTACATTTATACTAGAGCTCGAGTGTGTTGTTTCCCGATGTTTTTTTGGTTAGTTTACATTTAGCATTATTATATGTCATAAACATGTTAGCATGAATTAGAGTTTTATGACTTGCTATTATTATAAAGGAATGTTGTATGAACTCAAACATTATGCATAAAAACTGACCCCAATTTTTAAAATAATCTGTGTGATTATTTTAAATGTGTTTCTCTTTTTTTTTTTTTTTTTTTAAGATTTTCTATGACAAACAATCAACTTTAAGTTCGAATTTATCATAAATTAAATTTTAGTTTGTTATTCGAAACTTATGTTCATCGAAACTACTGTTGATATAAAGAACACCCCAAACAAATTAGTAGATTGAAAGATATGATATTTAAAAAATGGGAGTTTAATTTTTCAAATCTAATTTCATTTATGTTTTTTCTTTATATCTATTTTATTATGCTAATTGAATCTCATCCAATTTGGACTATAGGCTCAGGTGCAATAGAACATGTAGGTAGGTAGAGGACTAGCAGCAGCATTCGTGGAGTATTAATGGATAAAACCTGATTCGATGTGAATTTATGTAAAAAAATAACCCCCAGAATGGAAGTTCAGATAATCGACACTTGCAAATTGGATTTGCGAATGGTCAATACTTTTTTCCTTACGTGATGTGTTTGTGTGCTACGGATGAAACTTGTTCTTCGTAAGTTAGAAGTTAATTTGATTTCTCATAGGAGGTGCTTTTATGATTTCTCAAACGATGATAATGAGCATAAAAACATAAAGAAGGCTCTCCCATTGTCTATGAGAGTCAATGAGAGATAGAGTTTACGAGAGTCAATCATGTCTAGAACCTTGTTGAACTCCCGATAGATTAGATTGTAAGACTATTGTGAACAAATGAGTTCTCAAAATAAAATAAAAATCCAATGGGACCACCGAAGGTATAAGGCAGGCATAGCTTTTCTCCAATAGTGAGATCTGTCGCAATTCTCCAATAGTGAGATCTGTCGCTAAGAGTTATATCCAACAAAAAGATATAGACTACTATGAAGCTTTTCTCCAATAGTGAGATCTGTCGCGATAGCTTTGGTGGCAAGTTTTGATTTAGAATTATACCAAATGAATGAATGTAAAAAACACATTTTTCAATGAAGAATTAGATGAAACAATCTACATTCAGCGATCTGTACATTTCATAGCTTAAGGGAGTGAGCACAAACCATGCAAACTCAAGAGGTCCATTTATGAGCGTAAACAATCATCCAAGTAATGGTATTGGAAATTTCATCATATCATAATCTCTTATGAATTTATGATAAAAGGAACAAGATTACTGTGTGTATGTTAACATTCAGAATAAAAGTTTATGATATTATCTTTCTATGTAGATGATATTCTACTTATCTCTAACATCAAGGAATGGTTGTCCTCTAATTTTGAGATGAAAGATATCAAAGAGGCTGTATACATACTTGGAGTTCAAATGAAAAGAGATAGATAGTTCAAAAAACTTATTAGCTCTCGAGACTTATATAAGAAAAGTTCTTAAATAATTTGATATATAAAATTAATTATATAGATACTTCTATAGCAAAAGGTAAGAGTTTAAACTTGAAAATATGATCGCAAGAGAGAAGACTTCCATGAAAAGAGTCTCTTAATGAGTCTCTTATTGTTGGGATTCTGATATATATATATATATATATATATATATATATATATATATATATATATATATATATATATATATATATATATATATATATTTTGTTATGTATACACATTCGATACACATTTAGACATATACTATATCGTAGGATTAATGAGCCATTATCAATCAAATCCTAGATACTAATTGGCTATTAGTATAAAAGATTTATACAAGAAAATGATAAGACTCTAAAGTCTTATCATCGAAGAAAGAGGAGAAATGGGGATGATAATGATCGCTTCGAGGGGATCGGCCTCCTTGATCGCTTCGAGGGGATCGACCCTCCTTGATCACTTCGAGGGGATCGGCCTCCTAGGGTTTGTCAAAAGACATAATAGTATTTTTCATAGATTATTGAAAAAAAGCAGTTACATCCCTATTTATAGAGTTCCACCCAGAGTCCATCAAGACTTGAACTCTAATAATAAATAAATATTAAATAAACCTCTACTTGACTCTAACTGAACCAAACTGACTCAATAAACAACTAGACCAAACATACTCAATAAACATTATTCAAAAGCTCAGAAAAAGGGTCCTAACAATTCCTCCCTCTTCAAATCAGCCTTGTCCTCAAGGTCGAAAGCGAAGATCAATCTCGGGGAGCTTATCTTTTCAAAGACTTGACCATAGACTATCTCAACGATCACAACCCGCTGATCAAGTAAGTATGGTCTCCACTTTTTTTTTTAGTGTAAGCAACAGTCGATCTTTTCAGTTTAGTAATCGTTGCATGAAACTTCCGCCCCTGTATAATCAATTTAATCTTTGAACCTTTGCTATCACAAGTGAAAATCCGTCCATCAATGATCTTTACTTGAATCATCATAGTCTTCAATGTGGTGGGTCAATCGATCAATAGTCTCACTGTCCATAAAATTGTTAGTGCTACTAGTATCAATCAAAAGTATAATAGGCCGATGCTCTAGAGTTCCAAAGAACTTCCATAGTTTTCTGGGTTAGAGTAGTCCGTTAATGTATGCATTGTATGTACGGTAGGTTCAACGCCTTCATTAGAATTTATACCTTCATGATCGGAGTCCAACTCTTCTGCTTTGGTTCCTCTCCAATTGGCTCAATCATCATATGTTGCCCTTTGTTTACATTGGTGCTCCATACTCCACTTTTCATCATAGTACAAACCCCTTGCTGATCTTTCCTTGCTAATTTTTTTCTCATGTAGATTTGCAAATGAGATCGCAGCTATCATAGTGCGGGGTTGACGAGCCTTAACTTCACACCGGATCTCTGGAATAAGCCCTTCAATAAATGTATCCAGAAGTTGTCGGTCTGACCAATCTCTAGCTTGATGTGATAATTTTTTAAACCTACTCTGATATTCCAACACTGTAGAAGTCTGACAAATTTTGGCGAGCTGTTCATCCACCTTCATGTACGAGTAGATTGTGTCACAATCTTGGAGCCCTTTTCTAGTATTTCCATATCTATGCAATATAGAACTTGAGCTCCCACCTTGTTGAAAGTTACTAAGGCTCCCCAGTAAGTTCTTTTTGAAATCATTAAGTACTTCTTGTAACCGGTTCTCAATTCTAATTTCCAATGCTTCCATTTGTGCTTTCACTGAGTCATCGGCGGCCATTTCGTAAGACTGCAAATCTATAATCTCAACACCTATTTTTGGCGTCGGTCAAGGGCATCAATCACTGCCCTATTCGGTGCTGCTGTTGTGATGTAGTCGGTGGCAACACTATGGGAATGAAGGGTTGCTGCGAGGATGCAGGGATGTAGCTGCGGTCGCCGCGTGGGAGGCAGCGATGCTTGTTGCGGTCGCTGCGTAGAGGGATCGAGGCAAGGCAGCGTACTTGCTGTGGTTTGTTGCCTGCGTTAAGCTGTTGGAGGGTGGCTGCTGCAGAATGAGGGTTGGTCGTTGGCGGAAGCGGCGACGGTGGTTACAATCGGCTCACGGTAGCAGAGAGTGCCACTGTTTTTTTTGCTGCGTACTCTGTTTTTGTCGCGACCCAATGAGTTGGCCAACAGGATCACCAGCGGTTGAGGAGAAGGCTCGCGTGGCTGGCAGCAGCGGTGATCGTTGGCTGGAGTGCAGCGCTGGCGATGGAGAAAAAAAAAGCGAGAGTCGTCGCTGGCGGGAAGCTGCGATGCTGGAGATGGGAAACAGGATGCTCTGTTTCTATCGCACCACAGCCGAGACGGCTGGCGATGCTGGCAACGGCGGTGCGGCGCTGATCGTCGGTGGCTGCAGCGGCAGCGGTGGAGAAGGAGGAGCCGGCACTGTCACGGTTGGGAATAAGGGCAACCGGTGAGTTGCCCTGTTTCCGGCACCACGGATCTGAAGCAAGGAGGATCGGGCTGCTTGGGAGGCGTCGCGGCGGTCGTCGCCCGGTGGCCCCCAGAGCGTGATGGGTCGGCTGGCGGCGATGGCGCTGGAGGGAAGAGGAGTGCTGGATACGGCGCGGCTGGTGGAAGCGCGGGCGCGATCGACGAGGGCTGCGGCAACAAAGGAACTCTGTTTCGCAACCGCTGCAACGAGGGGCTACGGCAAACGGCGGCCGCGACCCCGGGGGGGGCTACGGCTAGGGTTGGGCTGGGAGGCCGGCGGTGATCGATCGGCGGGATGCAGCGCCGGCAGTGGAAAGGAGGCAGCAAGGAAGGGCACGCCTGCCGGAGAGCAGGGCGGCGATGGGCTGGCCGCAGCGGAGGGAAGCGAGGATGCGTGGCTCGGTACTTTTCTCTTTCATTTACTTCTTTTTTTTTTTTTTATCGTTGCAGCGAGAATGCCAAGGATCGCTGCTCGATACCAATTGATAAGACCCTAAAGTCTTATCATCGAAGAAAGAGGAGAAATGGGGATGATAATGATCGCTTGAGGGATCGGCCTCCTTGATCGCCGAGGGGATCGACCCTCCTTGATCACTTCGAGGGGATCGGCCTCCTAGGGTTTGTCAAAAGACAGAATAGTATTTTTCATAGATTATTGAAAAAAAGCAGTTACATCCCTATTTATAGAGTTCCACCCAGAGTCCATCAGGACTTGAACTCTAATAATAAATAAATATTAAATAAACCTCTACTTGACTCTAATTGAACCAAACTGACTCAATAAACAACTAGACCAAACATACTCAATAAACATTATTCAAAAGCTCAGAAAAAGGGTCCTAACAGAAAAGTCCTTCGATACTAATCAATATACAAAATTATTAGCTCTCTTATACTAATAGGGCCATTATCAATTAAAAAACTTATTAGCTCTCTTATAAGAGACTTATATAAGAAAAGTCCGTAAATAATAATCGATATATAAAATTAATTACATATATTATCCTATAGCGAAAAGTAAGAGTTTAAACTTGAAGATGTGTTCAAAGATTTCAAAAGGAAGAGTTGCATGAAAAGAGTGTCGAGAGTTTGATATATATTTGTTATATACAAATATTTGAACATATGGGTGGGATTAGTGAGTCATTATCAATCAAACCTTAGATACTATAGATTATTTATTGTGTTATTAGGGAAGTGACTTGTGTTTGGTCGGCTATTTAGATTCTAATCGGGTTGGCAATTTTGATGAATACAAATTGATTTTTGGGTAAGCATTTCTTTTAAAAATGGTGCTATCTCTTAGAATAAAAATAAATCAACATGTATGCTTTATCAACTATGGAAGTTCAATTTATAACACGCATAGATATAATATAGCAGATTGTTTGGCTAAAAAGGTTGCTAGAGAATTTAGTAATTATGAATAAAATATACATGTATATATATATATATATATATATATATATATATATATATATATATATATATATATATATATATATATATATATATATATATATATGTTAGGATCGAAAATATTGTCAGCGGGTGAATTAGTGCGACGGATAAAAAAACAACGTCAATTTGAAAATCTCGTTCGATAGAAAATCGTATCGAAAATGTGTTCGACTTTAAAGCGTACAAAAGAGTGTAATGAGAAAGTAAAGCAAGTAAGACAGTTTGTATTAAAAGTAAATTACACATAGAAATGCAAATCGAGTTTTATAGTTGTTTGTTCGTTGTGACTTACATCCACTCCCGATTCCTCTTTCGTCGAGGCTATCGGCATCCACTAACGATCTTCCTTTAATGGGCGAAGATCAACTACCCTTTTATACTCTTTCTTTTTTCCCGGGTTTAGGAGACAACTCTTACAAGCCTCTCTTTTTTAGACCTCACTTCTCCCTTTAGATAAACTTCTAAATACTAGGAAGAAGTGATCCTAAATCCTAAGAGAGTTTCCCAAATTTTTTCTCAAGTATTTTTTCCCCTTTTTCAACTCAATTTCATGCTTTGTCGAAAGTGTTAACTCAAGGAGACTGGTAGGAGGAGAATGACTTTCCCTATAGATAGGTGTTTCTGGTTCAGGTTCAGGTGGGGGAGGTTCATGTTGAATCTTATATTTTGATGATGAAACCACTTGATATGTGTTTATGATTTAATCTACGTTTTGAGTGACGTAGGATGCTTCGATCAGGATAAGACAATTAAAGCAGAAAAATCATGTCGGGCCGGAGAAACATGTCAGAAGATTGGATGTCGGGCCGGTGGATCGGTCGACGTATTGACAGAAGGCTTCAGGCCGTGGATTCGGGCATCGGGCCAAGAAGAGCGGAGATTATGCTAAGGATATCGGAGTTGCAGAGTCAATTGGCCGATTGGGCAATAAGCCACAAGAGAGGATGATGCGCTGAAGAATCAGACGAAGCGTCGAGGGACCAATGACATATTGGACAACTTGATTAATTACTTAGGATTAATTATCTAAATCTAAGTTTTGTTTTAAGTGTGCAGGATTAACTATGATAGCTTGAAGACATAAAGCAAGTCTATCGGAGTCAAGTTCGATGGGTGTTCGACAGTCCGTCGAAAGTCTGAAGAATCGTCGGAAATGCTATCGGAACCAACCGAGAAGGAATTAGAGACTTGCTGAAGTTTTCGGAAGTCCGCCGAAGAGATCGTTTGAGGTTTGTGGAGATCACCGAGAAGGTTCTACTACTTGCCAAAGACTCGCTGAACTCGCCACAAGATTGGGAGCCTGCTAGGAGTCCGCCGGAAGAAATCCGAGGGTGTATCGGAAGTCCGTCGGAGGATCATCAGAAATCTCACCGGAAGGAAACTCGACGTTGCCAGTTAAAAACCTGCTTAGGACTATGTCTTAATTTCATAGTTTGCATGTAATTAGGATTAGGTTTAAGAGTTAATCCTATAACCTGGTTAGGGGCCAATTGGGCCTTAATATAAATTGGTTTGGGCCAAATTTGAAGCCCAACCAGTGACCCGTAAGGACGGGCGGTGGCAAGGCCTAGAACCCGAAGGATCAGGCGGTGGTACCATCGGACTGGGTGGTGGCACCGCCCAGCACCTGAAAGGTCGGGCAGTGACACCGCTATTAAACAGTCAATGTGACATTAATAGGCGGTACCACCGCCACTAACAAGCGGTGGCACCACCAGCTCCGGGAACCCAAAGGAATTCAAAATTTGGAGCCCAAATTTGAATCCTCTTTGGGTCTATAAATACCCCTCAATTCTCAGCAGAGAAGACATCTTTTTGAGAAGTTAGAAATTGAGAAAAAGCTTTAGCAAAGTCTTGTTTTTAATAACTTAAATGTTCACCTCCCTCTTTCTCTTTGAAAAATATGTAAGAGTATAAACTACTTATAAAAAGGTTGTAAGAGGGGTATTTGGTCCTTCCCCTTCAAAGTGATTTTCTAGTGGAAGTTGGGAGCCTCATCAAAGAAGGCTTCGCAAGTGGATGTAGGTCATTTGACCGAACCACTTTAAATTGCGGTGTTCCTTGAATGTGTGAGTGTTTAACTTTCTGAAACATTTATTTGCTTAGCAGCAAACTTTTAGTTTTCATCTCCTTCCTTTACTCGAGCTATTTTCACTAAGTAATCCTTCGTCAAATCGAAATCTCTACACATTTATGAAATCGATTTCAAACTTACAAGTTTCAATCTGCTACACTAATTCACCCCTCCCCTCTTAGTGCCGCTCCAATCCTAACAATTGGTATCAGAGCTGTGGTTTTCTATTTTGGTTTAACACCCAAACAAAAATGGCTCTTTTCGGCTTTCAAGAGGGTTACTCTCTCATTCGTCCTCCCTTTTTCAATGGGATGGACTATACTTATTGGAAAACTCGAATGAGAGTTTTCTTACTTTTTTTAGATTTGAATTTATGGCATATTGTCGAATCTGGCTTTAAAAGGTATTCCTTCCGATGAAAGATTGGAATGATTTGGAGAAGAAGACTTTTTCTTTAAATACTAGAGCTATGAATGCTCTATTTTGCGCTTTAGATAAAACAAAGTTTAATCCGGTTTCTTTATGCGAAATGACTTTCGATATTTGGCGCTTTCTTGAAACCACACACGAAAGCACAAGTAGTGTTAAGGTTTCAAAGGTTAATCTTTTAATACACGATTTTGAACTCTTTCGAATGAAACCAAGCAAAACCGTTGTTGATATGTACACCCGTTTTATGGATGTCATCAATGGTTTAAAAGCACTTGGTAGAAGTTTTTTGGATTTTGAACTTGTAAACAAGATTTTGCGTTCTCTTTCTAAAAATTGGAATTCAAAAGTAACTGCGATACAAGAAGCCAAAAACCTAAACGACTTTCCACTTGAAGAACTAATTGGTTCGTTAATGACATATGAAATGGTGCATAAAGCACATGATGAACATAATGAACAAAATAATCTTTCAAAGAACAGGAAGAATTTGGGATATAGAACACATGAAGACCACTTGAGCATAAACTCAAGTGATGGTGAATTTGAACTTGCAAAGAAATTTAAAAAGTTAATAAAATAAAAATTAAAGAATAAAAAAAATAGAACTACTTGCTTTGAACGCAAGAAGAAGAACACAAATTGGGATGAATGAAGCTCCTCCGAAGATGAGGAGAAAATGAACGAAGGCGAGGTGGCAAACTACGTCTTAACCGCTTTCAATGATGAGGTAATCAAAATCTCCCTAATTTTCTTTGAAATTACATAATGCTTTTCATAATGCACTTTTTTTTATAATTTAGTTTTGAATCAATTTTCTTGAAAATTAAATGTTTAAAAATAAAAATGTAAAAATATGATCATGCTCGTAATTTTAAAAATGACAATGAAAATTATATATTTTATGTTAATGCAATAAAATGTTAGATATAAATCTAATACTTGTACACCTAGTAAGATTAATCTTATGTATGTGCTTGAGAAGCAAGAATGTGTATTTTGATGATTTTCATATTGATTTTCAATGACGATGCATGGTTTTGTATGGAAAGCTTGATGATTTTTGTATGAACCTTGTCTTTGGTTTTTAAAC
Source organism: Musa schizocarpa (assembly GCA_900464855.2). NCBI lineage: Eukaryota > Viridiplantae > Streptophyta > Magnoliopsida > Zingiberales > Musaceae > Musa > Musa schizocarpa. Next base: position 29,587,686 of record LS990920.1, on the reverse strand, counting down.
ATGATGTATGGTTTTGACATAAGAACAAAATTTGAGCATGCTAATATAAAGTCAATCACATAAATTAAAACTAAAAAAATTTTAGTTATCTATAAGAATCATTCAAAATTATGTTCAATGAAACCAATGCATAATGATGTAATGAAAATATTAAATATTTTGATATCATGATTGACGATTTTATACATGAGATTTTAAAAGTTATATATGATGATTTTTGTGAATTTTTATTTCGATCCTAAACATTGATGCATGTTTTTATTTGCCATAAAAGAAAAGAACATGCATGTATGAAATAAATCACATGAATTAAAACAACTAAAAAGTGGAAAGGTTTCTTCTTAAAAAAATTATTTTTCTGAATTTATCAATTTTTCAAAAAGGGAAATTAATGAATCTATTTGTATCACTTTTGTGAATATCTTGAAAATGATCTTGATTTGATGATTTAAATGAGCTTTATCTTGATTTTTTTAATTTATAAATTGAGATTTTTATGCTTAAGTCAAGATTCTATATGCATGAATTAATGTCTTATTTTCTTACAAGATTCAATGAATTCTATCTTTTTCATGATTTCCTATGAATTCTTTACATTATTTATTTAAGAGGAGATTTGTTAAAATGAATCACAGTTTCTCTTGAATTTTTGGAATTATAACTTGAGTATTCATTTTATAAATCAAGATTATTAATCATAATTCTCTCATTTTATCAAAGAGAATATTTTTCAAAATGAATAATTAAGCTGTTTTCTCTTGATTTTTCGATACCCACAATTTGAGAAAATGTACCTTGATACTTGGAATATTTTATGCATAAATTGATTTTCTTTATGATTCAATACTCTTTTGTAATTCTGATATGTTTATTGCATGATATGATTGAAACACTATTATAAAAGAAAAAGAAAATTATTAGCTTGCTAATTGTAAAAATATATGCTAGCTTGAATGATAAAATATGAGATTGTCTATAGTGCAAATTTATGTTCTTATCACATGTGTAGATTGAAATAATAATTAGAATATTGATGGTTTTTATTATAAAATTTATTTTTTGATCCTAAATGATTGATGATATATATATATATATATATATATATATATATATATATATATATATATATATATATATATATATATATATATATATATATATATATATATATTGGTACAAAAACGACAAAGGCATGCTTATATGAAACAACTAAATAGAGAGAAGTATTTTTCTTAAAAATTCTTTTTCTTTATCTTATTGACTTTGATGAATCCATTTGTATTATTTTTATGAATCTCATGGATTAAGAAAATGATTTGAATTTAATGGGTTTTATTGAAATCATGATATTGATTTCTCATAATTATAATTTAAATTTTCTATTGAATGAAACGAGATTGTTTTCTATTTAAAAGGAGATTTGTCAAAATGTTTCATAGTCTTTTAGTATTCATGATCTTGATAATTATGTTTTGAAACTTTATGTAGATCAAGATTGTTCATCATGATTCTCTCTTTCAATATTTAAAGAGGAGAATTTTTTAGATGAATCATGATTTTGATGATTTAATATTTGATATGCATAAATTGAGATCTTGCTCTCCTATTATTCTTTTTGCTATTCACCAAAAAGAAGACTAATTCTAATAAACCATGATATGCTATATGAAGTAATATCTCATCACCAAATTTTTTTTTTTTGATATTCCTTCATGTGATGATATGAATGCATGAAACACTTATGATATGATTTTTATACAATTCCGTGTATTCATAAAATATTTATCTCATTACCCAATTAATTCTTCTTGATATTACTAATGTGATGAAATGAAATTATGCATGAAATACAAATGGGGAGAAGTTTTGATCATGCATGGTAGGATGCAATTTGACAAATTAATACCATCATGATTTGAAACATTTATGATTTGAAATTATGCATGCAATTGCTTTTTATTGTGATGATATTTGCATATAATGTGTATCATGAATGCTCTAAACGATGAATGCTTGGCATCATGATAAAAATATTGATAAATGCTATGATTTGTTACCAAAATGATGTATCATGTATGATATGTCCATAGTGATTAATTTATTTGTATAATGCATGAAGTAAGGATACAAATGTAAAGTTTTGAAATTATGCATATTTTAATTTGAAAACATAATGATGCACAAATAAGATTGATACTTACCTTTATCATGATTTAAAAATTGATGTAAAGGGTCTTTCTTTCTTTTTGCCAATGAAAAAGGGGGAGAAAGAGTTGCTAATGTGCTATCTTGAATTGATATAAAGGGTCATCTTAGAAAGAAATTAGCTAGCTTGCACAAGTCAAGAAAATGCAAAAACTTGTTTACTTTCTTGCACATCTAAAGAGAAGATGCAAATGTAACACTTGCCAAATTGTTTGCTTGCCTCATGTAAAATATTGTCTCTTGCTAGTTTGACATTTTGCTAAAGAAGAAAAAATGACACTTCTCAAAAGAGAAGAAAGAGCTTGCTATCTTGAACATCACAAGTTTGCCTATCTTAAGAAAGAAAAATTACAAAAGTGCTATCTTGCCTATCTCAAGAAACAAAACTTATAACTTGCACATTGCAATAGGAAGCAAGAATCATGAGCTTACACAAGAAAGCTATCTTGCATTTGCTTTTGAAATTTTTGCTAGCTTGTGTGTAGCAAAACTTGCATATCATAAAAATTGCTAGCTTGTAGCCTAGAGAGAAGCAAACAATTGCTAAACTTGCACATCTTTAATTACTAGATTGCATGATGATAAAATTTGATACTATATTTATTATGCAATGATTTGAACTTTTTATTTCCAAACACATGATAGTGGAACTTCTCCTTTTTGTTGATGACAAAGGGGGAGAAGTATGATCATGTTATGCATGATGACGTATTACAAATATTTATGATGAATAATTACAATGACTTGAATTTAGTTTGAATTCAAGGTTCTATCATTATGGCATATTGATTGGTGGAGTTTGTTTAAACTCCGGGAGTTAAGGTTAACTCCATCATCAAGGTTAACTCCATCATCAAGTGGTTGTCATCATCAAAAAGGGGGAGATTGTTGAATCTTATATTTTGATGATGAAACCACTTGATATGTGTTTATGATTTAATCTATATTTTGAGTGATGTAGGATGCTTCGATCAGGATGAGATAATTAAAGCAAGAAAATCATGTTGGGCTGGAGGAACATGTCAGAAGATTGGACGTCAGGCCGGTGGATTGGTCGACGTATCGACAGAAGGCTTCGGGCCATGGATTTGGGCATCGGGCCAAGAAGAGCGGAGATTATGCTAAGGATATCGGAGTTGTAGAGTCAACTAGTCGATTGGGCAATAGGCCGTAAGAGAGGACGATGCGTCGAAGAATCAGACGAAGCATCGAGGGACCAATAACATGCCGGACAACTTGATTAATTGCTTAGGATTAATTATCTTGATCAAAGTTTTGTTTTAAGTATGCAGGATTAACTATTGAAGATATAAAGCAAGTCTACCAGAGTCAAGTTCGATGGGTGTTCGAGAGTCCGCCGAAAGTCCGAAGAATCATCGGAAGTGCTACCGGAACCAACTGAGAAGGAATCGGGGACTTGTCGAAGTTTTTGGAAGTTCGCCGAAGAGATCGTCGGAGGTTCGCGGAGATCACCGAGAATGTTCGGCTACTTGCCAAAGACTCGTTGAACTCGCCACAAGATCGGAGGCCTATTGGGAGTCCGCTGGTAGAAATCCAAGGGTGTATCGGAAGTCCGTCAGAAGATCGTCGGAAAGCTCGCCGAAAGGAAACTCGATGTTGCTGGTTAAAAACCTGCTTAGGATTATGTCTTAATTTCATAGTTTGCATATAATTAGGGTTAGGATTAAGAGTTAATCCTATAACCTGGTTAGGGGCTAACTAGGCCCTAATATGAACTGGTTTGGGCCAAATTTGGAGCCCAACCAGTGACCTGTAAGGACGGGCGGTGGCACCGCCCAGAACCCGAAGGATCGGGCGGTGGTACCACCGGACTAGGTGATGGCATCGCTTAGCACCTGAAAGGTCGGGTGGTGGCACCGCTACCGATAGGCGGTGGCACAGCCAGTAAACGGTCAATGTGACATTGACAAGCGTTGGCACCGCCAGCTCCGGGAACCCAAAGGAATTCAAAATATGGAGCCCAAATTTGAATCCTCTTGGGGTCTATAAATACCCCTCAATTCTTAGCGGAGAAGACACCTTTTTCAGAAGTTAGAAATTGAGAAAAAACTTTAGAAAAGTCTTGTTTTCAATAGCTTAAATATTCACCTCCCTCTTTCTCTTTGAAAAATCTGTAAGAGTATGAACCACTTGTAGAAAGGTTGTAAGAGGGGTATTTGGTCCTTCCCATTCAAAGTGATTTGCTAGTGGAAGTTAGGAGCCTCATCGAAGAAGGCTTCGCAAGTGGATGTAGGTCATTTGACTGAACCACTTTAAATTGCGGTGTTCCTTGAATGTGTGTTTAGCTTTCTAAAACATTTATTTACTTAGCAGCAAACTTTCAGTTTTCATCTCCTTCCTTTACTGGAGCTATTTTTACTAAGTCATCATTCGTCGAATCGAAATCTCTACACATTTACGAAATCGATTTCAAACTTATAAGTTTCAATCCGCTGCACTAATTCACCCCCCCCCTCTTAGTGCCTCTCCGATCCTAACAGTTCAGTCCTCCTAGGTAATCTAGTCAAAATTTTATTTCTTACTATGTATTTTAATCTCCTTAATAGGTTTCATTGAATCGATTTAGTTTTAAGGTTTCTTCATTAGATGTAATAACTATGTTATATGCACGCATTAGTATATTGATTAAACCACCATAAAGAAGTATTGTATCTTTTGTTGATAGTTCAATCATGTTTTGTTTTATTGGATATCCAAAATATTTGTCGTATCCTATCATAATCCAATACATTGTTCCTAATTTTATTTGACTAACTTCATCATTTTGATGTTGTTTTGGAAGTAGGATACTTATCATTATGTGATATAACAATTTTGTGCTAAAGGGTAGCAAATGTTCACAACTTTTTGGAACGATGGAAAGATTTAGGTTACCAAAGATAGTTCCTAATGCCTCAGAATATGTAACCCCAATTGATTCTTCATCCCATAGCTCTCTAAAGTAATAACTCTTTTTTTCTTATGAATTCTTATAAGGTTATAAATTACACTATCCGTAATGGGTATGTGATGCCCTAAGAGATAAGTGGATACCTTATCATTTTCATCTACTTGCAAGTTGTTGTAAAATAACTGAATAAGTCTATGATAAATGAGTTCACTTATTTGAAGGATTAGAATGACATCTAAGTTGGCAAACAATTGAATTTGTTCTAAATTACCCAATTCTTCTAGATTTACATATTTTTCCTTATGAATAATTCTAGATTCAAAAGTTGAGAATTTAAGGGCATATTAGGGGGAATCAAAGAGTACGGAGTCATATGTTTCATTTACTCTCCTCTTTCCTTCATCTCTTAAGGATATTCTAAATGCCATGATACTATACACATAATCAATGAGAGAACTACATATAAGAAGCAAGATCTATCAATGAATTAAGAGAAAAGTTTTGAGAATTACCCTTGTAGTGATCTCTTGAAAAGTTGAGATTGATCCTTAGATTTGTAGAAGAGAAGGGTTTTCTTGGGTTTTTAGAGGAAGAGCAAGGAGAATGAGAGGTGGAAAAGGGTTTAGAGGTGTGAGGAAGAGGTCTAGGAAGGCTTGGGGGCAGTTCTACCACTGGTCCTAGAAGCCCTTTTATAGGGCAAAGTTGCGGCCGATGCTACCACTAACTGGGCAATGTCATCGCCTACAACTAGTGCTTACTGGCAGTGCTACCACCAGTCCAATGGTATGACTACCGATGCACTATTTTCCTCAATCTATTTGTTTTCTTTGTCTAGCATCATTGTTTTTCTTTTTAGATATAGCAAGTACTCTTGCCTTATTTCCTAAGTAAGATCATAGTCATTTTATGGTGCAAACACTTATTTGCATAAATATTATATCAATTCATTTTAAAGTTTTAACTTTCGTAAGAATATGATCGGTTCAAACATATCAATAATCAGTTCAAACAAATGATCCATGGATCAGATCTCTAGTTTTGTGAATTGGAGAGGGAACAAGAGTAAACGATATAAAAAAAGAAGACTCAATTTTCAAAAGTCAAGAAATCTGAAAAATATAAGAGAGGAACTCATCTATAAGAGTTCTCAAATTTTTTTTTTTTGAAATCAAGATCAAAGCTTTCTCCACTTTTGTCAATGTCTAATTTAGTGGAGGTACTCATAGGAGTATTGATAGCCTTTTAACTATCCATATTAAACCATTTTAATAAGTCTAATACATACTTTGTTTGATTAAGAAAAATACCATCATTAATTTGTTTGATTTGTAAACCTAAAAGAAGGTTAGTTCCCCCATCAAACTCATTTCAAACTCTAGACTCATACTCTTTGCAAATGATTCGCATAAAAATTCATTTGTAGAACCGAAAATAATATCATCAACATAAATTTGAATAATAAAAAAATTATTTTTAAAATTTTTAATAAATAATATGGTATCACTCTTGCCTTTAGAGAAATTATTTTGGATAAGAAATGAGCTAAGTCTCTCATACCAAGCCCTTGGGGCTTGTTTCAATCCATAGAGAGCTTTAGTCAATTTAAACACATGATTAGAAAGATTATCATTCTCAAATCTAGGAGGTTGTTCAACATAAAATTCTTCGAAAATAAAACCATTAAGAAAAGTACTTTTAATATCCATTTGAAATAACTTAAAATCATTACTACTAGCATAAGCAAGGAGCATCCTTATGGTTTCTAATCGTGCCACATGAGCGAAGGTTTCTTCATAATCGATACATTTTTCTTAGTTGAAACCCTTGGCCACTAATCTAGCCTTGTTTCTAACCATGATACCAAATTCATCTTGCTTGTTTCTAAAGACTCATTTAGTACTAATAACTAAATGGTCATTTAGCCTTGGAACAAGCTTCCACACCTCATTTCTCTCAAATTGATTCAACTCTTCTTGCATTGTGATAACCCATGAATCATCTTTCAAGGCCTCATCAATATATTTAGGTTCAATTTTAGAGAGAAAAGAGGTATTGACACAAAAATTCTTAAGAGAAGAACGAGTTTGAACCCCTTTTGACGTGTCTCCTATGATTAGCCCCTTAGGATGAGCATCTGCATACTTCCATTCCTTGGGTAAGGATATTTTGGAAGAAGATGCATCCAAGTTGCTAGATAGAGAAAGGGTTTCATTTAAATTTAAAGCATCAAAATTAAGATCATCATCAAAATCATTTTTCTTAACTCAGGAAACTTCATTAAAAATAACATGAATAGATTCTTCTATAACCAAAGTTCTTTTGTTAAAGATACAAAAAATCTTAGAAATAGAATAATAATTAAGAAAAATCCATTCATCGAACTTTGCATCAAACTTTCCTGATGCATCTTTTTCATTCAAGATAAAATATTTATACCAAAAAATTTTAAAATATGATACATTAGGTTTTTTGTTATTCCATAACTTATAAGGAGTTTTGGAGAGTAATGGTCTTACTAGAATCCTACTCATGACATAGTATGTCATATTTATGATTTCAGCCCAAAAAATATTTAGGAAGTCTATGGTCGTTTAACATGGTTCTAGTCATTTCTTGTAAGTTTCTATTTTTTTTTCTACTACTCCATTTTGTTGAGGATTTCTTGGAGTAACGAAATTGTGGTTGTATCCATTAGATTCATAAAATTCTTGAAAATCATAGTTTTGAAATTCACCACCGTGATCACTTCGAATTGATGAAATCATAAAACCCTTTTCATTTTGAACAAGTTTACAAAACTTAGAAAAATGCCTAAAGCAATCACTTTTGTGTGCCAAAAACTAAGTCCAAGTGTATCTACTATAATCATCCACGATAACAAAGGAGTATTTGCTATCTCTTAGGCTTGATGTAGCAATTGGTCCGAACAAGTCCATATGAATCAATTGCAATGGTATAGAGGTGTTTATTTGGTTCTTTAGTTTGAAACTACCGTTTATTTGTTTTTCTAGTTGACATGCATCACACGCACTGTCTTTAACGAACTTAATGTGAGGAATTTCTCTTACAAATTCTTTAGATGAGATTTGAGAGATTAATTTTATATTAGCATGACCTAATCTCCTATGCTAAAGTCAAGCATCGTCATTCAAAACTGAAAAACACATTTTATCACAAAGATCATCAATGTCGATAGTGTATACATTATTTTATTTTAGGGCAATCATAGATGTGTTTTGTGTGGTTTTTCAATAATGCAAGCATTGGATTCAAATCTAATGATGTATCCTTTATCACATAATTGACTAATGCTCAAAAGGTTATATTTTAAGCTATCAACCAATAATACATCTCCAATAAAGAAGTTGGATTTGTTACCTATGGTTCTTTTGTTATTGATTTTACCCTTATTGTTGTCTCCGAAGGTGACATATCCTTCGTCTAGGCTAGTGAGTTTAGAGAATTGAGATGGATCTTCAGTCATGTGCCTTGAGCATCTACTATCAAGGTACCATCTCTTGCTCCTAGCTTGTGATGATAAATATTTCTACTAAAAATGATGATTTTTAGGTACCCATTTGACCTTCGGTGCCTCAAAAATCGATCTACACAACTTATCATGTTGTATTGAGTCATTTGAGGTTCCTTTAAGAACCTAAATCAATTTATGTGGACTATATCTCTTAAATGGATATTTGTACACAACATATCCAAATTTACAACAAAAGTTACATTTATTTTGGGGTGAAATATGCAAGATAGGGCCTTTAACAAAGATGGTTGAATTTTTATGAGTGTTACTCACAAAGTCGATTTTATATCTTCTTTTATGAACGTGACCCTTATTGGCAAGGATCATGTTCAAGGACTTGCTACCAACCTCGAATTTTTCTAAGGTTTTTTTGAGTAGCAAGTTTTCCTTTTTAAGTATTTCTAATTGATCATATTTTGTGCAAGGAGCTAAACTATCATTATACTCAATTTTTAGTCTATAAAAATCACTAACAAGATAAGCGTGTTCTTTTTTTAACAATTTATATTTTTTACTAACTAATTTACATTAATAAAATAAATTATGAAAAGCGCATAGTAATTCATCAAAAGATAAACTTGCATATAATGAATTGCTTACCTTATCTCCAATAGCAATTAGCGCATAGTGAGCAACTTGCTCGATGTTGGTTTGCTCCTCTTCACTTGAGTCGTCCCATATTGCTTTAAGAGCATTCTTCTTCTTTGGTTGTTTCTTCTTTGCTTGGGGACATTCGCTTTTGAAATGTCTTAGCTTCTTGGATTCGTAGTATATGACTTATTCTTTCTTGGGTTTAAATTTATTTTTAATATCATTTCTAAATTTATTCCTTTTTATGAATTTTTTAAACTTTCTTGTCAAGAGTGCTAAGTCATCATCATAGTCCTCATCACTTAATTTTCTTTCAAGTGATCTTCTTGAGTTCTTAGTATCATATCCTTCTTATTTTTTGGAAGGTTATTCTCAAGCTCTTCATGAGCATTGCAAGTCATCTCATAGGTTATTAATGACCCGATTAATTTTTCGAGAGAAAAATTATTTAAATCCTTGACCTCGTGAATGGTCGTTACTTTAGG
>LS990920.1:29562962-29572962 GCA_900464855.2 Musa schizocarpa | reverse complement strand
AAAGGGAGATTAATAAATCTATTTATATCACTTTTATGAATCTCTTGGACCATAAAAATAATTTTAATGATTTAAATTTGAATAAATCTTTATCAAAATCATGATCTTGATTTCTCATGATTTATAACTTGAAATTGCTTATAAATCAAGATCTTATTTTTTTAACTCCCATGTTTCTTCTTGTCGTTTAATAAAGAAGAAAAATTATCCAAATGAATCTTGAATGCTCTTTCAGTATTCATGAATTGAATATAACTTGTGATTTTTTTAATCGTCATTTTGATTTCTTGATATTCGATATATGAGATTTTATTATTAATCAAAATTTCTCATTAATCGATCTCCTACAATTCTACTTGATATTTTCTTAAGAGGAGATTTTCTAAGTGAATCATGATTTTTCCTTATGAGTTCTTGGATTTATTACTTGATTTTCTTTTAAAACAAGATCTCTTTTTAGTACTCCTATGATTTTTCTTGATATTTTATTTAAAGAAGATATTTACTATATGAATCATGTCTTTTGGTATTCAAATGATTTGATCCTTCATGACATGATTTCTTTGTACTTATGACTTACATGGCTTGAAATGTTTTGGAATGATGCATGCAACACTATGATTTTTTCCCTTAGATAAAAATGCATGCAACACTATGATTTTTCCCTTAGATAAAAATGCATGCAATACTTTGATTTTTTTAAATAATATAAAAATTAATAATTATCATTTTATGATAGAATGATGATTTGGAATCATGTATGTAATGATGATGTTATATTTTATATTTTATGATTTGGAATAATGCATGCAATGATGAAATATTCATGAATTTGAAATAATGTATGCAATACTTATGATAATGATGTATATGATGTATTGCATATGATGTGTATCATTAATGTTGATCAATGATAAATGCCTAAAAATTTTAATGTTTGAGTATCTGATATGCTCATTAATGATAATTGATTTATTTTTTGGTATCATGCATAAAAATTAAGGTTTTTAAAATTATGCATGTTTTAATTCAAATATATAATGATGCACAAATAAGATTGATAATTATCTTTGTCATAACTAAAAATTGATATAAAGGGTCTTCCCTTCTTTTTGATAATGACAAAGGGGAGCAAGAATTTCTAGCGTGGACATCATGAAAAGAGGCAAACTAGCTAACTTGATTAATGCTTAGTATTAATTGTCTAGATCGAAGTTTGTTTTACATGTATAGGATTAACTGCAATAGAAGTAAAACATGCAATAGGAGTTGCACCGAAGTCAAGACCATGATCACGTTGGGGGTTCGAGAGTTTGATGGAAGTCCGGACGGTCATCGGAGGTTCTGCGGGAACAAATCCGAGAAGTCCAGGAGCTTGCCAAAGAAGCTCATCGGAACTTGCCTAGTGGATCGTCACAAGTACAGGAGTTTGCTGGAAGTCCGCCGGAGCATCGCCGAGGGTTCGTCAGAAGTTCGTCGGAAGCTCGCCGGAAGAAGCGATTGACGCACCGGAGCAAGTTGTAGTAAATGTCTTAAGAAATATCGTAGTTAGTACATAGATTAAGCTAGGAATGGGTGGTGATCCCATTAACTTAATCTGGGGGTAATTGGGCCCTTGATAGACCTAAATTGAGCCGAATGGATTAGCCCATTCGGACCCAGATTTCTTGGCCGACGGTGGCACTGCCTAGGAGCTCAAGAAAACTGGGCGGTGCAACCACCTAGGTCAGGCGATGGTACCGCCTGAGCTCAATCTTCGAGCGAGATTGAGCGGTGGTACCACCCTTGTCAGGCGGTGGTACCGCTTGGGCTTAGTCTCCGAGCAAGACTGGGCAGTGGTACCGCCCCTGTCAGCGGTGGTACCGCTTGAGCTCGGTCTCCGAGAGGTAGTACCGCCCAGTTATGGCGGTAGTATCGCTAGGACCCCGAAAATCCAGGAGATGACATTTTTTAGCTCCAAATTCAAACCAGTTTAGGGCCTATATATGCCCAACCCTTTCCTATATGAAAGAGCACCGTAAATCCAATCTTACTATGTGATTTTTAGAGCTCAAAAGTGTTGTAAAGGCTAGAAGTTCTCCTCCATCTTTTCTTCTAAGTTTTGATCTTTCAAGAGAGGAGAGAAAATTCTGTAAAGGTTGTCTCCTAAGCCCGTCAAAAGGAGTGAAACTATAAAAGGGTGGTTGGCCTTCGCCTATTGAAGGAAGGCCTATAGTGGACGTCGGTGACCTCATTGAAGGAGGAAGCTAAAAGTGGATATAGGTCAAGATTGATCAAACCACTCTAAATCTCGGTTTGCATTTACTTTCTGTTCTGTATCTTAACTGCAAACTGCTTCCATAGCTTTATTTTAACTGCACTTCGCCTAATCTAAGTTAAAGCAATTTCTGAATCGGCTTTCTTACCGAAATCGTTTTTATCGTATGAACGTTGTTTTAAATCGTCGAAAGTTTTTCGCTGCACTAATTCAACCCCCCCCCTCCCTCTCTTAATGCTCTTGATCCTAATAATAATATGTATAAAAAAATTATTTATCGTACTAATTTTGAGATTTAGTTTTCTTATAGATCCTTGGATCATATGGCTTCATTAAGGTATAAATGATCTAGTATAACATTTTTGACACCTTCATGTATTAAACTTTCCCAATTACTTTGTGAGAAAATATTAGTGAGTGGTTCATCCACCTTCCTCTTGCCTAAATAACATCGTTTAGATTTTTGACAAAAGAGTTGAAGTTCTATTTCATTAACGATCGATGTCCGAAAAAGTTTACAATAGCCTTAATAATCATCTAATAAGTTGATTATCTCATGTATCTATTATCTCATGATATTAAAAAACAAGACTTAGTGATTGATCGATACATTCTTTTATTAATTCACACCTTCATCATTTGCCTCAGTGAGGTTTCTTTGGTTAGATACGAAGAAGCTTCTGACTATTATATTCTAGAAAGAAAACTAACATATCATTGATGAGGCTCTCAGAGAGAAAAGTGAACATCTCAAGGGGTAGGAACCCTATAGGAATGGACTTTATTTCCCTCAAAACATCATCTTAGGGTGGCACTCAAGATGTTAATCACAATGCACCCTTAAAGGCAAAAGATGCTCATCGCTCACTTAACTAAGTTGGTAGTAGCTTGACTCGATAGAGTTAACCATGTCTTTTAAGTCAGATACATCCTCGAGATAATCATGCCTTCAAGTTTGTTATGACTGTCGAGATAACCATACCTTTAACTAAGTTGAACTATTTGATTGACTATTTTTTAGGATAGTCATAACTTTGAGATAGCCATTCCCTAAGTTGGTCACTTCCTCGAGATGATTGCGCCCTCAAGTTGATCCCTTGTCGACTTGATTGTGTCCTCAAGTCGGTTGCCGATCTTTAAAGTCAATCGTTGCTTTAAGTCAACTATAACCTCAAGATGAGTATGTCCTCAAAATAATCATGTCATTTAGTGGATCATCCCTTGAGACAGTCACACCTAGAAGTCAACCATAAGTTATCCATCATCTTTAGGTCGAGCATACATTATCTTTGAAATACCTTAAGTACCCAAGTACGTAGAATGCCATACGTTATCATGTGCTTATATTTCAAAACTTGAGATTTACATGGATAATAGAGTAAAATCATATATTACCTTAAAATCCATGGATAATAGAGTATTCAATTTTAATAACTAAGTAGGAATGTAAAAAAACGATTTGCATGGGATGGTAGGCAATAAAGAAATATACATAATTCATAACCACAATTCATTAATTCCTCCCCATCGTTTAAGATTAGTGCATATGTTTGATCGGAGTCGGAGTCGGAGTCGGTAATCAATCGGGTCCGTCCACATGACCCATCAGGAATCATCCATCCACGCGTGTGGAAAGTTCCTCGATAATTCGCACCTCTCTAGCACGTGCACAACACGTGGTTTCCAACCCTTCCCTTGCCTTGTTTCTCTTCCCGTCGCCTGGAGTCGTACTTAAATTGCTCGTGAGTCTCAATCCCACCTTGTCTTTCCATCGTCGACGACGATCTCATCTCTTTGCAGCAGCACCAACTCCGCCCCCTTCTCTGCCGTCTGGATATCTTCGTGTTCACATCGACCCGATCCCATCGAGAAGAGGGAACAGGGCATATCACGTTAGGAAGTGGTTTGATTCGATCCGATCGACATGGATCTCGAGCTGAGGGCGGCTCGGGAGAAGCTGGAGAGGGAGCAGAGGGAGCGCAAGGAGCGGGCCAAGGCCAAGCTCGAACGAGAGAAGCGGGCCAAGGCGGAGGCTGCCCGCCAACGCGACGCCATCGAGGCTGCCCAGCGTTCCAAGCGCCTCGACGCCGCCCGCACGCAACTCGAGGTCTCATATGTCTCTTTCTCCTTCTCTGTCTGTATATGTCTTTCAATGTTTATTTCTTGCTCAATTAGGCAAAAAGTTCTCTTCTTTCACGTACGCTTCACTGTTGGAATATGCATAGCATTGGTAACCCAGGTAACGTATATTTCTATTCTGGGGAAGAATCTAGTTCCTGTTGTGGATACAAAGCTCGTGGATTTGTTGATTGTATGGGCACAATTTTTGCCTTGGGTATGTTTCTGAAGAAGTTGGTATTTCAGAATGCAGGTTATGTCAAAGTTAACAATTAATCAAAATTGCAATTGTTTGTTAACAGAAGAATAGACGTCAAAGTTTGCGGATATCATTATAATCTTGCCTGGTTGTTGGTCATTCATCCAATAGAAGTCTTTCTGGGCTTGTAAAACATGCTTGCTCATAGATCGTAGCCGTAGATAATCTTTCTTCAATTTGTTCAACTTGCAGAGTCTTGTAAAATTTAGGAAAACTGGAAGTCACCAAAAGTTTAAAGGGCGGAATTAGATTTTTTGGGCCTTGGGATTTGGTTATGGTTCAATCTAGATATGATCATCTGGAATCTTTAAGGTTTTAGATATGATAATATTGTTTGAAGTTCTGGATTATCAATTGCAGAGGATGAATATTTTTTTATTTGGTGTGTTCTTTTTAGTGACGTGGGTATTAAGAACATATTCGCTTGAAGATTCATATGCCAAATATAATCAATTCTTTGTCAATAATTTTGGTCTAATGGCTTGCTGATATGATCTGCTTTAGTTATTTTACATATTAAATTTCCACCTACAGCATTAAATGCTTATCATCATAAATCAATTCTATCTAGTTTTAGACTCTCTGAATCTGTTGCTTAGTGTGATACCTTGTATGCATGTTGGTTTAAGTGATCAAATTTATTGCATCACAAATTCACCATGTGGTGGCTTGTTGTGATGCCTGCTTGCTGTATCAGCCTCTCTCTGCATGTAGAATGCATTTACTTGATTAATGAAGAGTAAATTAGAAAATATGTCGAGAATGCCTAATCTTGTCTTTTCATTGCCATTGAAGAATTCTAATGTGTATTTTTTCTGGTATGACATTTTTTCCTTTCAGTTCTTTCTTGCAAACTTCTTTTCGACGTTCTTAACGTAAAATCTAATACCTCTTTTAGGCGGAACGACAAATGGAAGAAAGCATGCTTCGAGGAAACGGAGTCATATTTTCCCATACACTTGAAGCTGTACCTTTTAATGGGTTTGGAGATAAAATCAAATTACCACCTTCATGCTTTAGAGAATTGTCTGATCAAGGGGCCCTGGATAAAGGTCCCATGTATTTCAGGCTGTCAATAATTAACGAGTTGGTTCCATTAGATAATAATGCTACTGACCAAAGAGAACATCAAGCAACTCATTCAGGAGTTTTGGAATTTACTGCGAGGGAGGGTTCAGTGGAATTACCTCCACATGTATGGAGCAATTTACTTTCTGGTGTCAGTCTAGATGTTCCTCTTGTCGAGGTGCACTATGTTAGCTTGCCCAAAGGAACTTACGCAAAATTACAAACAGATGGGATGGGCTTCTCTGATATTCCAAACCACAAGGCTGTACTTGAGACAACTCTACGCAGACATGCAACACTTTCTCAAGGTGATATCATCAGTGTCAGTTATGGGGAACTGAACTACAAGTTAAGAGTTCTTGAACTAAAACCCGATTCAAGTGTTTCTGTTCTAGAAACAGATATTGAAGTTGATATAGAAGGACCTGATTCTGCTCTAGAGACTAATAGGAGTCAGCACATGCTTAGACCACTTGTCATGGGAAAGACTGAAGAAGGAATTGTTGAAGAAGGAAATTTTAATTATTACAAGTTCTCTGTTGAGGATGCTATGAGTGACAAAGTTACATCTGGTCAGATGAATGTTGAAGTAAAGATTGAGGCAGATCCAAGTGATGGTGATACCAATGTATATGTATCAAGGCATCCATTGATATTCCCAACCCAGCATCGTCATGAATGGTCATCTCATGAGGTGGGTTCAAAAGTTTTGATAATCAGACCGAAGGATCCAAGCACTGTTGCTGGTACCTATAGCATTGGTGTCTTTGGTTTTAAAGGCATGACAAGGTATCATATCTGTGCGGCTTTAAAAGACAATGTTAAGCAAAAGATTGGGGGTTATGCTACTGCTTCATTGCAAATTGATATGGAAACTGTTGAATGCCGAAACTGTAAACACTATATATCCAGCTGCAGCATTTTACTCCATGAGGCATATTGCATTCGGCACAATGTTCTTTGCCAACATAATGGTTGTGGTGTTGTCCTCAGGAAGGAAGAAGCAGCAAACCATATGCATTGTGATAAATGTGGCCAAGCCTTCCAACAGGGACAGATGGAGAAACACATGAAGGTGTTTCATGAGCCACTTCATTGTCCATGTGGAGTGATACTAGAGAAGGAACAAATGGTAGGTGACTTGTATGCTGATTTTCTTTTTTGTGTGCTCTTAACCACCTGTTTACAAGATTTTGTTGAGCTTCGTTCTACGTCTACTTCAACAATAGTCTGCATACAAGGCAGCATGATTTTCTTTCTGGGCATGTTTTTCAGTCCACATTTGCTGTTTTCTAACTGTTGATGGTTTACATTCCATGATCTCATTCTTTTATGATATAAATATTCCTTAAATGGTTAATCATGATATTAGAGCTTGTTGGGTGTTTGTGTGTTTACTCCTACATTCTTTGTTTCAAGGTTTGAACTATTGTTTGTATCGATTAATGGGCTGGCATTTACCTATCTGATAGCCAACTGGGATGTATGCTGACAATTTGACACGGTTTAGTCCAGTAACATTTGTATGCTGGACAATTTCGCTCACTTAAATCCAGTACCACTTTAAAACTCATCTTGTTGGCAGTGTAAGCAAATTGGTACTGAATATTTTCTGATATTGCTGCAGTTAATTTTTATTTTTTGGCAACTGTCCTTTTTTCTCTCTCTTTCTTTCTTTCTTTCTTTCTTTCTTTCTTCTTTTATTAGTTCTCTCCCCTTCTCTTCATCCACCCGCCATGTCTTTGTTGCCGCCTCTCTTTCCTCTCTTCTCTCCTTGTTTTTCTCTTATTTGAGGATATCGACCTGTACTGATTGTTGCTATGCTGATTTGTACTGGTGTTGGTCCTGGATCCAGATTTTAAACCATACTTTCTTCCTCCTTTCTTTTTAGGTTTCTTCTTTTGAATTTTCATAGAAGCTTTTGTTGTTATCTTGGCATATTAAGCAACATCCTAAATATCTTTTGCTTAGTTTCACCACTAATTAATTTTGAGAAGGATTCTCATTCTAAGTCTGTGACCCATTGAATTCGTAAAACAGAATTAGAATTAACAAAACCAGCAATCTTTCCTTTTTTTTTGTTATCCATTTTTCAGTCTAATCTGTCATATTGTAATAATGAATTTCTGGAGTAGTCCTGAGTTGATAATTTCTTTATTTCATCTGTTTAATCATTTTCTATAACAAGGAAATGAGTCTGACATTCTACAGTCTAATAGTTGGATGTATAATCTGCACCTGCATGTCAAAATATGATGGATTGGGAAACTAATATTAGTTGTTTGTTCACTTGTGGCAGGTCCAGCACCAATCTGCAATTTGTCCTCTTCGTTTGATCACATGCCGTTTCTGTGGAGACATGGTGCAAGCTGGAAATACACCAGCAGATGCTCGGGATCGTCTTAGAGGACTTTCAGAACATGAGAGTATTTGTGGGTCCAGAACAGCACCATGTGATTCATGCGGGCGCTCTATCATGCTGAAGGAAATGGACATTCATGTGATTGCTGTTCATCAGAAGAGCTAACTGCCCGACATCTTTTACATCTTGATTCACCTTGGATGCTCATCTCCGAGGTATCAGCCACTTGAGTCTCTGTGTGCCTGGTGTTTCTTGTTAAGCTTTGGATTGACACATTATCATAACTGAAGTGCATTTACATTAAATATTATTGTAAATTTAGATTCCTGATTCCCCTTTCATGGTTTCTAATTACAACATTTCACCTATCTTGGTTATTGTTGTGTAATAACTGGCCTTTTGAAAGGTGTAGATGCATTTGCTCTCTGTGGAAATAAATGACTACAGTATTTAGCTAGTGAGTTTCAAGACCAAAATGCCAATTCTGTGCTGCCGATTAAACATTTAATCTTCAAAGAAGTCTTCAATAGCAACTCATAAAAGTTTCTCTTACAAAATCATGATTCTGACTGTTCTATAACTGTCAAGCTGGTATTTGGCACTCGAAAGTAAAAAATACTTTGCAACAGGAACATCCAAAGCCATTATTTTTTCTTGTTTTCTATGCCTATGGAAGATGGTATGAAATTTTCCTTGAAGGAAGAAAAAAAAAGGTGAAGATTTTGATCAGTAGAGTTAATGGTATGGAAGGTAGATGATCTATCTATATAGGGTGGCATTGTTTTGTAATTATTTAGAGAAGATGCTTACTGATTACCAAAAAGAAAGTCCTACAAACCGATCGAAGCTGATCTTTCAGAAACCGTCACACAAATAGCTATTATTAGAATGATGGGATTAGGGCGGTAGTGACAATCAACCGTTAACATAACTGATATCCTGTGGATCAAAATAGGCACTCTTTTTGTGCCGCAAATAGCTATTAGAAACATTTGTGGCTCACTTGTAACTGCAGCAAAGTAATGAAATGTTTACAAATCAAACTGTTTCATGCTGATTAACTCACCTCAGGTTGAAGCAGCAAACTATGAACAGAATGTGGCCTTAGAACATGAAAGTTATATGTTCTCTTCAGGATCTCAGCTTCTAAAAGTAAATCAACCATCAACAAATTAAAGTCAGATTGTAAAGGTCGGTACGAATCGATATTATCGATTCGATCGACGATTGATGCTGGGATCAGAAAGGGTGGTATAGGTTGATATAATTTAAAAAAAAATATTTTTGATGATAGGAACAAACTGTAAAATTCAAAGAACATATAGTTAGCACAATATGTGATTGAAATGTGCATAATTGTCCTAACATAAATGTGCATCCATGAGCATAACAATCTAAAAATCGCATTTTACAATAGTATTGATATCATCTTTACAATACTGACACTAGCCATTCCAACAACTCCTCATCTCTTGAACTGATTTAAGCATCGGTGAGGATTGTTGGGCTTGCCTTCAACCAATTTGGTAAGGTTTGGTGCATTGAGGATTCTGACCTTTCTTGATGTCGTTCGAAGACAGGTATAGAATAGAATCTCGGTTGGCACCATGTTAGCATCTCCATCAGATAATCAGATTTTAGATTCTAACTTAATAATTTGACACTAGAAAGAGATCATTCTCGATATGTATCTCTCTACGAGGACATTCCTAATATATGACGAAAATTTGGATCCATCACAGCATATTGTGACCTTTGCTGTACAAATGACACTCTAAAGAACTATTGATTCAACCGGAGAGCAATACGAGAATAGTTCGTCAAGCTATCTTTCAACTCAATTTTTTAATTCAACTAGCTGGCTAAGAAAATTGAGTTAAATTTTATTCGTTACAAACTCTCGAAAAGCACAACTTTCTTAATAAGTACTTTCGAA